>JALIZH010032922.1:407500-812500 GCA_030522465.1 Rhipicephalus appendiculatus | reverse complement strand
TTCCGTCTCTGTTATTTGTTTCTTTTTTTCTTTCCTTTTCTTTCCTCCTATCCTCCTTTTCCCCCATGTTTTCCCCTTCCCGAAGGAGCAGGCAGGCGTTGTGCCACTTTTAGGTAGCAGTTGTCAGCCTGTTCCCTCCCTATTCAATCTGTGACTTCGTGTTTTTTGTGGATCCAAACGAAATAAATAAACAACGCTGACTTTCCAAGTGCGCCTAGAAAGGACGAGTTCTACATCTTTTCCACCTAAATGCCTTTCAGTTGCCACTCGCGCGATTATCAGAGATAATCAACGTTCTCGTATATCTTGTGGCCCGTGCGCGAATCGCCTACAGTTCGCCGATAAATCTGATAAGCTTTGAAGAAACCGTTGGTTCACTTTGCAGCGCACATCGTTGCTTCGAGCCAAAAAGACACCACTCTGTGGACAGACAATGACTTCAGCTGCGGGACTTTGTTGCTTCGCAGTTGTCCTCTTCTGTTCAGGTAAGTACTTGTTGCCAACGGATAATATGTTTTCGCTGCAAAGGAAGTATGTGGCCAATGTTAAATATGCTTTTTGTCTTTCGTTCTCAAACAAGTATTACGGTCAAACGTCTCCGTTATAATTCATTCTGTTCCATGCTTTAGAAGCAATAAAAAAGCGATGATTGAAAGGATGTTTTTTTTTTATTTATATATACAACACTTGGCAATGTAGGATACGTTAGATTCGGTTATCCCATCATCATGATATTAGTGGTGAAAAAACACACAAATGCAAAGAAAACAAGGACCCTGTGTATTTGTTGTTGTTCGGTAAGGGCTGGAACATCGCCAGGTCACCCGACGTATTTCAAATTATCTATTTCAATCTTTCTCACCTATCTTTGGACAATCTTTCAAGCGTCTTACGTTTTTGTTTTTCTTACGACTCAGTAAAGCACATCAGCGCCGGCTGCCTTTTTTCTCAAGTGACTTCCTGAACTCGGATTTCAAGTCGAACTCGCACTTGGGCTCCTCCTCCGAAGACGGTAGCTACGAAGACGAGGATGGTATGACTCCTCACAAACTTGTTTGCTTTTCTTTATTTTTTTTACGCAGGTAGAATCTGTGATAAAGTACTACAGCGTGAAGCTGTTGCATCACTGTCTATGTGTGGCGGGTAATACAAAACATGGCGGGCTGGCTTTATTGCGCGAATACTCTTCTCTGACGCATAAGGTCGACGATACTGTCAGCATATTTCAGTCAGTCAGTTTATTTTCCTTAAATACTCCCAGTGGTTGTATTACATAAGGGTCACAGACCAGGGTCACAGACTTCGACGGTATCAAGGTGCGAGCTCACATTCCACTTAGCAAGGACATGGTCGTAGGTGTAATATACGATGTCGACATCTCCATTCCTTGTGGTGACCTTCCAAAGCTGATCAAGGCAGTTAGTGACGATAGCAATATCGTCCAAGTTTCACGACTGGGCAACTCGCGTTGCGTAAAGATCGTCTTCAAAGGCGACACATTGCCATCCCACGTGAAGGTGGGACACTTTCGTCACGTGGTACGTCCATTTACACCAAGACCACTCCAGTGCCGTAAATGTCAAAAAATGGGTCATGTGAGCGGGGTTTGCCGGAACGTGGTGATTTGTCCCCGCTGTGCAGAGCCACACAACGTGGAATCCTGCCGAGCAACCACCCTGAAATGTACCAACTGCCAAGGATTGCACGAAGCGTCATCAAGAGACTGTCCATTTGTTAAGAAAGAATGGAGTGTCTTGAAACAGATGGTACGGGACGGCTCAACGCACAAAGAGGCTGTTGACATTGTAAGAAATAGACAACGGCGCTCGCGTCGGCGGCGAAGGTCTAGGGCTGCTGCTGCTCAATCTGTACGGACACCGCGATCTCCTACTCCGACAGACCGACAGACTTATCCTAAGCGACAGCCACCACCACTGCCGCCACGACCACCGCCCAACGCATCACAGTCGGAGAGCCGAAAAGATGCAGAGGCTTTGAACGCGGCGGCGGATGTCGCGTGGCCCTCACTACCACCACTGAGCACTCATAAAGAGCCGGTGCAGATTGCCCCGCAATCATCGCCCTCAGAAGATTTCCGCGACGAAAATCTACAAGTCCTCAGTGTGTTGAGGTCTCTCATGACCACGATGCGCACTCTTCTCAACAGGATGACAACTCCATCAGCTCAATGCGCACTGCAAGTCCTGGATTCCTTGGAGCCAGTCCTTGCAAGCCTTTTTTAACATCTCAAGTTCCATTCCAGTTTTAGATAACCGCAGAGGAACCGAACTAAAATATTTCTCGGTTGTGACAGCCTGTGTGTGCGCTGTGAACGCTGATATGTGTGCGCGCGTATGACTTGTTCTCTCTTTCCTTTTTTTCTTTCTCTCTTCTTTTTTCTCCCCTTCCCCCTTCCCCCCCGCGTAGGGTAGCAAACCGGGTACAACCTGGTTAACCTCCCTGCCTTTCCTTTGCCTTTCTCTCTCTCTCTCTCTTTCACTTTACGAATAAAGTAATCAATACGTAGGTTACAATTGTATACGTTTCTCCATATTATAAGCAAACATGGATGTACATTAACACACGTAAATAACATATAAAGCAAAAAATACTCAGAGGCTACTGAGTTGAAGATGGTCGGTTACGTGTCGTGCAAATGATCGTGGGCGCGTTTTGTCGACAATGGCGGAAGGTATGTCATTCCAGTCTGTCACCGTACGTGGAAAAATTGATGCTGAAAATGTTGATGTTCGAGCATGTATTAGTGAAACTTGCTGCGGTTGGCTTGTCCTGAGTGATTGTAAATCTTTAAAAAAAATATTATAGGAAGAAAAAAATTGAAACTACAGTGTTTAAAACAAGAGTATAGACGTTAGAAGGGCTTCGAAACCGACCGTAAGTGTTCGGGCACATTGTATCATTGGTGTTGACAGGTGGGAGGGGGGGTCAGACCTACGCCCCCCCCCCCCCCCCCCGAAAATTTTCAATTTTGCATATGTGTGTATTCACGCACATATACAAACGCACTTACGAACATAGTTGAATGGTGGTTGAACCCCTCCCCCCGAAAAAATCTATGGCTGCGCGTCCCTGTCTTGGATTCCGCACTGATAAACACAACTTCCATCCACCGTGCGGACTCTTTTCCTATCTACCTTTCTTTTTCTAATTCTCTATACGTATTTTCTTTGTGAAATATTGAAATATTGATGTTCGAATTTATATCTTGGCACGAACAAAATAGCATTAAACCTTCAAGAACAGGAGAGAAATAGAATCACATCCATGGATGTAGGATCTCGAAATAAAAGATACAACTGTCAGGCTGAGTAACATCTGAATGTTTGTTAGAACAAATAATGTAGTGAGAATTGCTTCGTGAAAGCTTGCATCAGCGAAATAGGAATGAATTAATTTAGGTACGGAACTGACTAAAAAGAATGTATACATGGGACGCAGAAAGTAAAGGTCAACGTTTTACTTACGCACCTTCCACGTCAGGAAATTCAGCCAGGCAAGCAGAAAGTTTTCACCCTGCGACCTGTCTTATATACTCGCCTTTTACGTCTCTCTTTTCCTACATCGCTTAAAAGTTACAAAGGACTCTTCTTTGTCGGTGCCCATGGCTTCTGTTACTACTAATATTGCTGGCACAAAAATCCGTCGTTTCTTGCCTTTTAAAGGCGAAGGCTTAGATGTCTCATCAAACCAAAAATGTGGCAGTTGGCGTCGGTGTCAACACGAATGATGGAAAATAATCATCAACGTGGAATGACGTCACCATATGACGTCACAGGTCTCCAACATTTGCGACGTCGTCATGACGTCAATATTGCGTCATACCACGTGGCGTCACGTGATGGCGTCATTGGATGACGTCGTGGCTTGGTCAAATAAGGGCCGATCCCTGAGGCACTGTAAAACCATATTGGGTGCGGACAGCCTTCGGGCAATGGAGGGGGGTGGGGGGAAGGGGTCAGTACAATAGACTGAGAGGGGAAAAGATGGCTTTTGGCTTTCAGTCATCTCACGCAAATACATTAGGGACCAAGTGACCTTATTGTCAACAAGGTATACTGAACAAGCTATGGCGTCTCATCTCCTAGCTGTAGGTCGCAGTTGGGATAGTTAGTGATCGGGATTGTAGATGCGCATAAAAAAAAAACCTCGTTGTGTTTTGCAATGGAGCCAGGGACGCCGCGCAGAGAGCCAAGGTCGATAGCGCGGGGCAGCCGGCGAGATCGACGGGCCTTCGATGAGCCGTCTTGAAAGAAGGACCTCGCCACTGCAATTGACCTAGACGTCCTGAAAGCAAGTCCTACAATTGCGCTGTCCACCGCTCGTGCCTGCAAACACTCCAGCAACGATGCGGCCTTTGCGTGGCTTTCGTTTAAGAATGCACTTTGTCTCAGACAAGTGCGCGCTGTGGCTCAAAGGTGACTGCGGAGCGCGCTTGTTTTCGATTGGTCCTTGAGGAGCGAGAGAATGCTTGCCGAACGGACTAAGTGTGCGCTAAATACCGGCATTATAAGCTCCTCGACAATGTAGTCACTTTGTATTGCGTAAAAAACGCGGATGTTTGATCGCCCCGTTTGTCAGGTGCTTGCTACGAGGGGGCGTCGTGGGGCAGCCACATGGAACGAACATCCGGCGCGAACCGCCGAGGTATAGCTGTATGGTTAAGCTCGTGGGCGTGGGTTCGATTCCCGGCCAATTCAACTGCATCGAGATGCGGTCTTAATGCGAAAACAGCCTTGTAGTTCGATTTAGGTTCCCGTTAAAAACTCCCCAGCTGGTCAAAATTAATCCGAGGAGTCCCCCCCAACACGGTATGCTTTATAATCGTATTCATATCCGCCGCAGTGGTCTAGTGGACATGGTGCTCGACTGCTGACCCCAAAGTCGCGGGATTGAATCCCCGCCGCAGCGGCTTCATTTCGAGGGAGGCGAGAATGGTAGAGGCCCTGTATGCTTTGTGCCCGTCAAAGAATCCCAAGCGGCCGAAATTTCCGGACCCCTCCACTATACGGCGTACCTCATAATCACGCCTTGGTTTTTGGTCGTCAAAGCTTAAGAATTATTACTAATGTACTAATCGCACCTGGGTTTCGGAGCGTAAAATCTGGAAATTTAACCTTCTTTAACTTCCAGCGCATTTCCTGTTTGGCGGCGCCCTGCGTAGGTATACCGGAAAGGCGCATTAGCCGCGCTGTTATCATGCAGGAAACATGCACGACAACATCTCTGCCTTAATTTCGTATTCGAGTGGTTTGCATTTGAACTGATGCAGCGTCAAGTAAGGGCGCCTACATCGGGTGCCACCGCGCTGAATATATACGTCGGAAATGTTCTCCGTGAATATGGTTGCTGCTTTCGTACCATAACGGCTGGTCGAGCACGCGTATATATTCAGTCGATTTGTCACCATAATCTGGAGTGGGGTTATAGCCAAGGAGTTATAGCCAAGGCGTAGCCGAAAAGAAACCAGAGGAACATTATTTAGTGCGATGCACGCAAATGAAGAGCACTCGTGTGTCTGAATGATTCTCTGTGTCGAGGAAATCGTTCCTTTGTAGCGCTATTATGATACACTAGGACAAACGAGAAGACAGGACACATTTGTCCTGGTGTATCAGTACAGTGCTACAAAGAACGTTACCATACCAACTAGCCCCTTTGAAGCATTATTGTGACGAAAAAATTGACCGCGCTACAGCAAAGAAAGACTTGCCCATCTAGAAAAAAAAACATTGCCACGACCGAGCCGGTTTCATCTGTACGGGCAGATTTCTGCGTTACCTTAATAGCCGGAGAGTCGAGCTGTGCCATTTACCCTTGCTTTTGCTCTTGCAGCTAAACACTCGGTTCGGGGGTAGAGACGTTAACCTCATTCGGGCATGGTCTTTATCAAAGCGAGCGCCGCGCTTTAAGCGATATGACTGCGTTACGCATTGTTACGGGCAAGCAAATTTGAATGCGCACAAGTAAGAAGCCGATAGTCGCGCTTCGCCTGACTTTCGCCGCACTCCCTTTGCGTCCGCGCTTCGCGCGCAATGTTTGTGTGTGTTTTCGTGTGGGCATATGTGTGTGCAACGAGCATAACTAACCAGTTCACTGCTTTGAGGCGCGCAGTATTGCCCTCTCTGCGTCTCCTTGCCTGATTCCTTGTTTCTTTTATGAAGAACACCTGGTGAAAAAGCGTTGTTCTTTTCTCGGTGCTTCGACACGGTCGGTAGCAGACGCATTTTTTTCGCTTGGAGGGGCATAAAGGGGACAGGGTAAGGGGGGTAAGGTGACATTGCAGATTACGTAACCCCAAGATATCGTATGATTTACATATTGTAGCCGCACACAGTTAGTATCGTGGAGCAGCGGCGTAGGCAGAAATTTTTTCGGGGTTGGGAGTGGGGGGGGGGGGGGCACCTCCTTGATTTGAAGTGGGGGCAGGGCAGGCAAATGGTTATCCTGCGCTCGGTATATGCCATGGCGAAAAAAAATTTCGGGGGGTTGGGGGGGGGGGGTGCACGGGTTCGGAGTGCCACCCCCTGGCTACGGCCACTGTCTTTGAGCCAGCAGAGAGATCGCGTATTTTATGAATATGTGCTGAATTGTTTATGACGAAAATGCAATAAATGTCCTATTCAAATTGTAGAGAAGTCAGGTAGCGCTTGACGACGTTGTTTGTAGGTGTAACTGAACCAGAAGGCTCCCACACATATGCCCTCTGACCGCCGAGAAATATTGGACAACGACGAGACAGTATGCATGGCTGTGCAAGATTAGTGCAACTGAACTGCGCAGCCGCCGTTCAATCAATACAATTGACTGAGAAGAAAATGAGGAAGAAGATGCAAGATGGCTTTCGCCTTCTAGTCCATCTTATGCAAATATCCTCTTTCTTAATGTGGTGATAAAGTTTAGCCTCTGTGTAGTAAAAAAGATACATATTGGCTTAGCTGCGCTGTCGGCGAGGAAGATGTGCGCCTTGACGTCACAGCCATTTTACTCCGTTTTTTCCTTCTCAGGCACGGGCGGTTTCGTTTGCTGCGTGTGAACCGTAGCGGGACGTCTCCATGCGTATTGTTTGCTCTATGCGCCGAGCGACGCTTTAACGCCACGTGCTCGCATGGGAGAACGAGCCACCGCGAAGTGTGGCCGCTGTTGCTGGCGCGCTAACGTTCCGCAAGCAGCGCGTGGCGTTTGGAAGGCCCCGCGAGTAAGGCAAAGTGGCTCGCTCGCTCGCGTATTCTTTCCCGGTTTTCATCTCAAGCGCAACGATGCGCGCGCTCTCAAATGACGTCAACAGGTTGAACGCCCGAGCGTCTCTGTTTGCAGAACTCGGAAAACAACGTGGAAGGAAAATGGTAGGTATCGTGTAGTATGGACCTCAGTTTGCGTAAATGTCAGATAGTATTGCCTCCTGCTGCGGTCGTCACTCTTGCACAGGAACTGCGCAGACGCAGCGCCCTTCGCACGCTACTTCATTGAGGCGAAAGCCTTGTATGTCTCATGCGAACGCGACCTTCAGTGAAAAGTCGGTCCGTCGTTTTAAAGGTCACGTGATCACCTGCGCGTTCATTTCGTCACTGCGGCGTTCACGTGACTAAAAAATTACGAAAGCGGCACTCGCTTATCTAAAGTACACGATGAAATATCCACACACTATGGCTTTCGCCTTCGAGTTGTTTCAGGCGAATACGTGAGAGACCCCGGGGTTTTTTGTTTGAAGGCATTGGTCAGATGTACTCCAATCATTTCTTGTCGTAAACATAGCTGCCTTAAAGCTGTTGCAATGGAGAAACATACAGACCCGATGAAAAACACTGTACATTCCAAAGCGTTAGATTGCGAGAGCCCCGGCACGATTTCTCTGTTGCCGGTGCATTCAACATTCGTCATTAAACGCACGCCGAGAGAAAAAACACTCGTGTCATTCCGCGGAGGAGCCCCGAGCGGCGACGAACGCTCACGCGTCAAGGAGACTCGCGGAGGCAAACACAGCGCCGAGCCTGCAGCATGCATGCGGCGCTCTGGCGGATTGTTTTCGCAGTGAGAGGTCGGCCCTCTGTTATGCGGCACTCGACAAAAGAACACTCTTGGCGTTGGGCTCTGTTGCGACGTCGTCGTTTTGCGTCGAAGGAATAAGGACGCGCGCGCCCCGCGGCTGTTTGCTGCAGGCATCTCGCCCTTGACGAAGGGATCGCTCGCGCGCGAGGCGCGTGCCACTGTGTTGCATCTTCTGGAGAAACACAATCGACCTGCTTGAACGCGAAAACGTACGTCTGACTCTAATTCCGAGAAGCCGTAAAAAAGTGTTATTCACGAGGCTAAAACGAAATAGCGCAGCATGCACTAGCGGTGCATGACTGGAGCAAACAGCGGACCTAGCTTCATTCAGGTTTCGCTAGGCTTGGCTGAGTTTTGAGAGGGAAATGCTGTGTTGCTAGGCTTGGCTAATTTTTGCGAGAAAATGTTCAGTGTTATAGTTGTTACGTGATCTTGGCGGGAACATGTCACGTGAATAGTTGTTACGTGTTTTTGCGGGAACGTGTTGCGAGAATAGTAATTGTTACATGATTTTGGCGGGAACATGCCACTTGACTAGTTGTTTCGTGAGTTTTGGCGGGAAAATGTTACGAGACTAGCTGCGTGATTGTTTTTATTTATATATGAAAAAAAAATATGGGAAGGTAGGCTATATTAGAGCCGGCTATCCCATCAACATGATAATTACACTGAAGAAAAACAAGGAAAACTAGAACGGAATAAAAGAATAACAAAAGAGAAAAATATTGAGAAGCACTGTGTACATATACGATATGTGGCGTATAAATAATTAGCAGAGTCTAAGGGCAGAGTACAATACATAGAGGGTGGTCTCATATATTACCGCAGATGGAGTCCTGTACAGGTAGTTTTCTATGCTCTTATATATGACATAGGTATGTTCATTAATAACACAATATTATGAAAGGGAGCAGTGTTGACAATTGTAAAAATTCTTAATTGATTTGGGCGCAAACATGTCCCAGTTTCTGCGCTTTCTTTGTTTCTCTCTCTTTCTTTCTCTGTTTGTCTGCTGTCTGTTTTTTCTATCTCTTTTCTATGTTCCTTTCTACCTTTTTTTCTCTGTCTATTTCTTTCTCGGTTTGTCTATCTTTTTTCTCTTTCTTACCCTTTCTTTCTCTCTTTCACTTCCTTTCTATCTCTTTCTTTATTTCTTTCTCTCTGTGTTCTCTTTCTCTCATCTATCTAAGTTATTGAATCCCACGCCGGACAAGTCGGTTCAGCGGGAGAGCACGCGCCGGGCGCATGTGCTTGGAGAGCGAAGGAGAAGATGGAGAAGAGGACGAAGCGAGCGTTGTACGCGCAAGGCGCAGCAAGTGCCAGGGTGCTTGGCTACGCGAGATGCCATATAAGATGGAGGTCGTTAACGATGATGATAGTTTTCGCGAACGCGTACCTGGGGTTTGTCAAACTTAAGCAGTTCCGCTGTTTAAAAAAAAAACCATACGTCATTCTGCTGTTACGATAAGTGATGTTTCCCGGTGTTCGAGAAGCGGGTCTCTGAAAAACGGCACATCGACGCACCCGCGTACGCAGTTATAGTTGAATATCACGCGGCACGCGAAGGATATTAGAGGAGCAACGCGATGTGTGGTTAGTACAGGCAATGTCCTTCTCTGCGGTAAAGGGTTGCAGTATTGCTGTTATTTCAGAGTAGCGCGAGAGCAGCGCCGCCGTATAATTTCGGTGCTTGAGTGGTACTATGCTCTCCTCATGGCGCGAGAACTTCGCCTCAGGCGCACCATTAACGCAGTCATTGTGCTTAACTTCCTTCAGCCAAAAGGAGCTACAGCTCCACAAATAATTCCTACGTGCTGAGCAAACTTCTCGACCACGGCGTCGTGCTGCTATGCACAGCGTGGAGGGTTCAGTTTTCAACCGTGACACAAACATTCCGATTATGGCCTATTGGAAAATCGAATTGCTGTTGTAGGACGTTTTATAACGTTTAAAAGGTAGGGGTAATCATTCAGTGTTGATCCAGTGACTTTTACCGCGTTGCTTTTAACGTCTCAATTTCAACAAAGCTGTTATGCACAACGTGGAGGCCACTGGAGGGTTCAGATTTCAATCGTGATACGAACATTCCAATTATGGCCTAATGGAAAATCCAGTGACTTAATTTCGACCCGTTACTTCTAACGGCTCAATTCTAACAGAGCGAGAAGTGCGCGAACAGGTGCGAGAATAGCGGTCCTGTCGTCATTTGCTTGGAAGTCAACGCCGCAATGTGTCGCTGCGACACTCAGCACTGACTGCATCGCTTCGCAGCGATGTCACTTATTTGTAGCCATTACTTCCAAGTATCTGCTTGTACGCGCTCGCCGTCGTAGCAAGTGCATGAGACGCAACTGCGACTGAACCGGGTAGTCTGAACCTACAATTTGGGCACGCACGGCACCCAAAAGCCTCGTTGATTACCCTTGTTTGCGCCACTACGTCTCAAGGCTGCCGAGATATGCTTGGCAAAGGGTTTGCTTTGAATAAAAAGAAAAAAAATAATAATAAGGGGGCGTAAGCCCCTATTGCGTATCCGTGCCACTGTGGTAACTTCCTCGGACGCGGAGATATTATTACAAGCATCCAAGTTAGCCGCTTAACTAGCCATAAGGAAACCGTGCCTCGTTCGCACTTACGTATTACCGTTGCGTAGCAGCACCTGACAACTTCTTCGCTGCCAAAAAGAAAATGTCCGTAATCAGAGGCTACGTCTTCATCCCAGCGCGCAAGATGCTGCGAGATCCACCACTAATACCGTTGTGCTTAGATTATAGTAAAATGTACTATATCGCGTTTGTTCTCTTCGCGTAACTAGACAGCAAAACTGACGCATGTGTGGATCAGTTGATGCGCTCGAAATTCATATAATTAACCACCCAAGCGAACGAGTGGTGCTCTTGTAAACTGCGATCAGCTCAAAGTAGAAATCAAATACAAGATTTGGTAGAGTACTTTAATTCTGACCTTGACTCTCTCTGTCCTGTGTCCTTAAACTCCCTGGTAATCATATTCATGTTCTCGTATAGCACTTAAGTATTTCACACATATGGCCGCTAGATACTGCTTCAAATACTCATGAGATGTGTGGGTGACGTCTTGCGTTAGAATAACCACCGGAAAATTCCTATAAAGGTGAAACGTTTATTCGCGTAACTCTGCACAGCATACGCGATGTTGATGAATTGATGGAAATAAGACAGACAGACAAGGAACTTTATTAAGGTCCTGAGGAGCCAGCCAGTGCAGTCCTACAGAGGACCCTTGGCTTGCTGTCGGCTAATCCCATGTTGGAGCCGGGAGGCCGTGCCACTCCGCTCTCTCACGGGCCCTCTGGACAGCCTTAGACTGGTCTTCCAATTTTGAGCTCGTGATGGCTTTCTCCCAGTTCTCGCTGTTGTAGAAGTCCTGTAACACAGGGCACTGCCAGAGCATGTGGGCTAAGGTAGAGAAATCTTCCCCGCAATCCGGGCAATGCGGATCTATCTCTGTGTGGAGCCTGCTAAGGAAACCTCTCGATGGGTACGAACACGTCTGAAGCATCCTTAGCGTACAAGATTGTGCTCTACTCAGTTTTGGATGGGGAGATGGAAAACTTCGCCGCTCCCCTCTGTAATGAGCCGTAATTTCATGAAACGTAAGGAGAGGGTCACTGTGCCCAATAGTCTCCGAACCCGTAGAGGTTCCCACCTCCGTCGCGGTGCGTGAGTTCTCGCGCTCGGCGGTGGGCTACCTCATTGGTGTTCAGGCGACCCGGCAGCACGTCATCTCCCACGTGGGCTGGGAACCAAGTAATGGGATGCACAGTTTCGGCTACTGACTTCTTTTGTAGAATTGCTGCCGCTTCTTTAGCTACGAGGCCCGAGGCGAAGGCCCTGACCGCCGCTCGGAGTGGTGGCAAATGCTACCGAGCTCATTGCTATGCCATCGTAATATTTTTAGGGCGCAGCTCTTAGGCGCCATTCCTGCGCTGAGCGGCGTCGCCATCGCCGTTGCGTCACCGTTGCCGTTGCCGTCGCCGTCGCCGTCGGTGGCGTAACCGATAAACACGGTAACGTAACCGACAGACATGCAAAAATAAAATCAGAAAAGAAAATACGCTGGATTGAATGGGACTTTGAACCCGGGACCTGTGCGTGGCAGTCGAGTATTCTGCCGCAGAGCCACGCTGGTGCTTGAAACTCATTTGCAAAAAGCCTCTATACAGGCGTCATATCGTGCAAGGGAATCGCGTTAACCTATGTAACATAGCGTGGCAGAAGAGTAAAACAACAACCAGTCATCACACAATGCCTAATTGTGTCATCACAATTAGCGTTGTGTGATTAGTATTGTGTGAATAGTCATCACACAATGCTGAATCACACAATGCAAAGCAGGACAACGACGGACCCTCGGGTCGCTCTAGATGGACGGACACATCTGTGCTTCGGCGACTCCTATGGCCCAGGCCACTGTACGCAGCTGTAGCTCGGTGGCACAAATTACGGCTAGGTTAAACAGCTTAGCCGTTAATAATAAGTAAAGAGAAAAATAATCTGAAACACTATGTGCATATGCGATATCTGGCGTGTACGGAATGGGCACAGTCTAAGGGCAGAGTCCAGTACATAGAGGATGGGGACATAGATTACCGCGGATAGAGTCCGTACAGGTAGTTTTCTGTGCACTTACATATACCATTACTTTGAGATATGTTCATTAATATTACAATGCTATGAAAGGGAGCAATAATTGACAATTATAAACAGCTCATTAAACTTGTGTTCATTAAAAAATATCTTGAAGAGCACGTCTTTGTCGGGGCGTGGCCACAGTTCAAGCACTTTACTAATTCGGGGTAGTCGTCTGTCGAGGCTGTTCAACCGATCGCTAAGTTGAGCGCGTGTTTAAAGGCATCAGATCGCGCTTTCTTGAAACATACGCTTGTTTCAACGACAAGCTCTCTCAAACGACCCAGACGCCCTCGTGACCGACAGCCCCGCGACGCGGTTGCAAAACTATATTATATGCGATCAATGGCCCGGCAGGCCTTCCAGGAGCTCGTTGCTGCGAGCTGCACACAACTTTTGTGCATACTCGCTTCGTCGAGCAGCGTGGAGTCGCCTCCTTCACGTCGTGCTTGAGTGTCTCGCGTTGCCCCTCAGCCGACATCTCGGCCGCGCTCTTGGCCGTCGTTCCACATAACAGTTCCAGCTCGTAAGAAGATCCAGGCCTTACGTCGAAAGGGCGCAGGCTTCTTTCACGCCGTCGCAAAGGCTGAGAGTTCAAAGGTCTCGTCCTGTTTGGATTGCGGCCGCAGCCACTTTTGCGCAACGCTGTTTTCGACGACGGGAGCAACAGTTGCTCAGTTCGAGTTTGAGTACAAGACAGAGACAGGCCTGCAATATGTGTTTCAGTACAATGAAGGAGGTATGCGGTATTTAAAAAAATTGAGCTAGGTATAACTTTTCTGAACCTGCTTATCACGAGCGAGAGGTATGTTTTGCTTGATTTTGCAAAGATTATGCGCAGTGTTTCATTAAACATTCGCATGGTCGCGTGGTACAGCGGCTGCGACGTCTCTTCGTAGTGGACACGTGGATGACGTCACGCTTGCCACACTTGTGCCCCGGCTGCTCAAGGTCATTGCGAAGCAATGAATGACCTTGGGAGACACGTAGTATCTCTAAAACTAACCACGACTGTAAGGCTTCGCATAACAGTTTAAACAAGGACTTTCGTTATGACAATCCCTGTCTGGGTAGACACCGAAGAAGCCGCGGCTGACGTATGTGCGAGCTAATTAAGCACGAACTGATTGCTTCAGTGTTAGGGAGTGGCAGTGGGCATAAGGCCCGAAAACAGGGCTATTTCATTGATTCATTTACGCTATGCGGACCGTTTTTTTTATGATTTTCTGAAGTTCGCATGAAGTCTGGAACAGTTGCTGTCTATTTACGTTGTATATGCGTGAAGACCTTTCTTATGGCTCTTTTTCTAAATTTCAAAAATATTGCTCTGCCATAGCGGAGTGTGCCGCGAAATAAAAATGCGTCCTAAAACTTTATTGTGTAGTACTTGCTTTCGCCGATTATTGTGTTACGTATTGCGAAATAGGCGGCGTTTTCTCATATTTGATGTTCTAAACCTAATAGATAGGTACCAAATTTCAGTTGGAGCTCGTACACAGGTATTTACTTTATTTATTTCATTTTATTATTTATAACATACTGCAGACCCTTTGGTCCAAGCAGGCGGACAGTTTGGATATGACGTGATTAATACAGAAAGCGACATAAAAATTGTTTGATATTGCTGCGAGTAACAGACATAGCAATACCAAAAACGACATAGAAAAGGTTTTTTGCGAGTTATGTGAATAGCAGATTATCATAAAGAGAAAAAGATCTGGTATCAATCATAGATTACTGTAGTAAGAGAGAGAGAGAGCGAAATTTATTAGAAGGCCGAGAGGTCGGCTTGAGCTTGTGCTCTCTGGCCTGCTACTCAGCACAGGGGGAAAAGGGAAAGGGAAGAAAAGGGTGATGATGATGATGGGGACAGGAAGAGGTGATGCGTATGTACATTGACCACGTCACACCCAGTGGTCTTCTTAAAGTCTACTGTCAAGTCCAGTATTTTTCATAAAATCTATAAGTGCCCTTGTAGCAGTCCTTGATGCTGTCTGGTCGGACATTGCGGACAATATGTTAGTTTCACTTAGTGTGTTAACACCGATGCCGGCCAACGTTGAAACCAGCATCTTCCGTTGGGACACGTAAAGAGGGCAGTCGCACAATAAATGTGTTAGAGTCTCAACCACTGGACAGCGCTCACAGTTCGGGCTGTCAACACGGCCGATGAGGTGCGCGTAGCGTCGGGTGAAGGCGACGCCTAGTCGAATCCGGTGCAGCAGACTGGCGTGGTGTCGCTTTATTTTAGCCGGCAGTCGAAATGTCATGTTAGGGTCTGTTTCCCGCAGACGCCTATGCCGATTGTCCGGTTGAGACCAGTAAGTTGTTGTGAACTCTCGCATAAGTGATCTCAACAAGAAGTTCACGTCACTGCGAGAGTACGGAATATTTACGAGAATGGCGTTGTTGTCCAAAGCGGTTTTTGCTGCATCATCAGCGAGCACGTTGCCTGCCAAGCCACAGTGTCCAGGTACCCATTGGAAGATGACCGAGTGACCATTCCGTTGCGTGATATCGAATGCCTGTATAATTTCGGAAGCCAATACGTAATATTGTCCTCGTCTTGAGCATGAATTGAGAGCTTGCAATGCGGATTTTGCATCAGAAAGTATAGTCCACTTGCGTGGTGCTTGGTCCGATACAAAGCAACAGCTTCCCGTATAGCAACCAATTCTGCTGCTGTTGATGATGAGTTATGATCTAATCTGTACTGCCGGGAGATATACAGTGTAGGGACCACAAAAGCGGCGGTTGAACCGCAAGGAGTCACAGATCCATCAGTGTATACATGTATAGAGTCGTTGTATGTCTCAGTCAAGTATGCCAGGGTGAGTTGCTTTAGGCCAGCACAAGGCACCCGTGATTTCTTTGGGATCCCAGGTATTTGAAGACACACCAGTGGTTTTCTAATTACAACATAATGAATGCAAGAAAACAACATAATCAATTTTGCTATTTAGAACAAAATAGCGCTACAATAACATATAGGTCAAAACAGAAATGGTAAGACGATGCTATTTTGGTGTGGTACGAGAGACTAAGAGGATGGTAAAATAGATATTAAGAGGATCTGTAGTTATTTTGTTCCAATCTGAGACTGTGCATGGAAAGTATGAATACTTATAAGCGTCAGTCCTACAGAAATAAGGTGTTAAAGAGTTAGCTTGATGATGCCTTGTGCGTCTGGTTAATAAGGGTGTTAGATACTAAAATGGGTCTAAGCGCAAGCTTGCGTAAGCCAATGCTGATTTGTTTTCGACGCGTGCTAATAACGAGAATGTCATTGGCTTTCATTATTTCAGATGAAGAGTCAGTCTTTGAGAACTTTGTTATATCCATGCATGTTTACTTAATTTTTTTTTCTTTCTCCCTCTTTCAGGGCCCAGACTGAAAGGTTACGGATGCCCGCTCTACCCGGAGAAATGCTGGGAACACTGCGCCAAGTTGAAAAGAGATTTCAGGCGACTTGCGGAGGAGTTCTGCAGATGACTTGCGTCTGCTGACGTCACGTCGACGGTGTAGATTCGCTCATCTTTAAGGCATATGTATCAGAAAACCGAGTTGCGTGAGAGCTCGGGCAGCTCGCTTTAAGATAGTGAAACCTGAGAGTAAAGACGACCAAAGAGAATGGAATGAGCAAAAAGATATGAAGAGATTCCGGGAGGGAGCGAGGAAGATGTAACAGGAAGATTCTAGAATTTCCGGTAAATTCTAGATTCTAGAATAGATTGTAGAAGTTTGTTCCGAAACTCGTGTAGGAGACACAACCACCTCTGTGGAGACATGACTCATACAAAATGCGTTTTCATCATCGCACTGTTATCACAAGTGTGCGGTACGCTTACGTTAGTATTTTTCGCTTTGAAAGGTATTATCTTAGTTCCTATGCAGAGCCTGGAGCTCTCAGTATACATACATTTGCGACTTATAAGTTATCCTCGTTTTCTATTGCCCAGCTGCGAATATGAACTTTTCTGGCAAAGGTTACATGTAATAGGTATATGGGTATGTATATGGCTGTATTATTTATTGTGATTTTTCTTTTTCATCGTGCATACGCCCAAGTTAACACTTTGGACATAGAGGAAAGAGCACTCGACCGATGGAGAACTGCGCTCCTCAGGGAATGGGTTGCTCTGTGTCGTCTATTTGATTTCAGCAGTTGTAGTTACTTTATGGTAGTACCACCTTTCTTGTTTTGTTTTTTTTCGCTGAAGAATGTATAGAAATTGAGTAACCGAGGTGATATAAACCTCAACCTCTCCACAGCAAGCCAGTTATAACAGAACTGAACAGAAGGAACGTCAGGTTCCTTCATTATATATACATAGGCAGATTGAATTCAAAATTTAAATTCATGCCTATAGTTCGATGGCTTGTCAGAACCCCACACGACAAACTCGCGTTCCAAAAGAAAAAAAAAGAAGAAAAATGGCTTACTGAATCCGCTCTTCTCCGAGTTATTCCGCATGATTACTTCACCCATTAAAGGCGTTTCACTTCCCAGAATGTGGTTGTGCTTTCATTTACGAAAATATATCGGTCTCTTAAGTAGCTTGATTTGGCTCCATGCCGTGTGCCAAGATCAAATGCCGTACTCTGGCTAACGGATGTTGCGGACGGTACGCCCTTTACATGAATAAGGCTAATTGCGTCTACGTCTACTCATTCATTCATTCATTCATTCATTCATTCATTCATTCATTCATTCATTCATTCATTCATTCATTTCGTATAGTATTATTACATGCTTTTGACGTGACTTTGTGCGACTCACGAAAAATGTACTATCGGCGTCAAATGAAACCCTAACAGCGGCAGGCATTCGCAGTGATGTAGTACGCGCCGTCCAGTCATCACCATGGACAGGCGCACATATAGGAGCAGTGCTGACGTACCGGATGCGCGCACCTCTCAGTGATGATGACTGACGGCGCGTACCATACCATGCTTGCCGCTGCTCGGGTTCCATTGGACGCCGATAGTACATCGAATGTGCTGAACGGGCGGTGAGTGACGTCCCCATACACCAAGATACAATTTGCAGCTTTGTCTAATTTATGCCCGAAGGAGGCCTCAGTTCGTGAAGTAATGTTATTTTAACTGTTGTTTATACTGTGCGAACATAACGAAACACCTGTCGGGACATATGTGCAATGCTTCGCTTTCAAAGTTAGATATGCGAGGCGAACGCATTAAATATAGTCTGGGGCAGGCGCTGAACGAACATGTCCGCCAACTTCTATCTTTCGCCGTACCTGCAGCGCGAATACGATGTACCGACCAGAGAAGTTACGCTAAGAAATTACACACAGCCATTTTTTTTTGTTCGCCAGCCTTGTATAGTGTTCGCCGTCGTAAGGGAGCAAGCACTGCATTTGTCCAGTAAACGTCCACTGATTTAAGTTTGATGTCACCTTTCTTGTCACTTCCCTTTAATAATCATAGTCAACTAACAAAGTGATTCTTCCCTATCGTCCGTAGCCTCACTTATTTGAAATGAAAATTGTAATTACCAGCTATACAAGGAAGCATTGTCCAGAAGCTGGGTTAAGGTAATAAAGCAGAGTTCCATAACATGCTTTTTGCTCGTTTATGTAAAGTCAGTTTCGCCTGACATTCTTTTCCTATAAATTTTGTGTAGTATCACGCACCAACCTGCTTTAGGAACCTGGTGAGCCAACATTCATGTAACTTTTTTTTAAAGTGCACCTTCAAGTTTTAGTTATAGTGCATTCTTACGCGGAATTTGTGTCGACGCCTCAAGCATATTGCCCTCACAGTTTTTCTTTCTCTGATTCCGCGGCAAAATGACGGCTGAAGAGGAGAAAAAAGAGCATTCTGCGGAGTCTGTGAGGAAGAAAGTTCTGGTCTATTGGATGTAGGACAAGATATTACGGATTGGCAGCTTATCGGGACAAATTTCTCGTTTTGTCGGGGTTACATGCAAGTCTACGCTTCTTACTATTTCTTCAACGTCCACGACATACGCGAAGAGTAAATGTCCGAGAAAGAGGGCAGCTTGCTCATGTGCCTTCAATAAACTCGCAATCGGTCAACGGCCATGTCACGAAGACCACACGAGAAGCGGTGTCTATGCCTCGAGACAGCAATTCAGTTGGCTGTACAGACCATCAGGGCAGTCACTTGTCTCTCTCGTTCAGTACGTGCCATTAGAGCATTTCCATATCTTCCAAGGCGACCACAAAGCCTCGTAGCTCTCGTATAGCTGAAACGCAATTCTCCGCAACCTTTCTCTCAATCGCACGCTCAAGCAAGCTGCACCCTTCCAGCCAGTCCACGGAGTAGGCGTCGTCGGCGCAATTACACATCGCGACGCAGTCGGCCCGCGCGCGATACTGCATATCGCTCGCGCTAAGGTCGATTCCGCGGCATCAAAGGGACTCGCCGCTTCGCATTCGATCGAGTCGCCTACGTACTTGCCGCGGGCATCGCAACGACGACGCACACGCAGCTGACACGAATTCGAAACGCGGATGGACCGCATGCGCACGCCACTCGCGGGAGCGCGAGGTGGACGGCTCGCAATCGCTGGCCCCCCGCGCACGTTCTCGGTGTAGCATATATTGTATAGACAACAGGCGTGATTTCCACGGCTTCGGCTGTATAGGCATATACGCTCGCGCTGGACAGAGCTCGCTTGCTTGTTTGCACTGCGAAGACATCTACGAGGCGGCCGACCGACGCTCGGAGGCATCGCCGTGCGTCTCGCCCTGACGTTCCAATCTCTCCACTCTGACAGCTCGCTCGTCGGTGGGTGGGTGGGTGTGTGTGTCAGTGCGTGCGAGTTGATTTCCAGCGCGCTGAGCGCTGCCGCCGGTGTAACGGCGTTGATGAGATTTGACGGGCTTCGCGCGCACCGGACTTTGCGCGCTCGCCTGTCACGCTTGCGTGTTGTCCCCCCCGAATGCGGAGATGGGACGAAGGAACGAGCGCGTGCTCGCGGGGACGCATCGCCCGAAGCGGCGCGCTGAGTTACCCGTTTGATTATGTACCGTGTGTATGCGCCGATTCAAAGGCCTGATGAGAGTGGCCTACATTTGGCGCGCCTCGCGGGTGTCAGTGTGTAGTACGAGCGAGACCTTGCGCCTTCAACGTTTGTCAGTGCAGTGAGAACGAGTCCGCCCCTGCATTGCAGCGCATGTTACCGTAAATGGGACGCTGTTCGATCGTTGTCGCTGTCCTTCGGTGACCTTTCATAAACTGACATTTGGCGACTCACGTGTAAATATGTAATTTTGTGTCAAGTCAAGAGTGAAACGAACATGTACTTCCACCGATCGACTCTCCATGTGCGATACACTCAACCCTTATTGTTTCTATCACGTTTTTTTTTTCTTCCCTTCGCTTCGTGCCATATGGTCGATGACAATCAAAACATTACAAATAGGCTTCGCCTATGGTCAGCGACAACCTAACACAACATCCTCATATCAGTGCTGCAGCCAAAGATACAAAGATAACGTTTCCTATAGAAACAACCAATTTTTTCTCTACAAACCACCAGGGGCGTAGACAGAAATTCTTTTTCGGGAGGGAAGTGGGAGAGGGGGGGGGGGGGGGGGGGGGGGGGGGTGTCAACCAAGCTTTATTTATGTTCGTGAATGAATGCGTGTAATATACACACGCAAAATTTACAAAAAATTGACGCGGGAGGGGGGAGTTGAAACCGCCCAACCCCAACCCCCCTTGCTATATACGCCAATGAAATCCAGCGTTTCCGTTAACAAAGCAACATCTTAGCCGAGAGCGTACTCCACATGTCGCGGCTATCGCACAAAGAAAAGCACTGCGACTTTGTGGGTGGAATTTGCATACAGAATTCTTATGGTTCGCCCAGCGTACGAGTACACAAAATTCAAATGAGTAAGGCTTCTATACTCTTCAGTTATGATTACGAGACAGCGGCGGCGTTCACCATGTATGTAACAGCAACTGACAACGGGTTTTGTTATAATCTGAACACGTTCTCATACTACAGTTCACGTACGCCGGCCGAGATTTACCATTTTCACCTGCGCTCGGAGGTATTGCTACAGTACGGGAGCGTGTTTTTCCCGCCAAGATCACGGTCGTGTGAACGAGATCAGAACACCTAATTCCTATACATTGAAAAAAAAAAAAAGACATATTTCAAAACAGGGCGGGTTCTACATGTTTGTAAAACAAAATACCGAACGTCTCGAAACGTGGTCATTAATTCTGCAGCTGCAGTGTCGTAATTTTCTGCCTCGTAAAGCGCTGAGCTTCACCGTCGGTTTCGCGCAAGCGACGATTCGATAATTTCTTTGCGTCGGCGCGCTGCACGAATTAAGCGCTCGATAAGAAGAAAACACTGGCTGCTTAGATACGCTAATACGGTGCGCAATCATTACTCATTCAAGGTCAGGTCAGCGAAGTAAGCAGCGCATATACATTTTTGTATTATATATTTAACAGGCGTGAGAAACGTCATTGCCTCGAAAAAAAAAAAGGAAATGAAAAAGTAAGTTTACAAGTGAAATAAACAAATACGCGAGGTTCTCGAATGTTGCTCGCGATTAACTTAACCGCTTGGGGCGCTCAACCAAATCGACGCGCTTTTTTTTTTTTTTTTTTGTTCACACTCATTATAAACTTTTCCAGGTCGCTCCGCTGCCCGAGGAAATCGCTTAATTAGGATCTCATAAGAGCGAGCCTCCGCCCACTTTCTTGTTTCCTTTTTTTTTGTTTTTTTTTTTACTTTTTCCCGAACGAAAGGGTTAAGTGGTGTCGCGGTCAATCACATTCCGCGCGGCTAATTGGGACCGCCAAAGATGCCGCCGGCTCCGACAGGGGCAATCGGATGAATATGTCTCTCCAAGCAACGTCTTCTTTTAGCCCGACGCGCTCATTTAGGCCTAGCTGCAGTGTCGTTCGCTGTAGCTTCCGATTAAGGGCGTCTGCGCGATTTGTTACCTGCATGTGCGCATCGCTGAACTATATCTTTTTTTTTTTTTTTTTTTTTTTTTTTTTTTTTTTTTTTTTTTTTTTTGTACAGCACACATTTATTTCTTTTTTATGTATCTATGCTCTAACGCTGAGCGCCCTGCCCGGAGATTTTCGCAGCCACCTATTTTGCGAATACAGCAAAGGTGGGTCCACCGGACTGGGAAAAAAAAAAAAAAAAAAAAAAAAAAAAAAAAAAAAAAAAAAAAAAACGAAGAAAAAAATCAAGTTAGGAAAAAAAATCTATAGTGAGGTGATCGTAGTTAGTAGCAACCTGATGAGCAGATCCGGGTCGCTTGCTAATCTATGAAATTAAGTTGCACGCGGTGGACTGTCGAGGTACGGAAAAAAAAAACTAGTCGTAGAAGGTTTCGTATCTTCACACATCGTTTCCTGTTACGAAGGGTCCGTATATTACTGAGTTATTTGACGTAATCATACAAATATGGTGGCACGTACATGTATGATGAACACGCTCTCTGTAGGCATCGGGCAACGTAAGGTATGGCATTCGCGATCGTACTGCTATAGCTGGTTTGCGCATTAAATAATTCGACAGCATACAAGCGAGATGACCAGCGTTTGCCTCAAGCGTGTTCTCCTTGAGGCAGTGTCGTGCGATTCCGATTAAGAGCGTTTACGATTGGTATGCAAGGGCAGGGCTTAGTTTTTGGATGCCCGCATCCGGGCCATTTTCGATTCCCCAGTATTGCTTGAGGCTTACGTGCAAAGATTCTTCCGCATACGCGTTCATCACGGAACGTGCAACCTAAGAAAGGCAAGCTCGGTCAATTCAAAGTGTTAATGATATGTGTTACTTTGCTGTCTGTAGTTTTCCGGCGTGCAGCAATCGCCAGCTGTCGCCGAATGTCACCTATAATTATGCAGAACTGTAACCTGAATATTTATTGTAACGCATTGTTTCTTAGGAGGGGGGATAAACACCTTAGTGAACTCTTAGCAAACAGCTCGTTATTGCCCTAGACAGAAGCTAGAACGGCTCTAATGATCGAGTAAGTCCCATAGGAAAAGCTTAACTTACCTGACACCCTAACTGTAAATACTTTTATCAGGTTCACATGCACCGTTCTTATTTGTTTATATTCTTTTTTCTCATTCTTTTCTTCCCTCTCTTCTGAAATCTTTTAGTCCCCTTCCCCATCCCTATACAGAGTAGCATGTCAGCGCTATATAGACGCCGGCAAAAATCTCTGTTTTTCCAATAAAGAGTATCTCTCTCTCTCTCTAGATATTGCAGAAACGGTAGCTGGATGATTAGAGGGCGACGATACATTTAAATTTAAGGAAACATTGACAGCAGTGTGACGTTAAGCTTGTAGAGTAGTATTCAAAAAAAAAAAAAAAAAAAGACCGCCAGGCCTGCGCGGAACGCGCAGCACAGTCACAGCGAAAGCTGGGAGAGCAGCCTTTCTAGAGCCTTTTTTAAATACTCTTGGGGCAACTACTACAAACACTTGCATGGTACCCACTATGCCGTAAATCATCATAATTTCTGTGTAGAGGGGAAGCGTCCACTATGCCATTATTCGTCATTCTTCGGAGAAGCGTGTTACCCGCTACACATTGTAAGACATTATGTGCGTTTTATGGCTGCTGTGGCTGACGACGATGAAGAATTATGCTGAAGCTTTTGTAATGAGTTGGAGCATTCAACGACCAACTCGTTACGCAATTCGCATTGTGTGACGCCTGGTTGTTACTTTACTGTTCTAAGACGCTTTACAACTCCCGTTAACGCGATTCCTTACCCGACATGGAAGCCTGCATAGGGTCAGTTTGCAACGGAGTTTCAAGCACCGGCGTAGGTCAGTGATAGAATACTCGGCTACCACGCACAGGGCCCGGGTTCGAATCCCATTCTATCCTCGGTTATTTCGCGCGATAGTGGTTATGGACACCGGTGGCGGCGGCGGCAGCGGACAACTACGACGCCAACATTGGCCCTTGTTGTGATCTCATAACAGCTTTCGCGGTAAAAAAAATAAATAAATAAAAATTACTTGGAAGGTTACGAAATTGTGAGAGGAGATTTTCGGAGTAATTTAAACCAGGTTAATTGACGCGCACTTAAATATAAGAGCATGGACGCTTTGCATCTCGTCCCCATCGACGTACAGTGAAACCGAAGCCGCGACCTCTTGTTCAGAAACGGGCAACACCACACATTCACTTGGAGATATAAAGAACTTATGATTCATTTGCTGAGCCATAATACGGAAGAAGCAGCACACTTGAAGAAAAGACACCTTCATTTGCACAAAAAAATTACATATGCAGGTGCCTATATATGTGTGTCCTCTTTTATGTGAGTGAACCTGTATTCTCTTCAGGTGCACTGCTTCTTTCCATATATGAGATATCAAGGTGGCCTGGGCAGGACGGCAAGCAAAATCAGGTCTCGTTCCTTACTGAGGCTGACAGCTCGGTACAGCGTCGGGCGTAAACCGCGGCGTGGTCGGGATTTGGCAAGTGCACTAGCCGTCGTTGCCAAACCCACGCTCCTGGCGGAGATGAGACGTCGACGGCACAACGCGTGGTGCTCAAACGAGAAACTTTTACGTCACCACCCATTGTTAAAGGGGCTCCGAAACCGCCGAGAGAACGTCATTGTCCCTGAATCCTAATGGCCCAGTTATTTTTATTGTATTCTCTTATCGTATTGTTATACCGAAGCATGCCTTGACGCTGTTGCCCGCCTAGCGAGTTTTCTTCGGAAAGGACGCCGCTTTTCCGCCGACGCACGATTGTAATGACAGGAGCAGCGAGACATCTGCTTCGGCTTGGCTCTGCTCTCTTTTCTCTTGGAGACCATGGATACTGTAGAGATGTGGACCTGAAAGAGAAAAGCCCGCCCATGTTTTGCTGCGAGAGGCAGACGCCCAACGTCGTTCCAAATGAAAGACATCATCATCGTGGCTGACATCTTCCCACTTGACTTCTTCTTATTGTCTTTTTTTTTCTGTTGTGGGCAGAAAAAAAAACAACAATAACCACAGTGACAGGCCTTGAAATCGTCGACATTGGGAGAAAAAACGAAAAAAAGTCTACGAAGACCTTTCCCAACGATATGTGAAGCATTAAAGCCGTGCATCGGTCCTATGATTTGGGTACATGTGAAAAAAAACTAAAATCATCCAGCTCCGCTTCGCAGACACTGATGAAACGGCGAAGGTGGTCCTTTCCTTCGTCATGCTTTCGCATTTCTATGTTTTGCAAGTCTTTCATATAAGTTGTATCAGTGTTTTTTTATTAAAGACTCTTTGTTAAGCTTTGAGGTGGCAGTATAGTTTTATTTCATCTTACCGTACCACTTTTATTCCTAGGTTTACTAAGAAGCCTTCGTTTAAGATGCATGTCAGTGGAAACGCCATCGGGAATGTTTCTGTGAAGGCAATCTACAGTTATCTGAACATCACTCGGCTCATTCACCAGCTGTCCTTTAATCCCATACTGGTCATCGCCGTGCGTTAGCCCTCAGCGCAGAGAGGTTCGAGTTAAACCACAGACAGTCACAGATACGACACGAATGCCCAAACTCCAGAGACAAACTCGCACTGAAACCAAGCGTTCGCACCTCTGATATATCTACGGGCACTTCGTCGTTGGCGTAGGCCTTCCATCGCATCGGGGTCTTCCCGCAGCCGCCGTTGCCTTTCACGTTCTCGGGGTCTTCGGCTCGCCGACGTCGCTTCGCAGCCATTTGTTGTTGGGCTAACTGCTGCCTTCTTCATTTTTAGTGGACCAGTGGTGAGTAGTGGAATTTACCCCAATTCTGTGCCACAAACCCGTTTATGATCAGCGCTACCACGGACATGAAAGCCTCGACTAAGAACAGCCTCGCTGTTAAAATGAAAGGCAAGCAACTCGATCATTGCACGGAATTGAATGAAGATGTCGCTACCATAACAGCGGAAAGCTAAGTGACGTTATCCGACATATGACATCGTCCAGCCAACACTAGCTAACATTCAAGACTTAACCGGAAGGGGGGAGGGGGGTAGACTGTGTTAGATAAAATGCGGTAGATGAATTTGGTACGAAAGCAGCCACACCCCGTCTATGGGGATGGGAGACGCCCATGAAGGTATTGTTATTAAGAAAGAAGGCGAAAAAAAGGCCGTGTTTAAAGCTAAGTATAAGCCATACACAAAATAATTCGCGGGACCACAAAACATTGGAGGCTACCCTAACCCTTGACCTAGCGTCTAGTAATGACACACGCGCGTCGAAGTTCATGTGCCTTGTTGTATGCCTTGGGTTTAGTTTGTAATTCGTCGCTTTGCTGAAGAAAGTCTCAGAGACCACGTATAAAGAAGCACGTGGTTGAGATTGTTACATATGAGCGCAGTATTCCAACCCTTCCTCTTGTGCTGCCATCTATGCGTCACCCTTGAACTAAAGGACAGCATCTAGCTCCGCCCCACGTTACGCTTCCTTAATCTGTATCTGAAGAATATAAACAGCTCCACCTCATCTCTCGACTGGGCTTGGCCCGTATCCATGGCGGTGTAACAGCAACATCGTTTGCTCTTTCAATAAACTAATTCAAATAATTTTATTAATTATCCTGACAGTTAATTGGTCCTCATCTAAATTAAGCGTGTGCTCCGATATCATGTGTCCATTATAACTCTTAACTTGAACCGGAACCGTCGATATCGCGCAAATTTTATTTTTAAAACGCGTTGTATGAATATTCGGAAGACCGGAAGCAAGTTGCCCGACCGGAAGTTCTCGGAACAGAAGAGTGTCACTGGGCGCTCGTGCCACCGAAAAAGTCATGCTACAAAGCAGGAGTGGTGCAGAGGACGGCCCCCTGCAGGTCCCGTCGCACGACATCGCGGGGAAGCTCAAGTGCTGGCGCGACGATTTCTGCAGGGATGCAACGATCCCGGTGGTGTCGGACCTGCGCCTCAACTACATCGATCGTTGCTGTAGTCACAACAACCGTCGGACACATTCCGGCTCGAGTGGCTGGCATTCGAGCGAGCAGCCCTCGGGCAGTCACGGGATCGTCCTCTTGCCCCAGGCCATCAACCAACACTTCACGGGACAGCGTGGGCGCTCACACCGACTCCATCGGCGGCGAGTCATGTTTGGTTGCGTCTTCCAGGATTCGGAAGATGGTTGCGTCACCACGCCTTCCATACTCAGCGACGAGTACTATAGATCGTCGCTGGTCTGGTGATAAAGGTGACATACATACCGCTGCATACAGTGGGTAATGATGTTGGAAGTGTATAATTAGTGTCAGGGCAGTATTCTATCGAAGTTGTATACTTTTGTGAAAACGTTATTCCTCATACCGGATACTACCATTTGGTTAAGACGTGAACAACCAGCGCTGGACACGGGACGGTGAGAGAACGACAGACGAAGGCGCTGAACTAACAACCACTGGTTTATTTCTGGGATATGCAATATACACAGAAGCTTTGCGCAGAAGAACACAGTAACTGCGCAAAGAGAGGCAAGAAGTCATCCTATCAGATACGTCGGCAAAACAGGCTGTGACGCTTTTGACAAGTAACTGGTTTCACAGTTATGTGGATAAATTGACGGAACACTGACGCAAGCATTCCCGTTTGCATGAATATGGCAAGCTTCACTTAATCTCACGTGTTATTTGCTGTCTGTACGTTTACAAATCGCTCAAGAATAGGCTTTCAGCCTATTCTTTAGCGGCTTACCGTTTTGGAAACGTACAGACAGTAAACATAGCAGTTAAGTGCCTTCGTCTATCTTTCTCTCACCGTCCCGTGTCCAGCGCTGTTTGTTCACGTCTTAATCATGTACCAACCAGTCCAGTTAAGCTCACTCCTGCAGTACCATTTGGTTAATCTCCCTGCATTCCTGTTCTCTGTCTCTCTCGCTTTATTCTGCACTCGATGGGTATTCGTCGGTGTTCAAAGTTTGCCTCACATTGGTTAGGGCACAAAATCTGCAAACGGGAGTTTCGTGATTGCGCAGTCATGTTTACTTCGCATACGTTCGAGGGTGCAATTTTTTCTGCGTGGTACCGTCTTCGTACTGTTTGTCTAGCGCAGGGGTCGGCAACCTGCCGCCCGCGGGCCGCATGCGGCCCGCGAGGAAGTGGTATGTGGCCCCCGGCGTGACGTCAAAACACCCTCTTCTTCCCGTATCACTTCCCATCCGAAGGCTGATATAGCTATCAGTTTTGACCAAAATTGGGATTTTCGCTCGTAACCTATGTTTGATTCGAACCTTGTAGTATCAGTTGTGAAAATAAACATGAATTCTAATCCAGTCTTGAACATTTTTGTCAATTCGAATTTTTTTCTCTTCATCTGCAAAGCCCTCCCTCTCCCCCCTTTCAATTTGCCGTGCGGCCCGCCGCTGTGTCGGCTCCACACAACTTGGCCCTCTGCCGCAAAAGGTTGCCGACCCCTGGTCTAGTGGATCACATTATATACTCAGGTTTCAAAACCTGTCCTTCATTTGCCCGTCATCACTATAAGGCACGCTGGGCATATCTTTCACAAGCATTCATGAACACAGTCACGCGAAACTTATTGGACCTGGGATATTTTCAGGCATTCGCGACACTGTTTGCGGGAATAATAATAATAAAAAAAAGAAACCCTGATACAACGAAGTTTCCGATATAACGGAGTCTTAAACTGTGTGTACGACTTGTTACGTCGAGGTTCAACTGTATAGAGTCTGCTGAAAGAAATTGGAGCAACTGCGCATTAGTGGTACGAAAACTAAGGTAGTATAGCGGAGCTGGTGGCGTTGCCCTCCCCCTTTTTCCCTTCTCATCATCCTCACATTCCTTTTCCCACCACTTGCTGTACTATACTATACAAGACTGTGCTATGTCTCACTCTCTCACCTCCCCCCTTTCGCTCCTCCTCACCCTCACTTCCCTTTCTCACTCCTTGCTATGTTTTACATACATAGCTATGGTTGCTCTCTCTATTTTCTATCTCTTTCTTTCTCTTTCTCACTCTCTCTGTACTCGTTCCCTCGCCTTCTATCGTTTTCTCTCTTTCTTCCCTTTATTTCTCTCTATTTTCGCCTTTCCCTGTCTTTCTATCTCTTTCTTTCTCTCTTTCGGTACTCGTTCTCATGCCTTCTATCTTTTTCTCTCTTTCTTTCCTTTCTTTTTCTCTATCTCTTGATTTCTCGGTCTCTGTACTCGTACTGTCGCGCATCAGAGTTATTGTATTCCACGCCGGACAAATCGGCGCACGTGTTCTGGGAGCGAAGAAGAAGAGGACGAAAAGAGCGCGTATCGGTTCATGATGATGATAGTTTTCAGGTCACGTCACGCGGCATAGCGAAAAGTTCAATAACTTCGCTGTAAGAGGTGACTTTCGCCTTCGAGTCGTCTTAGGCGAATGCATGAAGGACCCTCCGAGTTTTTTTAGAAGCGTCAGCGCGGGTTCTTTGTCGGCGATGGCGACCTTGTTTCTCGCCTGTCACTCAGCTTGTGTTGCTGCGGCGGGAGGCGCGCACGTGCCACCACGTACCACTTTGAAGAAAGGCGGCAGCGAAGCCACGCTGACAGTCTTGCGCACCCACGTCGTTTCATCCGCGTCAGTTGGCGAACTCTGCTGCATGGGTGTGTCCTTTTCAGAGCCGCCGCCCTTTGAAAGCGATGTAATCTTCGCTTTTGCTATTTCGGACACCGAACGGTCAAGGGAAACAACACAAAAAAAAAAAAAAAAAAAAAAAAAAAAAAAAAAAAAAAAAAAAAAAAAAGATGGCAGCGTTCACTTCGCTTAGCAAAACTGAAAATCGCGACGCTCCAATGCACACAAAAGAGTGGTAGCACAATACGTCTCCACGTTTTTGAAGTACATGTGGCCTATATCTTCTACACCCCCCCCCCCCCCCCCAATTTTTTTTAGATAATGTGTGTTATAGACAGCGCGCCCACGTTCATTGTGATGACGTGGGCCTACTAGGTCTCGTCCTCCTTGAAACGCAAATTAACCTCAAAAATTGAGAACGGGCGTCACCTCAGAAGGTCTGCCACTAAGTGTTGAGCGCATTTTCTGAAGCTTTTGTCGCCCACAGCACTGGTGAAAGAGACAGCGAATAGAAGCAGTGAATTAAACGCGTTAATGAAGTTGCACCCGCGTAGTAGTAAAGCTGTAATTCTTACCAAAACAAGAAACTCTATAAGCTACAGAAACCCCTCCCCCCCCCTTCCCTGAACCTACGAGGTGCGCGTGAAGACGCTGCCTTGGAGGTTCATTCTAGAAGACTGTGCGTGCAAACACATCCAGTCCAGTCCATTTGGCGTATGGTTTCACTCTACTTAGGCGCACCGTCGACTTAGTTAACAATGAACTGCTGGTTAACTCATTAAGACTACAGTGCATTACACATCAAGCATTTACTATAAGAACAATCGCCTGAAAACTTACTTGCGTAATAAAAACTGTGAAATATGTATCGTCATACCGGTGAACAGGCGTCAATCCTTCGACGTGAAGTTCGGTAAATTATGATTGAGACTAATTTAAGATTGAGTACACTGAGTGTGAATGAGATTCTGAAAGAATATTTGACCAGTATTAAACTGCCTTGGTGTTGCTTTATAGTGCCCCTTTAACGTGCTCGCTGAGTTGTCTTCTTTGATTCGCATAATCCAGCAGTCTAGGTCAGGGGTCGGCAACCTTTTTGAGGTGGAGGGCCAAGTTTGCATGAAGCCGACACAGCGGGGGCCGCACGGCAAATCCGGGGGGGGCAATTAGAAAGAATTTTGCGAATTGAGAATAATGTACAAAACTGCAATAAAATTCATGTTTATTTCCTGCACGTATGTCTTAAGGTTGCAATTTACAGACATAGGTTGCAAGCGAAGGACCTTATTTGAGGTCAAAACTGCCATGCCGGCCATCAGATAGGAAGTGACAAGGGAGGGGGGGGGCATTAAACTGCAATGTTCTCATATCGTGCCGGGGGCCGCATAAAACTGCACAGCGGGCCGCAGGTTGCCGGCCCCTGGTCTAGGTTATTGCGCTCTGCATAATTGTTTGTTGACTGCCGTCAGAATTACAAACGTCATTATATCCTCGCGACCTTTTCTCCTGGTCTCGACGAACGTATCACAACGGAGCGAGAAACAACGCAGAGGTCGTGTCAAGTAGGCGAAAAGAAGGGGAGGGGGGAGGGGCGACAGGCGTTCTGCGAGCAACACGCCATTGCAACGCAAACACAGAGCCAAGGGGTAGTGACCGCCGGAAGTGTAAACAGCCTGCGCGCCGTCGTTCGCACACATCGTCATCCTTTTTTGCGCGGCAACACAGTTGTGCGCAGCGCGGACGCGTGGTTTGCACAGTAGGCAGGAAGAACGAGTGAGGACGGACATTCGGAGAGAGAGCGGTTGAATTGACTCCGGTTCGTCCCTGAAGAAACAGCGTGCACAGACGCGAGTCGTATAGAAGCAGGGCAACATGCGTGAACGTTCAGGACAATTAGTATACAGCATTGTCGTGAATAAAACAGTTTCAGTCCGTCTAATCAGATCTGTTCCGGTCTTGGTGACCAAGAAGCAACCTAGAAATAGCCTTCATCGCCTAACTAATGCCTAGAAACAACCTAGAAGCAACCATATTAGTCTTCGGAATTGTCCAGTTTGCTGTTTCAAGCCTTGCGCGGCTAAGTGTGAGCTTCGCCAATTTTTTTATAGCTGTTATATCCATTATTCTTAAGCATATACTTCAGTGCATGGTAAAACTTTCATAAGTGCGATTCCAGATATGTATTGGGACAGCCTTTCTAAGCTTTACCCTTCCTGCTTAGCGCCCCTTCGCAACAATTTTCGTGGGAGACAATGCACGCACCGACAGGCGGAAGTGATTTTGGGTGAGCATATGCAGTGTCGACAGCACTGCACACAAATGGAGTGTAGTGCGATCATCCAAGGCGTTCGTCTACTCTTTCGATCGTGTACCACGAGCTGTTCGTCGAGGAAGCCTCGAGCTGAGCGTGACCCGACGCCGGTCAAATGGTGTTTGCCTTCGAGATCAACTCGTCAGCTGCCGACGCCATCTCTCCTCTTCTGTCGGCTGATTTCATCTCAAGCGAAGAAGATCCGGCTACGTGTCTGAAACGTCAGCGCAGCGAGCTTTGTCGACGTGACTTGTCACTCAGCCCGCGCGGCGCACACAACAGCGCGCCCACATTCTTGGCAAGGCGTGAACCGTCCATTGTGATGCAAGCGGCTCGATGAACATGTCCCTCCGCTCTTGACGTCAAATCTTCATGCTGCCCGGGAGGAGTTCAGCCATTCAGTCACATAGCCCTGCGAAAACAAGACGACGTAAACGACACTGTTTGAGTATTTACAATTATTGAACATGTTTTAGTAATGTTACTGTACGCTGAGAAAACCGTGTTGACCATTTATGTCCAAGCATTTTGCGGGCGGATGACTGCTGCAATGAAACATGCACTCTGTAGCGTTCAACTATGACACCCGATGTAACCTCACGGCGGCTTGCTGCACTGCGCACTATCTCTGTATCATAAGGTCTCACAGCCAACCTTTTATTCCCTTTGTGGCTGGTAATGCTGCTGGTGCAGCATACGTAATCTGAGCAAGAGTATAAGTTTAGTGCATTCATGTGTTTTTTATATTGTTACTTCTGCAGTTCTTGTAATAATCGTTGCACTAATAGTCGTTTATTAACTGACTCTGTCAAGGCATCATGAGACTATGTAGAAAATTCGGTTACTTTTATAGCTGGTGTTCCCGATGCTACAACGACATGATCTTAGGAGCAGTAAAACTCGAGGATGTTGTTACTTTATTTTTTTTTATGTTGTCACTTCTGTTTTTGCTTTGTGGCTGTTGCACTGGCAGTTGTTATTTACTGGAAGCACGACACTAGACCATTGAGGAGCTGGTTATTCTAACATCATGGACCCTGAACACAAGAGGCAATGAAAGAAGGAAAAATTGAGGGATACAAAGGTACTAGAGAGATGATAGAAAAGTAAACTGCTAGCGTGAAACGGAATGACACAATAACAATGCTCTTTCACCGCAGGACAGGTTCGGGATCTGACAGGTGCAATTCATTAGGAGTGCCACGTTCCGCGCACGACCAAAGTACACGTGTAAGTAACCTCGGGACATGTGATGGTCTATAACACCTTTCAGCTAGCGCAAGTTATTAAGGCAAAAGCCTTAAATGCCTCATCAAACGCGAAAATTGACCGGCATCCCGCGTCGACGTCTCCCGTCGGCGGCGTCAACACGATTGATGCAAAAAAGCATCATAACGGGATGACGTCACCGCATGACGTCACATATCGCCAAAGTAGGTGACGTCACTATTACGTCATTGTGACATCACGGGACGTTACGTCAAATGGTGACGTCATCACATTACATCGCAGCTTGGTCAAAGGTGGGCCGATCACGGAGGCCATGCAAAACGAGGTGAGGTGCCCCTGATCCTGGAGGCAGTGGAAAACGACGTTAGATGCAGGAAGCTTTCGGAGGGTGGCGGGGCAGGATCGATACGACGACTGAGAAGAAAAAAAGATGGCTTTCTCCTTCGAGTCGTCTTAAGTGAGTTTTTTTTTTTATCATTTCAAAAGCCAATGTGAGTACAGGTAGCAAAAAAGCCATCATTATATAACGATACAGGTTAGGAAGATCGCTTCAAGGGAGCAATGCGGGACATAGAACGAAGACAAAGTGAAGCAAGAAGTTACAGTGCTTCCTCCTGCTTTCCTTTGTCTTCGTCCTGTATACTGCACGGTTCCCTTGTCACAAAAACACTGCGAGAAAACCAACACTGAACATTGCTCAAGTTCAAATGAGCAATCGCGAACTGAGACATGCGGATAATATACCAGGTGCAAGAATCGCTGGTTGACATTCCGGGCCAGTGTCTTATTCTTGAGCACTTGGTCAGTTTTGGTTCCTCAAGGCACAAATAAATAAATAAATAAATAAATAAATAAATAAATAAATAAATAAAAATAAACGGAAAAAAAAGTAGTTTCGGTGGCAACGTCAGTGTATGCGAAGGGCAACGATACCGTTTTCTACGTGCGGCGCGAATGGTAATTAAACTTGCAAATGTGACAAACTGTTCGTGTGAAATGGCAGCAACTGATATTGACCGGAACAAGGGAAATTTTTCGAGCGGCTCGTTTCTATGTTAGACACAACCAATCGAATCCAATTGACAATTATGCCAGGCAAAGCACAAAGGACATTGATTGTTACTTTTAACTGTAGCGTAATAATCACAACGTAAATTGAAAATAATTCAAATGGACGAAAAAATCACCTTTTACAACCTTCGAATTACGCTTAGAAGGTTGTGGGTTCAGATCCAACCGACGGAAACGGTGATTTTTTGTCCACTTTAATCCATTTCAACTTACGTCGTAATTATTACGCTACAGTTAAAAGCAACAAATAATGTTCCCCGTGCTTTCCCTGAGCTGATCGTTTATTGGATTCATTTAGTTGAGTCTAAGAACATCGATTGCGAGACCAAATTACAAATTTTGGATACCAGATGTCGTACGCTTTCCTGAAATGCTACAGAAAGCAATATAGAAAAATTAACAAGACGTTAGTTTAGTTAACCTCCCTGCACTTGCTCTCCTCCCCCCCTACCTCGCCTACCCACCCACCTGTCTTGCTCTCGCCATGAATTGAGTCGGGCATCCTTGTGCTGTTTTGATTGATTCCAGGCTAGCCTTCGAATCGAGCGTGAAACGAGCGCGCCTCCTCAGCTATCGTACATAGTCGGTGCGGCGGCCAAAAATGTACCCTTACGCGCACTCATCAACGGCTGGCGCCTGCGGGTCGCCGAATGTTCGGTTAATAGACCCCGGTGCGCGAGACAGGCGTCCTTGGTTCACGCGTGACGAGCCCTTCGGCATCGCCTTGGGGCCCGCCCTGCGGCCTCTGCGAAGAAGTATTGGCGAACGCCCGGTATGCCTTTGAAGAGCGCACCCCCGCACATTCCAGGGGATGAATAGTTGCGTATGGAGTAAAAGTTAGTGTCGTACGCACTCAAGCATTCAACAAGTGTAATGCACTGAAGGGTGTCTGTTTAATTGTCTACTACATTGATGGGGATGTCACGTCGTTGTGCAATTAAGGGTGTAAAACACCGCCACTGGTGTAACAACGTAAATTATTACTCCCTTGATTATGTAAAACGGTGCAAGGTAGTTGCACCACCTTTGTCACATTTGATAGATTCGCTTAAGGGTGTGTTACATTTCTGAGGATGTCATCTTGTTATTACATTGAAAGCGCAGTAAAATCTTCGAGAGTTCTTCCTGGTTACGTTCGTACTCTGGATGTTGTTGATCTGTGCCACAGTGCTCCTTGAATTCAACCCTAGGTTAACAAAATAAAGATGAAGTTTTTTTTGGTTTTTTTTAAGAGAACTTGTTGCTGGGCTGGCTGGTTCATATGTGAAAGCCCGCCTTTTTCCCAGAAATCATATTCGGCTTCTAGAAACGTCAAACATAACCATGAAACGTTATCATCAAACAGGGCATGAAGTACCGCGCCTTGCTGCACTTCACGTCCTGTTTGATGTTTAGATGTTGCTCTATCCTTGGTCACCCTGAAGACTTATTTACTCTGCCAGGGTAGCCAACCGGAGTAGCCATTCAGGTACAGGGTAGCCGACTGGAGATTTCTTTCGTTATCCTTCCTGTCTTTCTCCACCTTTTTCTTTCTCCTGCTGCTTCTCATTTTATTAGGGATCATTGCATGACAAGTATTCCTCTTATGAAATAGTATTAGCAGCAGCTGCTCAGTTTAGATACCGCCGCTGCGACTGAAGCCGTAGTGCACTAGATCAAAGGTACGCGAGAACTTGTTCTCGCTTTTTTCTTTTTTTTCTACTGCAACGAAACTTGCGATGACTTAGCTGTGCAAGCACACTTGGCCTGCATTGTTGACAGCTCCAAAAGAGCCCAGCCGTGAAAGAATGCGGTGAACAGGCGTCATCGAGCCACCCTATGCCCGCCTATATCGCGTAATTAAACGAAGCCCCGGCAGGGACTGCACGCTGCAGAACCGAAGGCTTTCTCGTATGGAACGCCTGACACACTGCTCACTCGAGTAGCTGCCATCTGGCCGGGGAAAGAGAACGGTAATAAAGAAAGAAAGCAAAAAGAATGAAAGAAAACGATCGGGTTTCTCGGGTGAACGACATCATCGACCTTATACTCGCACGGTAGCAAAGCACATCTCTCACGGAGCTCGCTGGAGCGGCTTCCGAACGTCCGTGCGCCGTCGGCCTCTTCCTTCTGTCCCAGCAGGAGTCCGGATTTTCCTAGGCCTAGGTGTGGGCCCGGCGACCACGAGCTCAATTACCGGCGCGTCGACAGTTCTTCTCGGTCGGACCTCCGGCCAACCACAAAGTTCCGCGCTGCTATGCATGCCAGCAGCAGCTACCGAACATCTCGTCGTCCGGTCAGACCCATTCGCGGTCTCGTTATTTTATTTTTTTTCTTTCTTCTTCTTATATTTGTGGTTTCCTAGCCCTCGCCTTCAGCGACCGAGGGCTGGGCCGCTCTTCTGTGGAGTGAACTCCATCTTGCGCCGATCTCGCGTCTGACGGCCCGTCCGTCCGTCTTGAGGTCCGCGCCCACCCGTCGACACAGCAAGGCGCCGTGCTACCGAACCGGCGCTTATTACACGGCGTGTCTTATTATTCGCGAGAATAGGCCCCCGCTCAAACCACCTCCCCCACCTCTTCACTTCTTGTCACCCTAATTACGGGTATGCGTCGGTTCAGGTAGCAGCTCTGAGCCGCCCAACTGTGGCGGCTCGGTCGCTGAGGCGATCCGCTGATGGCTGACCGCGAGAGGCGGCAGACACGGTGGGATTCCGAGCCGCGTGGGAGGCCTGGCGCGTTAAGGCGTAAGCCCATTCGATTACCGACCGCAGAAGCTATACGCTTGATGAACCTTTCAACGCAGGGCTCCTAGACGTAACTCGAGCATGCGCGAGCGTGCAGCGGGTCGTGGCGTTAGCCAGCGATGACGTATAGCTGACACAGACTTTGAAATTAAGGCATTATAAGAGAGTTCGTCATAAAACAGATCTGCATTTCATGGCAGTGCTCCTCCGTCGCTCCTTGCGTCAGCTTTGGTCGTAATTGGCTGTCGTAAATTGCGATCAACGAAAGTGTATTTGAGGACATTAAGGATGGCGTGTACACGCCACAGTATACTTTTGCGATGGACATATACAGTGTACATTTGTGATATTGTGTGTTTCGTCGACTTTCGCAGACGGAGGTGACACGCCTCGCAAGAGTAGATGACGGACGCGAGGCTGTGGATGTATACCGCTTTTCTATGTACTCGCTCCAACCCACATATGAAGGACATCACTCACTATAGGCACCCCTGCTGAACTGTAGGGCTAGACGTCAAAGAGCGATATAGCCCAAGGACGAAGTATATCTGGACGATTATCCAGAATATCCGAGGCCACAACAGAACGTACATTGTTTATTGCAGTACCCGCGCACTCTGTATTGCTATTGCCGTAAGAAGCGTTTGCTTCTAAATTCATGCACGGCTCGTTCAGGTTAAAGAGCTCTGACGCCAATATTCGGAGCTGAGTGTACTCTGCCGTACAAATCTCCTGTGCACAGAGACTGCTTTGAGCAAGTGTGAAGCTCAGTAAATGCTGATAATAAATTTTATTTTGACATTAAGTTCGATTTTCGCGTTGGTGCACCTACTGACATCGACACTATCGTCACGTCAGGCTACGGTATCAGTTCTGGTAACTTCACGCACCAGTGTGGCTAATCGTGATGACGTCCGGTACCAAAACATTCAAAGTTACCGCTTGTGCGTCTCCAACGGAGCCATGAAGCGGAGGGGCTGTGGAGGCGTCACGATATCTTGAGCGAGCACGTGACGAGAAGCGCATACTGTGTCGTGACGTCAGGGTACTGTAGGAACCGAAACTAGCTTTTAAATGCATATTGTCATTACTTTATCAGGGTGCACTCACGATTACCAGTACATTTTCTGGGCTCTTGAGGGCTTGGCTTTTCATTTGACGCCAAAAAAGAAAAAGCAACCGAAAATGTGTGGCAGTAGCCTTTTATAGAGAGAGAGAGGCAAAGGAAAGGCAGGGAGGTTAACCAGGTAGCCCTTTAACTTACTGTAGCATTATTCGACGTTCTAACACGTTTGTCTTGCGGCCACATCGTGTGGTCACCCAAATGTGTACGTTCACTTATAGTTATGTTGTCTGTTGCTTTCGAAAATGGCCGCATCACCGATTTTTCCCTTGCAGAGTGACGCTGTGTACGTTCTGAAAGTCTACTTCTGAAAGTCGTTTACAGTCGCAGTTTCTTTCTGGAATTTCGTTGGAAATGCGACTCATGTTTAGACTTATTCGAAGAGCGATTTGAAACTTTAGGCTCGGTAATGCAGTGGGCGTAGTCAGGCTGATGATGATGGTGGCGACGATTGTACATCTCTGAATATTGTACGAGAGGGAACAGCGAGTTCGTTTTCGAGCCACAGCTATTTGCTCATAATATGCAGATCCCAACTTAACATTTTTTCCATATATGTCAGCTATAGCTTTGTCATGAGACATAGTGGACCATATTTATTTCCGGCTAAACGTTAATCCACAGTCGCCGCTTAATTGCGTGCGAACATTAATGTTCCGCTGTATTGCGCACGGAGTGGCAGGAGTACAGCTGCCAGCTGACTGAAGAGCTGCCGACGAAATAACCATAAAGTTAAGTCATACCATGATGCTTTTAAAGAACACCAGATGGTCCATAAATTTCCGGAGTCCTCCACTACGGCGTCTCTTATAATCAAATCGTGGTTTTTGGGACGTTAAACTCCAGATAATAATAATAATAATAATAATAATAATAATAATAATAATAATATTATTATTATTATTATTATTATTATTATTATTATTATTATTATTATTATTATTATTATTATTATTATTATTATGCCATGATGCTTAGCAGGGATTTATGCGTACCTCCCCAACCATTGGCGTAGCCTGGAGAACTTAGAGTAGCCAGGAACGCACGCACAAATTTACATTAAGGATGACTGAACCCTCTCCCCGAAAAATTTCTGACTACTTCCTTCCCCCAACACCCCCCTAACACGCCCAAGGAAAATCTTCTCCCCCCCCTTCCCCCCCCTTCCCCCCCCCCCCCCCTCCAAAGAAAAACAAACCAAACTCTAGTTAAACCACTGATGCTTAGTTGTCAGCTCATTGTGATTATTTAGTTTGCGTCGCCCATAACTCGGCTGCCGTATTCGCAACTTCTAGCCTTAGTGTTGGTCGGTAGAAGAAATTGTAACTGATCCCTGTCATTGATGAATGAACGAAAACTTTTGTGAACTGGGCTTCTGAAGAGCCGACGGGCTTCAGGACGAGGCATGACGTGATCGAGAGAGCAGTCGAGGTGAGGTACGTGGCGCCATCTCCGTTCCTTTCATGGAACTCAGTATCCATCGGCGGTGGTTATTCCCTTGAAGCGGTTTCGTTTCGAACGGGCCAGAGGATCAGTGAGTGTTCGAGTCGGTAGTTATTAAGATTCGGAGGACAAACGATGTGCATCGCGGGGTTCGCGGGCATGCTTAATCTCGTAGGAGGTATGTGGCATTAATAACAACGTTTAGTTTCTAGAAGGAAATGCGCAGGAGCTTACATCCAAGGAAGACGAAACAGGGACAGGAGCGATGTGCGAGAGAGCCCCTAGCAGCACTAGGGTAGCGAGGGGGGAGGGGGGAGGGTTGAACCTGTTCCCCGAATATTTTAAAATTTTTCATGTGTGTATATACTCGCATGAAAACGCACGAACACATAAATGTGGCTGACCCCTCCCCACCCCCCTCCCCCCCCAAAAATATTCTGACTATACCCCTGCCCGGCAAGTTTGGGTGGAAACACTTTTCCGAATGAACGACATATTCATAGGCAGCGTCCCTCTATTTGAGTTGCGAGCATATCTGTGGACACCCGCATAGTTGCACTCAGGTTATCAGTTTTTTTTAACAGACTGTCTATTATGTAAAAATTTAATTAAGAGCTTTTATGATGTTCATCTTCTCCGTCATTATCGTCATCATCACAATAAATATAGTAGCAATAAAACTTTCTCTCTCTTGCGCCTGTAAGACCGCATTTAGCACATACAGTTAGAATGCGCCCACATATATATGTAACTGCTCCATACATAACTTCAATGAGGTGACCGGAAAATGACGCTCTAGCTGTTAGGGTTACCAACTGTAGGGGACTTTCTTTCATTTGCCTTAAAGAAAAAGGTTCTGTCTAAATTTGGCTGTGATTTAAACACACAACGTTTCAATTTCTATTAGTTTATTTTACACCCTTTAGTTAGGATGTGCGCAATGTTCATTACCTCTAGTGCGGCCAGTTGCCGTCGTGGATGGGAGCCATGGTGCACATGTATACTCTGGCCAAAACAAATTACATTCAACAACACGAGGAAACAAACGCAGCACAATGCACTTACCAACCGTATATAGTTTGGGTGCACGTTTTACATACCCCGTTTTCTCGAGCTGTCCTTCAGAGATAATTCTGGAGAACAGGAATGCACTTACTTAGTCTTGAGCTTCTTTCTCACTCGCCATTTCATCTTGGTGCAGCGCATTAGTTATCGGCAATAAGAAACCAGATACAAGAAGTTGCCCCACTGCGACCCACCTACGTTGCCGGCTTGGCGTATTAGTAAGGCGCACAGCGCCGTGTTTATAACCTTTCGCAAGTCCTTTCTCCCAACTTAACGTCCCCTACAGGCCCGGTCGAAACCACATCAAGTAACCACATCGAGTGATTTGCAAAGCCTGGCGCTAGTTCGCGATGACAAGCTATCTCCGCTCTAATCTCCCGAGATGTCAGCAACAGCAGTTTTTATGTCGACTAGGCTACCGTGCTCCATCGCATTCAAACTTGTACGGCGCTGACCACACAGAGACGCTGCGCGATTGAAATCAAGTCGGACAGGTAGTGCGTACATGCATGGAGCTACAGTTCTATGCACGCGGAAAGTCTTGGCCTCCGTGTATAGCCATATAGTGTTCGCGATCATAAATACTGTTTACACTCTCATTCCGTGCGCACAGCTATTTAACGTCGACGAGGTCTTCTAATTTACGTCCGGACCTGGTATAAGAATGACCACCCGGGAAGGAACCTTCTTGGGGGGCGAATCTTTGGCGTCGAGTATTGCACACACCGGATTGAGATACGAGCGTCTCAGATGGCTCGTATTGGCACTGCGCTTACGGAGTAAACCTTCATCCATATATATATATATATATATATATATATATATATATATATATATATATATATATATATATATATATATATATATATATATATATATATATATATATATATATACACACACACACACCGGCGGGCAGCGAGCTCGAGAGTGTGCTATGCAAATGCATGCAAATCATGCTGTGTATAAGGTACGTGACTGAACAAGTTAAGGCGTAGCTCTTCTTGACAGCTTCTATCGGAGAATTTTAGCTGTCTCGGCGATGCTAGCTTTTTCTCTCTCTCTCTCTCTCGAAGCTTTTTGACGAGTCGGTTACGACCCTGCGTCGCCTTATCGTCTTCTCACTTATCGCAATTGAGTCCTTTGCAATTCCACCTCCTGCCCTCTCTTGCTAGCCCTTCCCCGTCCACTCCCCTTTCCCTTTCTGTCCTGCCGCCGCACCGCAGTAAACACATAAAATCGATGTCTTCCTGCAATGTATATCGTTGGCCAGTACGATACCCTGAAAGCAATCAGTCCTCAATCATTCAGTTCCTCTGGCCCATGGGCTCCGTTCGCGTATATTCAAGGGTAAACCTTATGTGCTTCTCCCATCTTTCAACGTGCACGGCTACGCCCGTCAATTTGTCGCGTGTCCGGTTGAAAACGGCGTCGCACGGAGAGCATCTTCGTCGCTAAGGGGCAACGGTCGCTTATCCTGGCGACAGCTTATATATATGTTAGCGCTGGGCGGCATTCGAGTTCGGTTTGATTGGTTAAGGGCGCGCGTTTGAACGAGCTGAGATTTATCATCGCGTGTAAAATGCGGCGACCCACTTTGTCGCTGTGACGAATTGCCGACCAGCGGGAGAGAGCGCTGTCCGGTATGCGCGGATCGTGTTTACTGCGTAGTCGCATATCTGGGGTGGACGATTGGAGCGTGTTCGTTAACGAGTGAACATAAATGGACCCTGTCCACAGCCTCGTGGAAGTCCCTTCGTCAGCGCGTAGAGTGCTCCCACACACGACGGGCATACCCGGTGTATATACATATCAGACTTTTTTTTTAAGGTGCTCTCGAGAACCAGTCCACCGTGAGACGTTGACCGCGCGATCATGTTTTATATGGGCCGATGAAGCACGCGTGGAGATATCCTGCTGGCTCCACCAAGGAATAAACATCTTGATGCGCAAAAAGATCAAGAGTAAAAGTGAGAGGTCGTTGGCAGCTGGTAGCTCGTTGCGTTTTCCCACAGCTCGGGGGGCGTCGTGCGATTTGCAGGGGCCCTTAAACGACAATGAAGACGTTAGCGGCCCGTGCCTGAAGCGTAGTAATGCATATCGCCGGTATTTTGTTTACCACCGATAGTTTATACGAGGTGAAGCAGAACACGAGTGTTTCCCACTCTTTCAGATAGCGAATGACGTTAAAAAGGGCTGGTCCGGTGTCTTTCTGTGGCGATGACGACAGAATCAGGTGGAGTGGATGGCTCGCGTGCCTGCTGACTAGTTTCGATAAAGCGCGTTCAGGGAAACGAAAGAGGAAGATATTTTTTATAGCGAAGCTGTTAATCCGAATGCAAGAGCTCAGGAATGTTCTGTGCTCCTTCTGAGGGTGTTTGTTTAAATAAAAAAACGCGGACGACACAAACGAGAGAAGCGGGAAAACGCCCTTTTTGACCACCTTTACGTTATAGAGTCGCTGCTGCGTTCTTTTCCCTTTGCAACCTGAACAAGCAGCAACATTTCTTTAGTTTCGTATAAAATGCTTGCCATCAATAAAACCTGATTGTGAACTGTACTTGTACAAGTAGAGAAGCGAATCGGTAAGATAAGTTTAGGAAAGCGTAACGAAAGCTGATTGTTCTTTTAATCGATATGGGCAAATGATAAGCAAAAGGAAAATGAAAGTGAACTGAAAGTTGATTTCTCGCCGCTGGCAGGCATTACAACTCACACCTTCTACATTACGCGTGTGATGCACCACTAGGATATGTATATTTATTTTTTTATTCGGATGAAGAAGCGAGAATTTCGGCTTGCCATACTGCAGTTGCCAATCCGTTGAAGAGGGTGCGTGTTGCGCTCATACTGAAATTTTCAATGCGCTACTAAGAAACGAAAGACGGCGTAGAAAGAGCCACAGGGGACATATTAATCTCAGTTGAAGTTCTTTGCCGTGGAAGTCATCTGAGACAGAGAAAGTGTGAGCTAGAGAATACATGTTAAGATATGGAGGTTAACCAAACATATCTACGGTTGGCTGGCCTGCACAAGGGGAGGGAATACGAGGGATAAGATAACAAGTACGGATGGGGAAAGACAGAGAGACGAACCCAAAATAACAAAGGAGATAGAGCTGAAAACATATAGAATGTCTTTTAGCAATAACTGTTTTGCTCAGTGTGTCGTTTCTCTCCTATACTGCGCTGTCCATCTTACGCATTGCCTTTCTTTCACTTACTATTAAACTGCGTGCAACTGACGACCGTCTAATAAGGAATTACCTCAGCTTATTCGTGTAATTTGATTACGCTAATTCATCAATCACGGGTTGCTCATCAGCCGATGTAATTTCTCGCAGTGTGTTCTACGTATGCAAATGTAGCTGTCCCCCCTCTTATATGTACGTTGAGGGAGAATCGGTGTTCACAAAGAGGCGTGCTACTGCATTTTCACGCCTTGTTCTGGGCTGAGTTTTATAGCAGCCGTGGCAGTGGGCATCCCAGGAGGCCGTTGCACCGCCGAGAGTGTCTGTTCTGCCTCTCCAAGCGCGCGGCGCGTCATTGGACGTTGCCCCTGCTCACGCCGAATCCCCGCTCACTCCCTCTCATCACACACAGTCCTCTCTCCCCAGCCACGTCACTGCCTGAGAAAGAGGGGGGGGGGGGAGAAACCGTTAAGGGAAACGCGGCGCCGTTCCAATTAAGCCTAATTAATTACACCCGGTGGGCGCTTAAGCGCCGCGGCCGCTTAACGAGCGGGTTTGCGCCCGCAGCACTGAATGTGCCGGTGGAGTGGGGAAAACCGCATTCTCGGGACGCCGAGCTCCGAACGCCTTCTCGGATCCCTCGTCGCTGTCGGCGCTGTAGGAGGTATATCTTCCAAAGTGGAATGGGCCCACTGCGCAAACCACATTTTCCGGTTAGCGCACTCTCGCCTTCGCTTGAAGGTGTTTTTCGTAGAGAAGAGTCAGCGCAGTGCTTTACACCGCATTGTTCAATACAAGAGAGGGAAAGATAAAGAGAATACAGGAAAGGCTGGGACGTTAACTAGACCATGTCCAGCTTGCTAGCCTACAAATGAATATTAAGGACATCTTAGTCGAAATCAAGAAGCAGGAATGGGCAGGGCATGTAGTGCATAGGCAAGATAACCGCTGGTCATTAGGAGTAACCGAGAGTATTCCAAGAGGAAGCAAACGCGCGAAGGAGAGACAAAAAGTTAGATGGGCAGATGAGATTAAGAGGTTTGCATGGATAACGTGTACGCAGCGAGCACAAGACCATGTTGAGTGGCGGAACATGGTAGAGGCCTTTGCTCTGCATGTGGGCGCGCTGATGACGATGAGGATGAAGTGGGGAGGAGAATAAGGGGGGTAAAAGAGAGATAAAGAGAAAAAAAAAACATCAGTGCACATATTTCACAGCATAGACGAAACACTGCAGCGTATCACAGGCAGTTCCTCAATTCCGATGCCTTGGGGAGCAGCAGGAGTGCTCGTGCAGTTTTCTGGGCTGATGAACTGTAAGGCCAGGCGCCCAAGATGTTTCCTTTTTGATAGAAGGTAGTACATAGAGAAATGTATGCTAATACATTTCACACGCACAAAACAAAAACAAACAAAAAAGTGATCGACGTTGGGCCTGTTGTTAAAGCATAACGAAAGGTAAAACAGCACTTAAAAAACGGGGACAAGAAAACAAAAAAGATTACACCATCTCCCACTAAAGGGAACCATAGGGGAAGGCGAAGCAGCATTCGGGGTGCACACCAAGTTTCTGTTTACGTTCACTCGACCGTCGAAGCCAAGCGTCGGCGTCGAGCTACCGCTTCCGCTTACAGAGAGACAACGCGAGTCTGCGGCGAGGGTAGCGAGGCTTTCGAAACAACTGCAGCGACCGGGAACCGACGGAGCGACCGCACGATTCAAGCGAGACTTCCTCGACCGAGCGCACGCGCTTATATAAAATGGGGGAGGGAGAGGAGGGAGGGGGGTTTACAGGCTCCAGCGCGGGGGGGAGGAGAGAAGGCGACCGAACGCCTGCGTAAAGGAGGAGAGTGCGCGGCTGCAGCGGCTGCAGCGCGGGGGAGGAGGAGAGAAGGCGACCGAACACCTGCATAAAGGAGGAGAGTGGGAGAGAGAGTAGGCGCATGCGCAGTAAGGTTGGTCAGGCCGCACACCACCACCACCGGATTGAACTCCGCCATAAGCTGCTTCGCATCTTAAAAACGTTGTTTTGCTACGGCGAAGCGAAACGGGTAGAAGTGATGGGAACGCATAGCCTGCTCTTTGTTAGCTTTAGCGGAGAAACATGTTTGTTATCGTGCAAAGTTATCATCGCATTGCAATCGCCTTGAGAAGTTAGAAACTACGCAATGTACATGATGTAAGACGTACATCTTCATGGTGCTGTTTTTCTTGCTGAAGTAATGAGCCAAACAGCTCCTGAATCCGCGTGCTTCTGAAATGTAATTACTGGCCACGCAGTCACCCTCGATAGTATTGGCCAACAATTCTTGATGTAAACGAGCGTCCTGAGTGCACAGGCCGCGATTGATTATCTCTTCTCATTAAATGCCGCTCGCTTTCTCACTCACTGACCTGTTTTCTCATTCTCTCTGGCAGGTCGTTGGCTTGCTCATAATAATTCACTCACCAAGTCGCCGACTCGCACTTTCTCCAATGATGAACTCATTCTCACGCATGCTAGTGGATATATTCTCACCTGCTTTCATCCATTTGATCTCATTAATTTCCTTATAGGTCACTTCACAATCGCCCTCTAATGAACCCCTTCGCGCGCGTTTATTTGATGCTTACGCAATCCTCTTGCTTTCTCGCTATTAAAGTGGCGAGTTGGGCTTGTTGGTACAGCGCTCGTCGTCGTCGTTTGTGTTCCGTTCCGTTGTGCGTTTTCTCGCTATTCCCTCACGCACACCCCAATTAATAACTACGCATTCCCTGCTTTGCTCACTAGCTGATTTGCTTGTCCATTATCTCGTTCTTTCTTTCGACGCCTTTCTGGCTCTAAAGAAAGGGAGAACGAGTGTTCTCCCTCTCTTATGTCACCTTCATTAACTCACTGTCATTCACTCAGTTACTCTCACTGGACTTTCAATGAATCAAACTTTCCCTGATTCGCTCACTCCCACTCGATTCCTTACCCATTCTGTGGCTCCCTTCATGCGTCTCGTCTAGCTCTACCTCGCATTGTGATCGCTCGCTCACTCACTCACTCACTCACTCACTCACTCCACTCACTCACTCACTCACTCACTCACCACTCACTCACTCACTCACTCACTCACTCACTCACTCACTCACTCACTCACTCACTCACTCACTCACTCACTCACTCACTCACTCACTCACTCACTCACTCACTCACTCGTTCACTCTCAATCACTCAGTCATTCCCACTCTCGCTCACTTACTCACTCACTCGCCCACTCACACTTACTCACTTTCACTCACTAACTCATTCACTCTCCCACTCACTCACTTGCAGGCCGCTAATCGCTGTAGCACCGCTCCGTGGAAAGCTCTGCTATGTGCACCTTCAGAAGAGACTATGGGCCGTCCGCATACGCGCCGGGGTCTCACGCCGCCTCAACAAGGAATGCTGAACCCCTTTCGCGCAGCCACTTCTCGGGCGCGAGCCAGGGTGTTGGGTGTAATGGTAGCTTTAAATTAGCAGCGCCTGGCTCTTTCAGCGAACGCAATGAACTCGCCGGAGGATAAAGTGAGTGCCGCACCGCTGCTGCCAGCGCCGTCCAAGCGCTCACGCGCACGCACCACTCAGCGGCAGTATACACACGTTGTGCGGTGAAGAAACCCCTTCAGCGGCACGTGTGAATGCGTTCCGCCTTTTGCTTCCTTTCGGGAAAGAAGAGGACCCGCCCGCCCGCACTTTCGCCACGTGCCGCCGCTGTCCGTGATGCAACGTGCCATTAGGGCGCTGAAAACGGGTTTACCTGTTAAAGTGAGCTTTATAATTACACGAGTTCGTCAGTGTGAGGCCTCGCTCCTGCTTATATCGCACACACGAGGACGGGGATAAAGTACGCCCTCCCGCTGTGCTTGTTCTGCGCTTCTGGTGAGCTTCGCACGTTCCTAGGCGCTTCTTTGTTTGTTGTTGTTGTTGTTGTTGTTTCGTTTTGTTTTGGAACCTTTAGCTGTCGAGAATAAGTGTTCATTTCACTGATTTCGCGTCGTCGTTAACGCAAAGCAGAGTAGAAGTAGCGAACGACGTTCATTGTATTTCAAACATGTTTACTGCTTATAACACTACAAATGCAGCTAAGAAAGGCTCATTACTTATGCAAGACCTTATGGTGTTAAGGCGCGTGGTCGTCGCAACAAGATATTGTTATGTTACGGGGAGTGGAATTTTGACTATAACGGAGCAGTATATAGTAACTCGAAGACAGCTATGAATCGTACGTATACGTTTCCTGAACTCATACACAAGAAACATTGTGATTTATGCCCTGTTTGCGTTTACACATCTGCTGTTTGTTGTGTGCCGTATTGTGTGACAGTTTTCTCTATCTCGCTCTTGTTTTCTTTTTTCTTTTTTTAGTGTCTCTTGATTCGTTTGATAAGCGAAGCGAGTTGCCGGGGCCACGTTAGAGGTGCCAACCTCTGGAAGGCTAAAACTAAAGTCTGGCAGGCTAGAACTCAGCACAGTGGTGCACACTGTATTGTTTACTCTGAAACTCCATATCGCAGTCAGCTTCAATCCAATAATCAACACATTGGAGTAAAGCATTTTCAAAGTAATGATGATAGTTCTGTCGCATAGTGAAATCGTCACCGTAGAATGTTCGGATTGAGAGGGAGTGAGAGAGATAAATAATAATATAAGGGAAAGGCATGGCGGTCAAACAGGATTATACCATCCGGTTTGCTACCCTACATTAAGGAGAGGGGGGAAGGGAAAGAAAAATTAAAAGAAGACGGGAGAGAAGAGCAGGATTACGATTGTGGATGCGTCTGTCAGCATTGTCCTCTCATTTAACAATGCTTTTAGGGATTCTTTCGCACCGGAAAGCGCAAAACGCTTTGACATCTGCGAACCATAGACAGCTTCTCCGCAGTGAGAAGTGCACTGCGGTGAAGCATTCTTAAAATTCAACTAATAAAGCTTAGAGAGAAGGGGAAAGACAGTGAGGTTAACGAGAGGAAATTTTCGGTTCACTACCTTGTACTTACGAAGTGGAAAGGGGGTGCGAAAGAATGTAACGATGTAGCTTTTAAAAAGACAGTGCTAATATCGTGACTTAGTAGTATCATTAGAACAAATCTTACGAGTCAGTGGCAAGACAACACTGTTATTTTTCTCACTTTAGCAGCACTTTTATTTAGTGTAGCATATATGTTACCACATGGGGTCTCTCTTGGGCATCCGAGAGTGCAATAAAGGGAACTTCTACTGGTGGATAAAGTAATAATTGGAGTCTATGGTTTTGAACGAAAAGTAGGACTACTTTTCGTTTAAAAGGAACTTGAAGAAACCTACTTTCTTCAAGTTTCCTTTTATTCCTTGTCTAAGCTGATGCAGTTCGTTAATTTAGCAATGTGGACACGTGGAAAAGAAGACTTTAAGTGCTATTGTGATTTCCTTGCCTATAGAATACGCTTTGTCGTGTCTGAATTCTTTTTTTTTTGAATTATTGAAGGTGATGTTTACCTGCTTCAATACGCAACACTGCGAAAACTGATACAGCTGACAAACCCTGCTCGTGTTCAGGAACATTCAACGCAACGTGATCATTTTACCCGAACGCCGCAGTGCGGGAACACAGCGCGAACTGCATCGAATTTCTCCGCTCCTTCAGACCTTTGACATCGACGATTAATCGCTCGAACTGGAGAACGCGCCTTGTTATTCGGCATATTAGAGCTACTCGGTGCTTCGCGCTAAAGAGTTTGAACTGCAGTTTGGGCTGAACAATGGACCGAAGCGGCGTTGCGTGAGAAACTGGTGTAATTAGGCAGTTCCGTAGACTGGCTTGTTTGTTGGGCAGGCTCAGGCCGGCGTTGCAGCGAGGGCTCTATTTTGCGACGTACGCAGAAGTGGGCCGTGCATTACTTGTTGTCCAATTATCGCCTTTGAACGGTGAGTTAGCCCACTATTGTCGCCTCCTCCTCCTTCCTTTCTCGCCTTGTAATTTCGCTTACGCTAGACTGAGTCACGCTTCTCCGGGGAATTAAGGAGGCCACTTCAAAATGGCATCAATATTAATGAGACCATTTTCTTCTTCTCTCTATTTTCACTTTCTCCTTCTTTCTATCTCTTTCTCTTTCTTTGTTTCTTTCTCTTTCTCTCATGCTCTCTGTTTTTTCTATCTCTTTTTTTGTCTCCGTTTCTTGCTATCTCTTTCTCTCTATGTCTGTTTCTTTCTCTGTCTTTGTATGTTTTTCCCTCTTTCTTCCCTCTATTTCTCTCTATTTCTCTCTTTGTCTTTCTTTCTCTCTCCTTTTGTACTCGTTCTCTCGCCGATTCAAGTTATTGCACCCCACGCCAGAAACATCAGAGCAGCGGGAGAGCGCGCGTCGGGCGCACGAATTCGGGGAGCGAAGCAGAAGATGAAGAGGACGAAGAGAGAGCGCGCCGTTCGTGATGATGATACCTTTCGCGAACGCTATACGGGTGTAAGCCGAGCATAAATAGCTCCGCTGTTAAGAGAAAAGCAGGGATACTCGTTTAAGGGCCAATGACTAAAGAAAGCAGGTGGCAGTGAGTGAGGCACCTCATGCAGGCGGCTCGTTTCGAGTGATCTTTCGCTGCCGCCTAACGTCGTTCTACTATATCTCGTTCGATGCTGACTATTGGACAACCTTAAAGCTACGTAAAAGCAGTCGTAAGTAGATATTAAAATATTCCTCACAAAGCAAGAAAGATAGCTTAGTGCTGCCTATAGCATGACAAAACGGACAGCTTCGTCGAGGATATTGTAATATTTCCTCTGGGTTTTTTTTCCCTCTACTACAAAGGCATGTACTTCAGAAAGACATATTCCAAGTGAGGTCGCTTGCAGTCCGGAGAAGCTAGCACAATCGCAAGCGGCTCTGTTATGAGCCGTAGTGAGACAACCCATACGGCGAGTACAAACAGTAGTACATACAAACAATATAAATCAGTTTTTCTTTTGCATACAGCGTAAAGTGAAGAACAGAATGAATGAATGAATGAATGAATGAATGAATGAATGAATGAATGAATGAATGAATGAACATTATTTTCATTGAGCGATTGGAAAGGGTAAGAAAAAAGCCGTAGAAACTAGGCTCTAGAACCCTCACGAATATTAGTTTCTCGCTGATGCGTGACAAGTTCTTGCTTGCGCTGTGTTCTTTTTTAGGATTTTTCCACGGTTCAAGATGTCCACACAGAGAGAGAGAGAGAGAGAGAGAGAGGGAGAACGACTTTATTCAATATAATCGAACCCCAATCCGGGTCCACCAAAAAAGAGCAAGGCCTAGCCATCACACAGGGCCTGTATAAGTTCCAAATGTTCGAGTAAAGGAAAGAAATGTAAATTTAAGGGCTCGTTTTCTTTGTTAGACACAATATTAATGGGATAATTGTCTGTTAGTTCTCATTAATAAATGTTCGAGTAGTGCCTTCATGATGTCTGGGGAGTAGTCCGCCAGCCACTCCCCGGAAAAAGGTATATTTTTGCACTGCATACTGTTGGTTTTCGCCGCAGGCCTTCCACTGAAAAAGAGTCGTTTTATGCTGGAGCCGTATTCGAAAAATAGCGTTGCTTCGGCAAGCCACTCATTAACACGGGCGTGTTTGTTAGCATGTATGCATTTTTGCGCGTTTGAGAGTGAGAGACAGGGAAATGTTGTGTAAAGAAAAAAAAGCTGCTGCTTCTGCCTTCCTTTCAGGCAGCACAGCTTAGTGCCTTGTTCACAAATGATGGACTCGCCACACAGGCGTTTCGTTCTCCCCATTACGCTGGTTCTGCTAGTAAGTGTAGTTCACCTCTCTTACATTTACTGCGCCGACACGTTCCCATTAAATGAACGCCAGCAGAGCCCCTTATGCGGAAGCCTCGCATTCTGTCTCTATTGAACGGACCGCAGTAAAACAGCGTCGTTCCATTCTGTCCGGTAAACACTGCCTCGTCGCCTGCATCATCGTCGGTTTTACGTGTGCATACATCCCACAGCTCCGGCCTTTGTGTCACGGGAAGGTGCTTGCGTGTTCATTTCGATGGTCTGCGGAGTGTCTCATTTACTTTTCCGTAGTGTTTGATGCACTGTTATTGGTAGTATTCGATTGACCTTCCGTGCTACGCCCGCTTTACGATACATAGGGGAAACTAGGCAAGCGCGTTTGAGCATTGCGCAGTGCTTCCTTAATGACGTGTTTGCGGCGGTGCCTTTGTTTTATGTTTTGCGTAGCGAATCGCACTTTCTGTGGCAAAGCAAATCACGTCGACTGGTGACAACGTTTGATTTGCATTGGAGCTGCGAGGCATATAATAGGTTGACGACGTAACTAGTACCGTAATGGAGTGTTGAGTTAGCGTTGCATTACAAGTTCTGCCTCGTTTTCTTTCTTTTCTTTTCTCTCCTTGAAATAGAACTTCGGTTGTGAGGCAAGCTTGATTAATGGCAGTGTCTGAATTGGATTGTTTAGTTGATAGCTTGTCCCTGGTAACAAAAAGATCGGATAATTGTCGGGAACCTTCGCGTGGTTCTTTGTGTGGTGACTCCCAACTTTTACTCGCATACACAGTTTTTGTGCCTGCGACATCGATTTCGAATTCTCTATTTTGGTTCCGCTGTAGTCAGTCTGCCTTAAAACAGGAGACAGCTTTACCCTTGTAAGGCAAATGGCTTAATGGCTTGGGATAAAACCAGCGTTTTGGTGGCCTCTGCTGCGTTTAGCATTGTTTAGCAACATTACTGACAACTTGATGTCAGTAGCGATAATCATTCGACATGATGAACAGTGATCCAGCAAGAAATGGCACTGGGAGTTAACGTTTTGATATGAGGACTTATTTTCGTGGGAGTAACTGAACGAACACAGTTGATTATATGAAGTCTCGCCTCTCTACGAATTATTGGCTCACTTAACCAGCCTATGAATCGGGTAATAACACAGTTTGATTGGTCGGTAAGCCATCACAACGTAACCCAGTGCAGATAAGAAAGTACTCACCTCTTAGCGATAGAACTCTTGTTCACACGACAGTGTAAGTGATATGGTGTTTCCGCTTGGACACTGGACATTCAGCAAAGAGGTGTCCTGAAGTTTCTAAACGTTAAAGACCTCCCATGTGAGTGATGATGAGTGGCACTTATATTGGGGTGTTGTATGGGGATATGGGAGCCCGGCACAGCACCGCACACGGGATAGCTCATAGGCCACCGACATGTGCATTCTTGCTTCGCGGTGCGCGTGCCTTCGCGGTAGCCTTTCTGCGCTTCACATAAAAAAAATGAACATATTTCAACATAATCTGAAAGGAGGAAACCGGGCGGGGCCATTGCCTGCATATTTCGCAAGGGTAGATCCGCCGGCAACCTACAACATCATTTTCTCCTCCTCCCCGGACTGTTGACCATCTTCAGCTGCAAGTCAGGTCAAGGTGCTGGCCGAAATGTGTGACCGGAGTTATATGAAAATTACAATGTCTCATTGATGCACCATCATTTATGGGAATTAGAGTAATGTAATGGTACAGTCAGTGGCAAATTGAAACCGAATTGAATTAATCTCAACTTCGAGTTATGAATACTGTGAATGTCTGAAATATTTGTGTAACTGTTTCACCTAACCTTCGTCGTTTGATGACGCCAACGTTTGCAGGAGAAGGCAAAATGATTGTTATTTGACGTACGCATGTCATTCAGTCCGTTGTTTAAGGTTTGTTTTCCACGTTCGTATTTGATGTACCCATGAACATGCCTTAACGAAAAACACTGTGAAACTGTCGTTATGTACATTTATTATTTATTCTTCACTGAAGACAAAACGAAATAAACGCTAGAGCAAACCGAACTAAAATTATATAACAAAAACGCCGCTATTCTTCTATAAATTGCACGAGCAGCACGAGCACTAGTTTCGCTTTATTATTGCACGCTTCGCCCCCCGGCGTGTCCCTTAGAGACTTGTCAAAAAAATCACATGTTGAATGAGTTTACATAATTACGTGAGTTTTTCTGTTTTTTTTTTATTTATTGCGTTTTGGTCTCATTTATTCAACATTACTAAAGTCGGTACTCGCTTCGTTCATATGCCAAATAAACAGAAGCTGTAAACGACTATCATAAAGTGAATCGCTTAATGATTGTTGCGTGGTCATTGCAACATGGGATTTAGATCAAGTAAAAAATGTGCACGCTCATGCTGTATCATAAGATTACCTTTTCTTTCAGATAGTGCAGTAGGTTGGATGCGAAGTCCGCAGTTAGCCTAGCAGTATGCGCCAGTTCAAAATCAGCAAAAAAAAAAAAAGAATCATGCTTAAAGTTGGGAGATATATGACATGCTCCAGTATAAAATTTCTGCCGCGATGCCTGCGAATAAATTCTTGCGGTCTATAATCACGGATGAACCATTGTAGTGACCATAAATGTGGTAGTTATAGTAACACTCAACATCATGGTCCCTGTTGAACGATCAATGGCAAAGATTTTTCTTTCAGTGTTCTTCAGACCCGATACTTTAGTTTTCCTGAAAGCTAACTGTTTGAAAGCATATTTTCTCACTGTGACAAATTATTGCGTAACATGTACTCTGGTGCTAACGCAAGTGATCCAATGCGAGCATATATGCCACGCTATCGTTATTGCAACGACATAAGCGACTTGCTGGAATATTTATAGGACGATCGTTGTGGCGAGGTGACTGTGAGTGTCTATTTCCCAGCGCGATGTCGTAGGTTCGATTCCGAGCCTGGGCTTTTCTTTCCGATATTTTTAGTTTATTTTACCCGTTAGAACCTCAGATGATCATTGTTGACCTCAAGTCCTCACTAAATGGCGTATATTATTCTGTGTTCTTTGTTAGGATGTTAGACTGTATAAGTTGGTTTGAGTTGCTGAACTTCTATGTACAAGCCCCCCCCAAACACCTCTTTGCAAATCAGAAAGAGGTTGACCATTGAGGCACTTTCCCGTTATTTAATTCATCGGCGAGTTCGCTTGAAATTTCGTGCCCTCGCTTCAGCGGGGTCAAGCTTGGACTAGTTATCCATAGTCGCTCACTCCGAAACTAAAATTGTTTGTCTTGTGATAAGTGATGCACAAAGCTAACAATCAATGCGTTGTGAGATCTGACGTACATTGACCGATAACTTGCTAATGAAATCAAAGCTTGCAGGTTTTTCGTCATTCTCTGATATTGCGACTGACCATGGCAACTGTAGAGTTACTGTGTTTTTCGAAGATGTCCCGCGGTATTCGGCGGGGTTGTCATTACTCCGAAAGTAGATCTTCTATCAAGGCTTCTTACGTGTTCGTTTAAATGCCAAACTGTCTGTTATTTCCGAACACTTTGTTTCGTTGCAGCATCACCAGAAGAAACGAGTCCTAACCGTGCAATGTGGGAAAGCTAAAATAGCGTAAACGTACTGACAGGGTGCTACGCATGATTAAGCGTACAAACTCTATGTAGGACTACTATGTAGGACTACGCTCAAAACCAACCAGGGCCGTCCTGGAATGGTACATCTGACATCCTTCATCACGACTCTACATACACGTAACTATTTCTTTACGCACTCGCATGGATTCTCTTTCGAAATTAACTTACAAATCTCGTTTCCTCGCCTTGTGGTTCTTATGCACATGCACAATAGCACGAGTGCGCATGAAACTTTCTCATACGAACTAGCAAGAAGAAATACATGCGTGCGGCTCATTTCAGTCGCAGCGTTAAGCTGCTATCACATTTGAGCTGTGTTAATTGAAGCGGAGATTACGGGACCCGCAGTCGATCTGCACTCGTCTAATAAGCGTTGTCTGTCCTCTGCGAACCTAGCACACAGTTCCTTGCATTGAGTGCAATGTCGCAAGACAGTGTTCTCACGTGCCTTTTTCCGTGACACGCACCAGCACTTCCGGCATAATGCAGTGCTGCTGCATCAGCTATCGCTGCTCACCCGTCCTTTTGCGGTAATCACTGCCACCTGCTGCCTGCAGCCGAATCGCACACAGATGTCGTTCGCAAAAGCCGTCTACAATCGTCGCAGCACTTTGGGGTACACGCGCCGGAACACGTTGATGTCCGAGGAAGTCTTCCGCTTCACCTTGATAACATTTCGTCATCAAGTTTAGGACTGAAAGCTTCGTGCTGGCGTCAGCAAGCGCTTCTTAGTCTTGCCCCTTCAAGGGTCTGCCACCGTATGGTGTTCTACTAGAGCGTCTGCATCTTTGTGCGCTGTGAGGGCAGGTGGTCTACTTGTCTTCCGTCGAGCTGTCGTCCCTCGAAGGGTCGGGTGACGGGCTTCGCTCTCCTGTCACCGGGTTTGCGGCGCAAGGCGCGGCCGGCGGGGCGCCGTACGCGAAGCCCGCGGGCGCGCCCAGGAAGGACCCGAAAGCGTGTCCGGGCGCTGCCGCCAGGTAATGCGGGGCCCACAGGCCCTGGCGCTGGGCCAGCTTCATGCGCGCGGTCATCTGCTTCTTCCACTTCGTCCTGAAAAAAAAGAAAGATGTGATCTCAAAAGTTCATTCATTCATTCATTCATTCATTCATTCGTTCATTCATTCATTGTCAGTATATGGCTGTATCGACATGCCTTTGAAAGCCTCTTCACTTGAACGTGCAAACCCCTTATACTCTGGCTTCTCTGTAAACAAATTCATTTTGAGGGAAAGCCCCCTTTTTTAGTTCAACACAATTTTTAGAATTGCTGACATTCTTGCATTGTCTTTAGGGACTTGTTGGACAGCCGTCAGCTAAACAACTTGCCTACGGAGCCTCATCTAATAAATTGTGCATAAATAATTGGATTTGGTGCAGTCTAATCCGACTATTTCAAAAAGCGCGCCACGAACAGAACGGCTCCGGACGTGAAAATCGCAACTCATCACATCATTGAAACGACTGGAGGTGGTGGTTCCAGTTTATTGCTATTGCATTCATTGTTTCAGCCTTGCGGCGAAACTTTTGTTTGTCTAAGAGTAATCACAACTTAGCATTAGCGACATGTTTTCTCTCCTTTACGCGGAAAGCAATGTTTCGGCTTACCTTCGATTCTGAAACCATGTCTTGATTTGTACTTCCGTCAGATTCAGCGTGGCCGACAGTTCCATGCGCTTGCTCACACTCAGGTACTTGTCTACCTGCGAATGAATTATTGCACGCTATAGACGTGAAAAGTTCTTTGAATAAATCAAAACGCCTTTTTAATGCCGTGCTCAAGACATTTAAAATATTTCGTCGTACAGGTCGTTCAATCGTATGTAAACATCCCTCAGCACAACGCTCGAAATGCATCTTTATGTTGGGCATTGCGTTCTTCAGCCATTCGTTGCGTATGCCTTCAACTCTATAGCATTCATGTTATTGATGTTTGTTCAGCGTCTCTCTTTCCTCGAGAAAGATTTGAAAGATATTCGTCGGTTTTTCCTGTATCAAATCTTTGAGAGTTACTTATTTCATGCCCGTAGAGACATCTGCATACTTTTCTGGGAGCATACGAACAGCAATGGTGCACAGTATTGAGGCATACTATAATGACTCTTGCATATAGCGCCGCTTTGACATAAGTTTGTGTCAATCAGTTATATTCGTTGCGATATTTTATGCGGGCTCAAAGGTACAGTTTTCGCAAGCGATAATAAATAAATGTCGATTGTGGGGCCTTCGACACTTGTGCCATCATTTCCTAATACTCAGCCTTGTTATAGAAAACGCACCGGGATCGTTCAAAGCCAATCACCGTGCCGTACACCTACAACTTGTCGCTAACAGGCGTCAATGTCATAACGAAATGGTGCTTGCTATCGTCCGCCAACTATTGTCACGTTCATACTGCAGCGCAAGAGTTATGCGTTACAGGTATGGTTCGGCCTACTATGCGGTAATCAAGGACAACAAAAAAGAATTGCTTCTCACTTCATTGCTCACCTTGAACTCCGCCTCAAGCCTTTCGAGTTGCTTGGCGCTGTATGCCTGTCGAGGCTTTCTTTCCACGCCCGGTTTCCTGGGCCTTCGCCCAGAAGGCTTTGGAGCTCCGATTCCGTACATCTCTGCACCTCGCCAGAGAAGAGACAGCAAAGAGAACGAAGTCTGATTAGCCTCCATACCTCCTTTTCTTTCTTTCTTTTTCCTTTCTTCAATGCATTGCTACAGTGTTTCCTACCTATGTTACTTGAGTGAACTACGGTTTTGCGATTTCTTATGGCCATTTAAAATAATATGTATCAGCCTAGCGAAATTGTTCAATGTTCGTACTTAAAATTTACTTGTGGGCTAGTTGGTCGATCAGTACGGTGTATAGCAGCGCACAGCGGGTTAAACGACGAACACGAAGACAGTTCAAGTTGAGCGCTTGTGTTGTCCTCTTATTTTCGTGTTCGTCGTTTCACCCGGTGTGCGCTGCCATACGCCGTCAACGTTCATGCCCGCGGATTTAAGATTTTCTGTTGCTCTACATCTACAGGCTTATTTTACTGAAGTCTCCAGCGACCATAAATTTCTACATTCATGAAGACGCTGAGTCCATGGACACATTAATAACCATTGCAAATTGCCGTGCTTACAAAATACAAAGCGGTATTTCCTTCGCAAAACTGAGAGCGATATTATGAGGCCGCCTGAAGCAAGAAAGAATGGGACGAAGATTAGCCGGGCGCATATGTGTATGTGTACTGCCCACCACTCTCATATTGGCTGAACCGCCGTGGTTAAGCTCCTATACATAGTTATTCTAAAACAGCGCACAAACGGTACAAGAACGAACAACACGGCACAAGCGCTTGTGCCGTGTGGTTCGTTCTTGTCCCGTTTGTGCGCTGTTTTAGAATAACTATGTGTACGTACCAACAAGCCCACTTAGCTACCGTATTGAAGTTCATTAAGCTCCTATAGAGTGTCAAACGAGAATTTCATTAAAGCCGCCCTGCACACTATATCGCCAGATTTAGGCCTGATTCACACATCTGTCAATATCCCCGTCCCGTCACTGTCACGTGAACTGTTTCCTCCATGACACAGCGTTTTCTTGCCTGTTTCTTCTTAAAAAAATTGGACGATGGCAACTTTAGGAACATTGGCCAACGTCCCGTTAGGCATCCATTTTCTATGGAGAAACCGGCAGGAAAACGCAGTTTCATGATCGGCTTTAGAAGCAGCGGGTTGCAGCGCGAACCCGACACAAGACAAAAGGAGGCACAAACAAGACACGTGCAGTGCTACGTGTGCGTCTTCTTTGTGCCTTCTTTTGTCCTTGTGTCGAGTTAGCGCTGCAACAAATGCATCTAGCGATCGACCGACAATTCCAGTTCACGACTCCCATCATGGACGCTGGTGACATTACGGTGACGATGACGTGACGGGGCATCTGATGGTTGTATCAATCAAGACCTAGAGAAAATTATACGCTCCACCCTCTACCTTTACTCCCGGCCAAATACCTGCTAGCGTGAAGAACAGTGGCCTGCCCGCCGCCAGCCACGCTGCGGGTGTTGTCGCGGCAGCGGCAGTCATTCCGTACTGCTGCACAGCTGCCGCCGCAACCGCGGCTTGCTGCTCGTAGCTTGACGCCGGCGCCCTTAGCGCCGGGTGGTGCAGCGCCAGCGGCCTCAGGCACGGGGCCCCGCCTATCGCCATCGGTTGGTGCGGTGCCGTGGCGGCGGTGGGAGCGGAGCGGCCGCCGGCGACCGCACCCGGCGAGGGCCTCAGGTCCAGCGGCATCCTGCGCGACGCGTCCTCGGCCAGCAGGCTGGCGATGGAGAAGCTGCCGCTGCGGCCGCTCCCTCCGTTTCCACCACAGCAGCCTCCGCTGCTCGAGTGCTGGAGTGCCTTGCTGGCCGCAGAGAGTAGCAAGGCGGATGCCGGAGGCGACTCAGATCGCCTGGCCGGAGACCACTGGCTCGGCTCCAGCTCTCCATGCGTCTCCGTATCTCGCGTCTGGGACGCTGAAAAGGAAGGTCATGTTTGATCGTACTGGTTCAAATAGCGAGCCGTTTTGTGAATGAACAACTGTATATGAGGTATGACTGACCACGACCATGCCTTGGAAAGCACAGGTTTGCAGGGAGTGCAAGCAAGCCTAATGGGCTGTTTACAACTGGCATGACTGTTCATTATAATTTTTATGGACTATCTGCAGTGTTATGGGTGCTGGAATGGGTTGAATGTTACTTGTCAAAACGAAGATAAAATTTCATTCTTTTAACTTCGCGCCGAAACCTCAGTGCCCACAGTTCCAGTGTGATGTCATGGTTTTCAACATCTCTTTCTTTTGTTCGGTTAATATTAGCGCGAGTAAATGTTTCCTAAATATGCTCTTTGTGGTACTTGGCTCGTTTGACAGTCGCTCTTCATCAAGGAAAGAAATATTTGTAGACCCCTGCAGATGTTATAAAAATCCTTGGCGTGTCGGTGAAATGGTGCAGGAGCTTCAAAGCGACGCCGCCACCTGCAACTCGATTTTGTATCGCTTCTTTCTTTTACGAAGTCTTCTATCACAGCCATAGGCGTGCGCACTGCGAAAAGCAAGTCAGCTCTATACATTGACATAACAGGGAGGGGGGGGCGCTGCTATGAACCTTCGCCCCCCCCCCCCCCGAAGTGGAACCCTGCAGTGCACGCTTATGCTCACATCAATGTTTTTATATCGCAGAAGTGTGTCTCCTTGGAGCCCCCTTGGTGGCTTTACGTAGATTTTTTAAGGGGGGTTTTACGTTCCATAGAGAAAGAGAGAGAGATAGATGCAAGGAAAGGCAAGGAGGTTAACCAGACGCACGTCCGGTTTACTACCCTGCACTGGGGGAAAAGATAAAGGGAGCCAATCTGCTCAGCGGCGCAGCACTGAAGCAGCTGAGCTACCGCGGCGAGTCCCTTAGCAGCTGTGGCCGTAAAAGGCAACCATAAGGAAGCGATCTATTCGGTATAGCAGGAAATGTTGTTGGAAACCAGCCTCGATGGTTGGCGTTCCTAGGCCAGGTTGGTGCATACTAGAAGAGCTGGGTAACAGCGCGAGGACGGGATAAAGACACCGAGAAAAACGAAGCGCTGCCAGTTCTTTCCACAGCTAACATAACACTCTGCAGTGCTATGTAATAGACATCTTTGGAACATCGCAACAGTACTCGTTACTGTGAACTTCCCCACTCGCTCGCCTTTTCGCTTTAGCCTGAAGACGCTGTAGAGACACATCAGAAACCACGTGACGTTTAAAAAACTTTTCGGCTTTACTCGATTCGTTTCACATAAACAGCTGTGTTGAATTATCATTTGTAGCTAACCACATTGTAAGCAGCAAAACACTTCAATTGCGTAGATTAAGTGGGGGGTATTTAGATGCACTTGGAAATTGGCTTAAAGGCTATGTGGTGGAAACGCAATCAATTTCACCATTATATGCATAATTTGAAGTTGCCTAGGACAGAAAATTGATGTAAAGACGAATCATGCGGGGTAACCAGTGGAACTACGTAGGCTTTATGATATAACGTAATAGTAGCAGCTCTCATTTGCACACGCGTGGATTTTGATCGTTAGAAGATCCTTTTGAGTCCTCTTATAGCTGTCCCATAGTTGAGTACACTGTACTCTGGATCGTCAACCTTCTTTCTAAACACGTATTGCCCTGAATCATGTACCTTTTTGTTCTAAAGTATGTAAAAGAGTACATCGGGAGGCAGCCCTGCTCGGCTGTTCCGACCTGGCGAGCCAGAAGGCCCTGGTCAACCGAGCCCGAGTCGCATTGGTCGCCAATGGGCTTCTGTAAGGAGCCCACCTAGTGGTTCTGAGGGGTGGCCCGCACCGGGCCATCTCCCACCTACTCCCTGTATATACCTGCAATAAAGTTTTTTTCTCTCTCTCTCTCTCACTCCGAATCATTGAACCTTTTAGATGTGAAGCATCTTATGGCGAAACTTAATCCGGTGGTGGTGGTGGTGGTGGTGGTGTGCCGCGTGGCCTCCCCTTACTGCGCACGCGCAAACCCTTTCAAAAAAGATAAAAAGAAAACCTCCTTTCCCCCCCTCTCTCTCCTCTAGGCATCCCTCCCCGCGGCAACCACACCCTCACTGCGCATGCGCCTCCACTCCTCTCTCACCTCTACGCTCCCCCCTCTCTCCTCTAGGCATCCCTGCCCGCAGGCGTCCACGCTTCCACTGCGCATGCGCGGCCCCCATCTCTCTCCTCTCCACCAGCTCCCCCCTCTCTCCTCTAGGCATCCCCTGCCCGCGGCGTCCACACTCCCACTGCGCATGCGCGTCCCCTCCCCTCTCTCTCCTCTCCTACGCTCCCCCCTCTCTCGCCTCGCGACGCCGACGCAGGCAGCGTCTGCTAGCGAGTTTCTTGGTTGAAAAACCGACTGCTCGCGCTGCACAACCGTTCACTGGCCACTCCGTATATATGGCAATGGATTTTGACCTGCAAGGTGGTGCCGGTGGAAGATTTCTCCTGGGCGTTGTTGAACAATAAAAATTCGCAGCGTGCGCGTTAACTAAAAGCGGACTGCGGGTCTCTGTGTGCAGTCGGAGTCTTCTGTCTCTCATTGCCCATTAGCAGCGATTGGCATGTTCCAGTAGGAAACACCGCTCCATCACTGCGTGCTTTGCGCCTCCCCAGTTTTCTCTCGTGCGCAACGCTGCGATGAGCGCCAGCGTCAACGCCGCCGCCAGTGTAAGCGTTAGCGCCCGCTGCTTCACATCTACACATGGTTCCCTTTAGCGGGAGATGGTGTAATTTTTTGCTAAAAATTGGGGGACGCATAAGCTTCGCCTTTAAGAGTTGAACGCGATAGCGATTATCGGCCCCATTCTCACCACGCCCAGTTTCCCTTGTCGTTACGTTCAGTCACACCCCCACCCACCCACCTACACACACACACACACACACACACACACACACACACACACACACGCACACGCGCGCGCACACACACACACACACACACACACACACACACACACACACACACACACACACACACACACACACACACACACACACACACACACACACACACACACACACACACACACACACACACACACACACACACACACACACACACACACACACACACACACACACACACACACACACACACACACACACACACACACACACACACACACACACACACACACACACACACACACACACACACACACACACACACACACACACACACACACACACACACACACACACACACACACACACACACACACACACACACACACACACACACACACACACACACACACACACACACACACACACACACACACACACACACACACACACACACACACACACACACACACACACACACACACACACACACACACACACACACACACACACACACACACACACACACACACACACACACACACACACACACACACGACATATTTATAGTAAATGTTTCCGCCCTCTTCAACAGCACTTTTATGAAAGCAGTGTACCTATACCCACTACGTGTGCTAGAGAATGCGCGCACTAATGTGTGTGCCCTTTGTAATGGGTCGGCATGCTTTAACCCAGCAGAAATTACGCGCGCGATACTTTTTCGAAGTTGCGATGCACCCACTACGTGTTTGTAAGAGTGTCTGTGCCTTTTCTAATAAGTGGCTGACTTTACACCACCAACTGGTTATGAAATTCGCATGGTGTGACGCCCGATGGCAATGTACGCTAGTACCACGTTTTACTCGTACTGTGACACCTGCACACAGGACGCGTATGTTTTGAAGCATGTAAGTTACTATCAGTGCAGCTCCAAGCACTGGCATGGCGCTCTGGTAGAACGCCTGCTTGCCACGTCGAAGGCCTGGTTTTGATTCCACATCATTTTTTATTATTTGCATCCATGGTGATTTTTCGGTCACGGATAATGATTTTTCGCTCAATACCAACGACGCCGACACCGGGATGTCTACGTCACGGGCTCTTTGACGCTATCGCGCCAAGAACATCTAGTCTGTGACTGCCTACCAATGCTACCATACGAGTTTGAGTGACTTGCCCTATACAGCTTTGGTCACTCAGTGGACGCACTCTTTACAGAAAATCCTGGAACCATGTCCGCGGTGTGCAAAGCCATATGGGCGCCGCTGCTTTTTCTTTTTTTAGATGCCTTACCCTTATGCCACGTCCACTTGGGACGCAATGAACGTTCTAAGGTGTTTGTATTTGTGCGTGCATAAAACTTCATGCATGAAACAGGCAGCACTGAAAAGGTCACAACGACGGCAGACAAGGACGACAGATATGAAGCGCATTTTTCTTCTTCAGCCATGTGGTTTGCGAACACAATGGCTTTTGATAGTGGTGAAAGATTTGAAAACAATAAGCCCGATGTAATGGAAACTGCGTTCAGAAGAGCTTGTGTTGGGGCTAGTTGGAACATCATGGATCAAATAGGCAGCGCTGAAACGGTCACTACGATGGCAGACAAGGACGACACAGACGAAGGCGACACAGCAGACTTTCGAAAATAAAAATAATAACTTCTTTTATTCTTCTTGTATTTTTGTCTCCTTTTTCTCTCCCCTAATTCATGGTAGTCAATTGGGTTCAGAGAGGTTAAAGCTCCCTGCCATTTTTCTCTTTCACTTCTTTCTCTTATAACTTTGTAGGTTTTGTTACACACGCTGGAGGACTCTGTTTTGCTAGGACCGTGGCAACTAAGTGGGCATTAGAAGAAAAAAAGAAACGGAAATTGAACAAGGAGAAAAGGAGGAAATTTAGAAAAATGCACATGCCAATTTCGCAGAAATATAAAAAAAAGTCTTTATTTGATCGGTACATTACGCAAGGAAAAGGGCGCAGCGTACCTGAGCGGCAATTTCCGAGCGCCCTTTTCGTCCGCCACATTTGCTTAAAAGCGATCGACGAGATTTTGAAAACGTCCAAATTCAATGGGGCTTGGAAACGAAATAAAGAAGAACTAATAGCCGCCGAAGCACCGCATTCGCGCATGGAGACATCCAAGACATTTATTGCGCTTTCGCGGTGGTTCTCGTAATGGTTCCACCTGGTATATACAGACACGTGCCGAGGCAAAACGAAGATGTGCGTGTGAGATCATAATTCTCGAATCCCCGCGGGCAACCCTGCCTGCCCCAATTGAAAGACTGGGCAGCTTTATTTCTCGTCGCGGGCTTTCCACCTCGGCGGGCGGGAAACTAATGGACGGGGCAATTCTCTTCGCTCATGGCGCGCTGATGGAGCGTCTCTGTCCGCCGCACCGCTCAATAGTGCTTAACGCGCTCTGCGCGCAATCAGTGGGGGGAGAAACGGGGATTGATTGCCTTCGACGCTGGACATTGTGCGCCGCGCGTTTCTGTATGTACGCGCTGGTGGGAACGCTATAGCAGTATTAACGCGAAGCGCGCCGCTATTGCCTTGCGCGTTATTGCTGCCGCGTTATTACCGCGTTATCAAGTTTTCGACTCTTTGCAGTGGTTCAGCGAATGTATGTGGCACTTCGACGTCCGCGACATTCCATAAGAGGAAAGGGAGAGCAAAGAATGTTTATTTGGCGAAATAAATAAATAAGTGGAGATCTCCGTCGTGCTTCCAGTGAGCTGCCTAGATGAAGTCGTTCGTCATCAGATAGATTAGCAAGTTGTTTATTGGCGTAGACGGGAGGGGGGGGGGGCTCCCGTCTACGCCACTAAACAGCTTGCTAAGCTACCTATATCTACGCCAATAAACGCTTGTTAAGCTATCTATATTACCCCCGGAATGTTTCAGTTTTGCATGTGTATATTCACGCACACATCCAAACACACGCATGAATACACATAAATATTGGTTGCCCCCCCCCCCCCCCCCCGCTTCTTCCGCCCGAGCAAAATTTCGGGCTACGACCCTGAAACTGTCATAAATGGCTCGTCGATGGAAGAACGAAAGAATTTTTTTATATCGTAAGGGCCTAGTGGAAAGGGTTAGCCGTCGCCAAGCAATGGTGACAACAACTCCTTCATTTATTTTTCTATTTCAATAGAAAAAAAAGGGGGGAATGGATTAAAGGGCTCATTTCTCTGTTAGACATAATCTAATGAAGCCAACGGTCTGCCGTATTCAACTAGTGAGTTGAAGTGGGCTTGTTGGTGAAATTTCAATGCCCCTTTTTTTTGAGCGCTAGGGACGACTAGGACACAAGATAGACACAGAGTACACGCGGGCGCTACACATAAATTTAATTCCTTGAGTACAAGATAAGCCTGAGCACTCAAAAAAAAAAAAAAGAGTACATGAGAGTAAGAGTGTTCACCTATTACGCATGCGGAGAAAATTCATTTCTTTTGTCAGACGAGGTAAGGGATAGGCTTTCTGACGCTTCATGCGCCAAAATGGTCGATCTGCTCGCTCTCAATTATTAGTCGCGTGAGCTCATCCTTACTACATTTTACTGTAACGATATGATCAAACAGAGGTACACATCCACAGTTTTTGCAGTGAATTGGAAGAAAACCGTCCTAAGGCATTTTATTCACGTTATAGAAGTAAGGGCAGGAGGCTTGACCTTCTGGTTCCAACGTGGGGATAGTTAGGCGGGCTCTCCAGCCCTGCACAGGACATTCAATAAAGTTTTTTCCTTCTCCTCCTCCTTAAGCCGCTTATTTATGCACCGCTCCGTTTGTCCGACGTGACAGTGGTTACAGGACTCGAATTCTCTTGTCCTGTCAAGGATTTAAACTTATTGTTGTGAGTAGCGCCCGTGTGTCCTGTGTGCCTATTTGGGGTCCTTGTCGCTCCTCGCGCCTAAAAAACCGGCTGTTGGAAAGCCATTTATACGAGAGTTCTGAAGACATCACATGTTTGAAGTGAGTAGGAGCTACACAACGATTATAAGAGATTTCCTTGAACTTTATGCACCTTCTTTTTATCTGAAAAACTAAAGAGAGACTTTCCTTAGCCTGAAACAACTTGAAAACGCACTTTCGGTTTCGGTGTTAGGGGCTGATAAATGAGGTGACCGGTAGTTTTTTGGGGTATAACGCTTGCTGCTACTATCGCAATCTTGAAACCGTCTTTAGAAAGATCCACTTTGTTGTTTCATTCGCGAAGATTTGTAAATTTGCTGTTTGCCTGCGTCGTTACTGCGACATTTTTTTTTAAAATACAATATGTCGCTAGGCCTCTTCCATCTACTTTCTTCAGCGGTGTGTAATGATCTGCGAGATAATTTCTAACCAAGTCCAACCTGACTCGAGTGAAGGCCTTCCTTAGCTACGGTCACATTACGCACTCCACGTGTGTGCATATAATTGCACGTTTACTACCAACACCGGCTAATATTGGCTAGTGTTGACTACATCATGATTAATGGTAGCCGTCCTCTGCTATAATTACGTAAATTCGACAGTGCTTTCATTCATTCATTCGCTCAATCTCAATAAAAAGTTTGAGTTTCTGGCTACGGTAACATTCTTTTTTATTTCTGTCGTTTTTTTTTTTTAAGCGAAGCTTTTATAGCTCGAGGCAAAACGTCCACCGTCCGCGAAAAACCCTCCACGCCGTTGCCTAGCAATAACCAAGCCCCAGCTTCGCACCCGTGGGCTTAACCTCGCCCAGCCGCGCATGCAGCCACCGCCAAGCCACGCCCTCTGATGGAGACAGCCCGCACAGCCGCCGCGCCGTGTTTGCCAAGCGTGGCGCGAGCCGAGTTCGAGCGACCAAAGGCCCGCGCTTCTACTACTTCTACTGGGTGTGCCACAGCCATGTTCGCACGTGAATTTCTGGCGCTGGAGTTAGGACATTCTTGCACTGTCTGTGACAGGCTGCGGTTCGACTCTACTCTGTCTACGCCAAGGAAAGACCTAGCATCAGACAAGAAGGTCCCGTTAAGCCCCTAAGATCGACCAGCTTCGCTGTTTCTTAAGCTTTTCACGGCTGGTGTAAAGTTCTTTTTTTTGGGGGGGGGGGTTACTTTTTTTCCTTCTATGTCCGTGTTGTTGAAAACAAATGCAACATTAGCGATCACGCACCTGAAACGTGTGTTCTCTATTACATAGGGTATATATGCTCTTTGCTTTTCTTATGGAAATTCACCGTATACATATGCGACAGTAAAACTTCGACGACCGCAGATAACGAGACTAACAAAACTCGAAACCATGGGCGAAGTATCCGTTGGCCTTCTCCAAAAGCCAGCAGTTAAAGGCTGTTTATCCTCAAGCTGCGCTGTCACCTCGCATCGGGTGGCAGGTCAACTGGCCGAGAGCGCCCGTCTCACATTGGCCTATTCCATGGTGTAAGATCCCCACTGGGAGTATGGAATTCGCTAATTGGTATCTCAGTCAGTCATCAGCACTTGGGTGGAGGTCTCATTATATTCTGGAGCTTACTTCGACTGTTTCGCTTTTTTTTTTCCTTGCCGTCGGTGCTAGATGCCGGTGCTGAGTGCGTCTCTCGCGCAAACAAGTTGAAGGGGCCATGACACCCACTTTTCGATCATAATCTTTCTTATGTAGTTTAGTCCTTGTGGGTTCGCAAACGAGCTGGCGAAAATTTAGCGCAGTTGATCGAGCACTTAGCTTTTAATTTAATATTTTTATAAACACGCGAGCGGCCCAAGAGTCGGCCAACACTGACGCACTAGCGAGTGGTGTCGTAACAAGCTGCTTGCTTTTGCGATTTGCGAGCGTCTGCGTTCCGGCTAACGATTTCGTTCAGTGGTCAGCTGCGCGCGCAATGGAGCTCTTTCAGCTTCCTTCAGCTTGGCATGGAAAGTGAACGATTTGCAGCGGCTGAAACTTAAGTAGAAGACGACAGCTCCACTCCATGTATCTCCTGACGTCACACACGCCATGGCAAAATGGCGGTCGCCGCCGGCAGACGGGGTTTATAGCCGGCGACTTCTAAGGCTCATTTTTCTCTGAGATATTTTTTTACAGTTGATTTTGCATACATGCATAGAGTTTCCTGCAATATTTACTAGGGGGAACTCTGGCGCTGCTATCTTTCAGCCACCATGGGAATGACGGGTAGTACACGGATTCGCCTAGTCGTCGTGCTTGCTGGCTTCGAACGCACTCGTGGCTTTGTTTATTGTTGTGTTTTGGTTTTGTTTCGAATAAAAGAACACACCGTTGTGAACTTCGTGAGCCGATTTGAATTGGTGAGCCTAAGAAGGTCAAGGTGTTGAAGCGTAACTGCTGAACCTTTGCTGAACTTCGTCTTGCGGCAAAGCGAATTCAGGCCACACGGAGCCAAACGGAGCCGAAAGAACGAATATTAGACAAATCCATGTACTACCCATTATTCCCATGCTGGCTGAAGCGCCGTGGGTTGCAGCTCCCATAGACACTAGCGCCAGAGTTTGCTCTAGAGTATTTATAGGAAACTCTATGCATACATGTACAAGCACAATAGACAATAGACCCTCTAGTCCTATTTTTCGCGAGAACTGCCATTTGTTGTGTTACCGTGTCAAGACCGCTTTATAGTAATTGAAATTTGCGTGCTCTTGCTCGACACCTACGTGGCATCTGATTTTCTCCGCGTTTCCCCGCCGGGTATGGTTGCTGGCCGAGTTGTTGGCCGGTATCCTCTGCGAGCTTTTTCTAAAGCAAATAGATGCCTAAAACTAATGGCTAATATCATCTTAAAGCCAATAGCCACCGAAGAGAATAACGAGTGGAGAACAAAACTAAAATTAGAAAAGACATCGCCGTGCCATCGTCATTCAGCTGTCATCCTTCCATTGTCGCCGTGCTGTCTTGGCCATGCCGCCGTCGCCTCTGTCATCTTTACTCCACCATAGCCGCACCATATCGTCACGCTAGTATGCCGTCGACCAGAACACGTCGATGAAAATTTGTATCGCCTTCATCGAACACCGTCACTATCGTAAATATTATGCTACAGAAGTATTGATGTGCGTTCATATGATGTATGTGGTCCGCATAAACTATTCGTTACACTTTGGCCCCGCCTTTCGCATCTCATTCACTTATCTCTCGCCATCGCTCTCGAATTATTTTTAATGGTTTCGGCTACAATTGTACTATTCTTTTTCTTTCTTCAAGTCCGTTAAATATCCATTGCAGAGCTTTTAGCCGTCATTGCCGCTAGGCACTAGGTTGCAAGTTCGACTACCGGCTGTAACGGCCTTCAGTGGAGGCGGAGGGTGTTTATAAAAAAAAAAAAGATGGCCAGATTTAACGAGCGATTCCTCCACCATGAGGCGTCCCTCCCTACTGGATTGTAGCTTTATAGGAGGAAGATTAAATTGAATGAATATTTATTACTACACTCGAGTTGCGCTATAACCTGACTGAATTGTGGTAGCTATAGCCTTGTCCTGCCTTCTTACTTCCATTTTTTCCCGCGTTGCACTTCCTTCGAGTCGCCCGCTGGCAGCCATGCTCTGTTACATAATTTGCTGTTGTTGTTTTTTTTTTTTTTGTCATGCGCACGAACAAACGTGTAAAGTATTAACACGTGTTTATCTCGATGAAGGGACCGCAGCGTCTCATGTATATGGGTGACGCTGTCTACCTTTCCATGGGCTCTTTGCAGCTGCATTCTACTACGAATTACCCGGCTGAGATTCAACCGAACTGCCGACATTGCAACCTCATGAAGGTTATCCAGAATCACAGTATTTGGGAATACATTGGGAGCCCTCCTCCAAAGACAATACTGCCAGCTTTCTCCCACGTCGTGCGGGGTCCACTCCTGACGGCAACTGACTGCCTCGTTCAGGCAGAAGTGAAAAACTGGGCCGAAAGGATCGTGGCGAGCAACTTGCCACCACCCTTCGAACCACCGACAAGCTAATTTCAACGACATCATTGTGCCGTGAATAAATTTGATTGTCTCTCTCCCTCTACATCTACTACTCTGCACAGTTATCTATCTCATGTGTAGATTTGGTTCATCGCTATGGGTACCCGTTATGGGTGCCCATAGCGGGTACCCATAATAAATCAGGCGCAACGGGGTTCAATTTCCTGTTTTTCTTTCGCCTTTCCCTTTCTCAGTGTACCAACAAGCCCGCATGTATTCATTCAGGGTAGGATGAATTGCAATCAAAACAGAGACCGCTGTTGCAGCTTAATGCGTTCGGACGAGAGATACCTCATATACGCTATTTCACTCACAATCAAACGGTCGTATAGGACAGACTGGCCGACAATTATATACACCAGGCAAACTGAAAGAAACACGGAAACAAATCAAGAGCTCCGCTGCCTCTGCAATGTGTATTGCTGTGACGTCATCGGTATTCGAACGTCACAAGGATGTTGTTCTCTAAGCTGGCTGTGGTTAATGCGTTTAAAATCGTGGCGAAATATTTGACTACACTCTCAGTACATGTACTTTTATCGTAAGCCGTGTTAAATTTTGCTTTTGCTTGTGTTTTTTCTTTCGCATACGCATTTTCCTACATTTCCTGGAACCGCATTCGTTCACTCGAAACTTTTGTCGATTGTTTGGTGCAGCGCACGTGAGATTAAATATTATGTCGAGGTCGTCTATGCTTATAAGCGCACAGGATTGGGCCAATGATAAGCATTGCTCATATCACTTAACTGCTTATTTTGTAGCACAGTATAATCACGTAACCTACAAATGATTGAAGTTTTAGAACACATTGTCAGATGGGCGGAAGGCAATGGGGAGATGAACTGCTGTTTTAGTCTAACAGTACCATTGTAAATAGGTATGTTCTCTATTTTTATATACTCGACCACATGACATCAACACGCGGTGAAACCAAGAAAATAATAAGAAAGATTGCCTATAGTTCGAATTGAAATGTATCACGTAGTATAATTTTAGAAACACACTCTGCTTGGGTGTTCTTGTCAGCTTTAGTTTTCTATATTACTACTGAACAGGCTTTAAAAATATGGGGAAATAGCTGCTGTAAAAAGTGACAGTCATTCAGTTTTGTCGCATCAGTCTGTTTTAGAAATATTTTACTTGATCATTCTTTTTCTTTGTTTAATAAATGAATTAATGCATATAAAGAGAGACTGGTACCTTTGTGTGGAACCGACTACTCTTATTTTCTAACGTGACAGTGTTTCTCGTAGTGTTCTTAACTAACACAAAGATTGAGTAAACACACGGACGGACACTCACACAGACTAAGTCTGGGTGCTACAGTTTACAAGGTTATGGAACAGAAATGCTTCCGAAGCAGAAATGATTCTGTTTGACGCAACAGTCGGCTTGCCAGTTCTATTAGCGTTGGACACGTGCTGTTATCGCGTACTGTATACGCATGCGCACACTGTTCGGCTATCGCTGATCTGATTGTCCGTGCTGGCTTTAAAAACACCGTTTGCACGGTGCCACACGCCCTCCGTATGTAATGAACTCAGATACACTTAGTAGGATCGACGGCTAACGAAAATGTTGAGGCCGAGAAACACTTCAGAACTGCAAAGCACTCACCGATCGTACTCTTCGGAAGTCCACTCGTACTTGCTTGTCCGAAGACGACGAGCCCACAGAATCCTGTCGTTCTTTGACTTTTCTTTTTCCAGCGCTCCAAACCGGGAACGAAAGAAGAATGACAGCAGCAACAGCAAACACGCGGTGACAATCCGGTGAGACTGCCACGTTAAAGGCGGCGCTCCTCTCCCAACGGCCACGCGCTTTGCGCGCGCGCGCTTATCGTCCCCAAACCGCACGGCGACCACCGGCACGACACAGCGCCCGAACCCCACGTTTCCCCCGAACGCGCCGCGCATCCCTTTTCCTCCCTTTCCCACGTGACGGCGTCGCGTCGGCCAATCAAAAAGCCGCCGCCGGCACGGCGGCGGCATGCCATTGGTCGACTGCCCGACCGCGGCCCCCCGCCCTGTCCTTCCCGCTCGCTCTTAAGAGTCGCAGTTCGGAGATCGCCGTCACCCGCCTGTTTCCTTTTTTCTTTTTCTCTCCAGCGTCCCGCTGTTTCTGAGGAAAACAATTAGACTTCGTCTCCCCTAATTCCAGGCAACGCCGTCCACGCCGTACACGGGACGAAATAAAGCGGGGACGCCGTTTTCCTTCTCTAAATAGAGGGTGTTGCCTGCATCGATCCCATTATTCCTCTTTATACGGACTCGAACGCGCGGAGGCTAGGAGACGCGATTGGGGCGGCGCGGCGGGCTCACTGACACAGAGTTTGATTTGATTGGCTTCTTCGACGGTCGTGAAACCTCGAACGGCGTCCGCCGGCTTCCGTCGCGCTGCACGGAACTACGTCGAAACGGTGATGGGAGAGGCCGTTACTGCGTACCGCCGAAGTAGTTTCAACCTTTTAAGTAAAGCGGGTGCTAACACTTGCCTAAATTTTATCTGCGGAAGGGGCCGGCGAACGGATTAGTCACAAAAGACGTCGACGTTTCGGTCAGCCAGTTTTTTCGCGGTCTCTTTAAGCCAGCGCGATTGCAAACAGATGCTGCGTGCGCAGCGATGCCGGAGGGCCTCGTGTGTGGTTCTCCAGCGCACATGTTGGAAAAGTGTCGTATGTTCTCACTTTCTTTTACCCGCGGGCTGCTCAAAATATGCTCGTCACGCCTATCTTTTCGTCGTTTTGGCCTCTGTACTGAAATACGCGTAGTTCCCCTTTGAGCAGAACGCCTGCAAATCGAACAAAGCTCGACAGCTACGGACCGTTTTTCTGTGGCCACCGGAAGAAGCGTGCACAGTATAACACAGCTTAACCGAACACAGCGACCCTGCAGGCGCTTTGCGGCTGTGACAATAGTTTAACCGCTCAGATATAAGGAGCCAACAAACAGGAAACGAGCACACAATGAGACGCACTTGTCGAAAACCGTTTATTGTCATTTCCATCTTCACGGGGCTGTTCTTCCGCCATCAATTTAGGGAGTCGTCGTTGAACGCTGACGAAACCCGCCACGGTGGTCTAGTGGTGGTTGTGGTGCTCGACTGCTGACCCGAAAGTCGCGGGATCGAATCCCGGATGTCGAGGCCGCATTTCGATGGAGGCGAAATGCTAGAGGCCCGTGTAGTTATAGATTTATATGCACGTCAAAGAATCCCGGCTGGTCGAAATTTCCGGAGCCCTCTACTATGGCGTCCCTCATAATCATATCGTGGTTTTCGAACGGAAAACCCCCCAAAAATTGTTATTGTCACCCCCATCCCCCCTCCCTTTCGGAGCTGCAGAAGTTAACACTTCGGTTTTAGCGGCAACAGATACTGGTAGCTCATTTTATTCTACGAACATGGCTCCTTGCTTTTTGTTTTTTCTGTCCTTTTCTTCAATGCACGGTACGTTTTTCGCAATTTTTCATGTCCTTGTACGTCAGTACAAACTGAAGGCCAAATACAGGAGGTAGTGAAATGCCGGCTCGATTCGCGGCCGAGGTAAAGCAGGCTTCCCCATAACCTGGGATACTCCAGGCCTATGAATTGCCACTGACGATGGTGTAGAATACGCAGTTTATAAGCCCATTGCGTGCGTTTATAGCAGCGGCCGGGAGGTTTGGTGTGAAAACGACGCAAAAAGGTGTCACTCTCTAGCACCCATACATTCGTACTTCGGCATATACGTGCACTTTGATTACACAAGACACCTGTGGTGTAGAATCGGTGACAACATTCCGAGGCATATCGAATACTTCAGTATGGGCGCGTCCCGCGCTCATCGGTTATATTGATAACATCGGTTACATTGATAAGAGAGAGAGGGATAAATACATTTAATGACACAGTGATAATTGCTGTAAAATAGTTTCATATTATGTGAGACAATCTACACGTTGTAATATATCGAGACGGAAAGGCTCCCTCTTGTATACAAAGTTTCTTTTCGAGTAATTCGTAAACTACGTAAGAAACGCTTATGAACAGTAGTCCCAAACTGCGGCAAAACAAGGGTGGTCCTAAAGATACAGCTCTGAGCAATACACCCTTGTTTACATAAAGGAACTGACAACCGATTTTTTTCGCCCAGTTTTCTATGGCGCATCAGGAAAGCTTCCATCACGGTAGTGGTTAAACCTGCAGCGGTTGATTCCAAAAGTGCGTGGATATTTTGTAAGCTGAATTTTTTGTGTTCTGAGACCCCACTAAAAAAAAGTTCAAGCCTATTCCTCCAGCAATGATGTAAAGCGATAGCGATGCCGATAGCCCTCCTCGCGAAACTATTGATTACGCTCAAGGAGGAGGAAAAAACTGTATTGTGATTACGCTCAAAATTCTGCTTGCACTGGAGTTAGTGAAACTGTGATTAACCACCTTCATATCGACATTTTCAACCGCTTTTGAATATAAAAAGCAGGTAGAATAAGTTTTCCGAACGCTCGTCGTCACGTGAGGTCTCTCTACCGCAGTGGTCTCAAACACGCGGCCCGCGCACCTTTCATTAGCGGCCCGAAACGCACATGACTGCTTTCGTTCCGTGTTTTTCATGAGGCACCCAATGCAGTCACCATGTGTTGAAACATAACTGTGCAACTATAACTCTATACTTCAGAATCGGCGTCCAGATTTTAGCCATTCTGGAAGATCGATATCGGTATTTTTCTCGAGTACTGAGGCCCAGTCCCATTTTTAAATGACCCATATATGAGATATGGGAAATGTCTTTTTCCAAATGGCAATGTTAGCTAACACCTTGTTCAAACTGCTTCCACCCCCGCCCCCCCTCCTTGTCACGGCGCTTGCGGGACTGAATTTCGTGATTGCGGCCGACTAGCTGGGGTGAGTTTGAGACTCCTGTTTTACCGCCTCACGAGCCTGGCGCTCCTCCACGGTTAGCTTCGGCAACGCCGCGTTGCCGGAGCGAATCGCAGAGGCCATGAGGTGTTCTTCGTACTCTCTAACTTGTCGGCAGGTGCCGCTAAGTCCTGATCTAACAACGTTCATGCTGCCGCTGATAAGCATCGGATCATACGTCAAGCGAAGGCGGCGCCACTGTTCTGCTCAGAACAAACGAAGGCATATCTGCACGTTTTAAGTTAGGAAATATTATAATAAGTGAACTGCATTTCAATGCTATTTCAGTGCTAATACAGATGCAATCAGCAGCGTACTCCAGCAATATGTCACGTGATTGCCATCATATACATCTTCACTTTTTTTCCGCTTGAGGCGCCAAAAGTAATTTTAGTGAAGAAATCGAAATAGAAATCCGCGTTTAACGAGAAAAACAGGGTTCGTTTTAGCCAATACAACAGACCATCATACCATTCGAGGTGGTCATCTCAATTCGTGTTCTTAGCGATTGTCTGTCCCTGTCTCTGCTCCCGAAACACGTTAGTTGAGCATATTATCCAGTAGCCCAGTTTTATGCTCCGCGTGTTTTGCTACAGTGTGCCTTTATTTCTGGTGACAACCTGCATTTTTCTCTAGTATTTATTTATTTATTTATTTATTTATTTATTTATTTATTTATTTTACCAGTTTCGTCCCTTACGGAAGAGCAAGGTTTCAAAAAACGCGGGTGGTCGCTCTTCGGTGTGTTGACCCCTCTCGAAACGAGGGAGACATAATTCTTTCTCTTCAAATGCGTCCTTGAGTCAAAGTGCTGTGGTTTGGAGAAAAAGGAAATACCTCCTTCTTTTTTCTCCGTTCTCAATACAGCTAGAGTCGTTTACTTCTCTCTTATTTTTATTTATGTTTGTTTGTCTATCACTCTGACACAAACGCCACCGCACCCCGTGCCATGCCTCGTCTGTCGACAGCATTCTTTAGAACAGCGGCCCTCCCCCGCTTGGCCCCTTTTCACACTCCCGGTTAAGAGCCGGGACATTTGCGGGTTCACAGCCGCCAGCTCCACAGGAGGGCCGATGCGTTCCCTTCAAAGCCGTTCTTTCGCAGTTGACGCATTCCTTGTGTTTTGAAACGTTCCTGCCCGCCTCTGGTGCAGTACTCAGCTCACTCTCACGTGTACAAGCACTCGCAAAACAGCGTTTGTCTCGAATGTTTTCTTCGCATGGGACGCCGCAGAACAGCCATCGCTTTTCACTCTCTCCCATACTGCATCTTTTGGCTGTCCTTCTCCCCTTCGCACAGCACCCACGTGCGGTCGCACGGCTCTGTGTAGGTGGCGAAACGGCGTGTGGACGAAATGGCTTGACCAGACGAGACTGGCGTATATTTCACTTCACGGACGTCTCTTCCTCCTCCATGGGCGGTCTTCCTCGGAGAACTTTCTTCTCCTTCTTTCCTCCTTTCGTGGCTGACGTCTGGTATCGTGTTCCACTGACCTCGCGTCTACTGTCCTTGGAAACATCCCCACAGGCAGGCGGACGCTCTGTTGTTAGCCCCAAGCGCATGCTGAAGATGAGGCTACGGGTGGCCGTTGATTGTGCCACCTGTACATCAACGTAGCAATCTATGAAGCCTGGAGGCTTCGCAGATTCTAAATTGCATAGATTATAAATGAGGGTGAGAAACAAATATACATTACGTTACGCGCAACTATCAGCTGCGTTGTTATCCGTGGAATGTAAAGTTCAGTGATGAACTTCAAGGGGTGTTAGTTGTAGCGCAACCGTGCTACATAGGTCACACAAGGAACACACACACACACACACACACACACACACACACACACACACACACACACACACGCACATGCAAGCCAGTACTGTATATCGTTTTAGTGCATTAGGTGAGCTAATGAATAGGAATATTCGTTAGACACTGCCTGACGAAGCCAACAGACAACAAAGCCAAGGAAGTAATAGAGGACATTATTTGTAGTTCTTAACTGTATTGCATTAATTATAACATAAATGTAAATGAATTAAAGAGGTTGAAAACATCATGGCGAAGCGTGCACTAAGTCGCACAAGGCTTGAAACAGTGAAAGTGGATGATTCTGAAGTCTAATCTGGTTGCTTCTAGGTTGTTGCTAGGTTTTAGCTAGATGATCGATGCTAGTTTGTTTCTAGGTTGCTTCTAGGTTGTTGCTAGGTTTTAGCTAGATGATCGATGCTAGTTTGTTTCTAGGTTGCTTCTAGGTTGTTGCTAGGTTTTAGCTAGATGATCGATGCTAGTTTGTTTCTAGGTTGCTTCTAGGTTGTTGCTAGGTTTTAGCTAGATGATCGATGCTAGTTTGTTTCTAGGTTGCTTCTAGGTTGTTGCCAGGCTTTGGCTAGGTGATGCTAGATTTTTATTGGTTGCTTCGCAACGCAGAAAGGTTCGAGTTAAACAACTGACGGTCACAGACACGACACAGATGTCCAAACTCCAGAGAGAAACTCGTACTGCAACCGAGTGGTTGCACCTCTCATAGATCTACAGGCACGTCGTCGTTGGCGTAGGCCTTCCATCGCGTCGGGGTCTTCTCTCAGCCGCCGTTGCCTTTCCCGTTGCCTAGTGTTCTCTCGCTGTACGTGCCGCTGAAGCACTCCATAGAGATGCTTCAGCGAAGCTGAAACCTGCAGCCACGGTGTTTATCACCAGGTTAATAATAATAATAATAATAATAATAATAATAATAATAATAATAATAATAATAATAATAATAATAATAATAATAATAATAATAATAATAATAATAATAATAATAATAATAATAAGATCTGGGGTTTAATGTCACAAAACCACTATATGATTATGAGGGACGCCGTAGTGGAGGGCTTCGGAAATTTCGACCATCTGGTGTTCTTTAACGCGCACTGACAACGCACAGCTAGTACACGGGCCTCTACCTTTTCGCCTCCATCGAAATGCGACCGCCGCTGCCGGGATCGAACCCGCCACCTTCGGGTCAGCAGTCGAGCACCCTAACCGCTACACTTATCACCAGGTTAATCCCAACGGTTTATTAAAGCTTTTCCCAATTACTGGTTACATCTGTCTAAAAATTTTAATTGGTGGTTTGTTGTCTTCCTCACTTTTATTGGACCTAGTGGTGAGTAGTGGAATTTCTGTGGCACATATTTGTTCATGATGATGGTAGCTTTTTGTACACGCCAAAGTTTTTACGGCCAGCTTAAGCAACTTGGCTGTTAAAAAGCAACTTGCTGTCCCTACAACACTCGGATAACAAATCCGACGCTCTACCGATTGAGCTACGACGGCGGTCGCATTTCGACTACATTAAAATGCTACCGCCGGGACGGGATCGAACCCGTGTCCTTCGGGTCAACAGCCGAGCGCCATAAGCACTGTACCACCGAGGCGTCCTCCATTATACATCTGAGTTCAGAGCGTCCAAATTCGTTGGTGTGTCTTGCATATATGAATGTCTTCGCTTTTCTAGAGGATCCAAAAAAGCACTAACAGCTCCGAGTGCGCGTGTATATAGTGTTTCGCTGTAGTTTCGTTGCACCGTGCTTAACGAACTAGATTGTGGAGCGCATCAGGTTACCCACGTCCTTCAGCCAAGGGGAAATAAAGAAGAATAATGCGACACATTTCGTGCTTGCATTAAAGATATGTGAGGCGGAGCGCCCAAGATGAGCATGAATAATTATATCAAAGTTCGGACAAAGTTACTAAACGTACGTTTTTGCGTTTTGAAGGTGGTACATTTTTAAGACATTTCTACGAAACCGGAGCACTTTCCTCGCATTCATTGCTGTCGCTGTTGCTATCTCGTGGCCGGTTATGGCAAAGAACAAAATCACCTGCATCTGACCACTAACGACAACTTCTCAACGCAGTGCCACGACTTCCCAAAAGCAATAAGCACCCGACAAGTTGTGGTTCACAGGTATAAGCTTCAGTATTATGAAGACCGTAACTTACCATGAAATTTTTCTACGACACTGGAACACTTTCCTGTTAATCAGTCTAATCGACACTTGTGATCTCATGGCCGGCAATAGCATAGACAGTCGCATCGAAACGCAGTTCTTTCAGTAATGGCATCGAATGACACCATATGCAATAGAATCGTACCGCCCGCCGCGTCGCGAGTTGGCAACCGAAAACGCGACAAAAGACAAGTTGGGGCTGCTACTACCGCTTCGAAACAACGTCTCCAGATTCCTATCTGCCTGTCGTGGCGATTCCTTTCAGCGAGGGTGCAAGTGCATTAAGCCAGTCGATGCGGCTTTCTTTCCGGTGGGCATGCGGTTCACGCTGCCGATCACCGCCTACCCACTCGTCGCCAACAGCGTCTTCCACAGCACAACCGCGAAGAGATGCTAGCCGCCCGCCGTGTTACACGTGGCTTCTAGGAGGAGGCCTGTAGTAGACCCCTCTGCTCCCATCCCAGCCCCGTGCAACCCACCCTCTCTTCCTCGGCCGTGGGAACGGGACATCTGTGAAGGGGCTCTCCCCAGTCGCGGTGTACAAGCGGCTACATTGCCGCAACCTTCGAGCCATTCGCTCTTATTTCTGGCGCTCGACACCCTCAGTGTGAGGGGTCCGAAACCAAGTTTCCTGCGGGGCATAGCCTGCTCTGTCTGTGGTCACTTCTGTAATCACATAAACATAACTCACGCGATGCCTTTATGTATACGTATGGCCAGCCAGCCCGATACACGTATGTGCCACCCACAGGCCCCGAACCGCTGTGTGACGGTTCTACCGTGGCTGCGAATGAACTACAGAGGTCTTCGAAAGAACTGTACACAATGAATGTGATTTCGTGCTTCATGAATGCATGGCCGATAGCTTTTAAAACGTTGAATTCCGTATTGGCTATTCTTTGTGAACTAAAAGCGCTACTTTAGAGTTGCATTATAAACGCTGACATGCATTAAAACTAGCGTAGGCGATGTAGAGACAAATATAAAGCTGAAGCAAGAATCGGCTCGGAACGACTTTTGTTGCTTCACCTTCAGAAGGAAGAAGATGATGATGATAGTGTTTTTTGCAGATGGGCATAGGTTGCGAAAATTGCTGTCAGTAGGTACGTTCAAACGCCACCTATTATGCGCAGTACAGTCTTATGTTCAGCACATCTATTTGCAACTCTTTGCGCGTTATAAAGAATAACGTCGACAAAGCTATTCATTCGTTAGTGTTTTCTGTCATGGGCCGTCCCCCTCTGCTAATGATATGTTCAGCATGAGGAACGGCTAGAATTTTGTTTTCTTTTTCAGCTCAAGAGGTCTTTGAGGATACGGGCACTGGTGTATAGAAGCTTCTGCCAAGGTCATCGATCTTTTTAGAGGCACGAGTAACGAGAGACACTCTTGTTTCTCTTCCGAGCGCTTCCGGTCGATCACTTATTTCCGGTTTTCTGAATATTCGTACAATGTGCTTTAAAAAACAAAACTAGTACAAAATCGATGGTTCCAGTTCAAGTTAAACGTCACATTGGATACGTATACGATATCGGGGCATAAGTTTGCTTAAGTTAAAGGCCGAATAAGTGTCAGGATAACTGACGAAAATTAATTGAATGCGTTCATCCAAAGAGCAGACGCTTTTCTTGTGAGCAGCTGAGATCTTTGGGACACCTGGCGGAGCTGATCTCAACCACGAGCTGCCTTCTTCGTGGCCTCCGGGATCCGCTCCGGCTGTGCGACAAAACACGTAGTTAATTTAAGGAACACACCGGAGCACATGAACGCCGAGGCTCGAGTGCCACTACCAGACCCAGAGATTAGTGTAGCCTCCAGTTTTTTGTTTTGAATCTCACATGTATTATCCACCTTGAAGAGCTCAATGACTGGACTGAACGAGCGCGCGCAATATATTTACAGTACAAGGCCTTCCGCCCTGCATCATCTCCTTCACATGCTTAGCGAGGCCACTTGCTGCGTGTATCGGACCGCAAATGGAAGGGGCGTGCCTAGAGACGCAGCCATCGCGAGGTGCACTCTGACGGGTACCGAGTGGTGGGGCCCACAAAAGTGATAAACATGAACGCGACGGGTTTTGGTGCCGTATATGCTAAGATGCCGCCGCGTATACGTCGTGCCTTCGTCTCTCAAGGATACCTCTCAATGATTGCGTTTGGTTTCATCGACTAAAGCCTCCAATGTGTAGTTGCTTTCGCACGAGGTTCTTTTATGCGTCCTTGATATTTCTCGCATTGCGTTTATTTCAAAAGTTTTGTTATTAGCGTGCTTTGAGTAGCCTAGGCTAAATTGAAGGGACACTATATAACGATCAATAATTGTTTACAGATATTAGCTGTTCTTTTCAAACATTCCCCTTTCACAATTTTTTTTCCATTTATATTTACATATCTTTTCTTCTCTTTTTTTTATTTTTTGTCGGGGGGGGGGGGGGGGGGGGCTTTAGGGTTCGGGGGTGTTAAGGCACAGTTAGCCATCGAATGTTGCTAGACAGTGGCCAAGCCTATACAGAACGCCTACTGTATAGACGATGTGATAACAAGCCTGCATATTGTACGCATCACGCATTTTTTTATGTCCTGGTGTTACTTTGATAATGTTATTTGATATGAACCCTGTATTTTGTATGTTCCTCCTTAATAATCAAAGAGGTTTACTTGTGCGCTAACATCTCTTTATCTAGTGTAAGTAAACAAGAAACGTGGTTGATCCCTCCGTTATAGGAATCGGAATAACACGAAAGTGAAACGTGTCCTTACAGAAGTAGTTCAATATTTACTGTACATTGATATCAAAGAGCTTGCACGATGTCTATAGGTGTTTGGCAGCTACAGCACCATTTAAAGGGATGCATCCATGTTGAAGCTTGGTGGCACATCGCCATCCCGACGACTAACGTCCATGGTCAATGAATAAACAAACCCGTGTGGTAGCTGTAGTAGTTGACGGTGAGAGCGTAATCAGATAAAGCAGTATGACAGCCAGAAGAGCGTCGTTGGCTGCACGCAGAACTTGGGCTAAGGTCAACATCCCGTAGGCATGTTAAAAAGTTATTGAACACTATGGCCGGACTACACGGAAACGCAACGCGCGTCGCATGAAATGCGGCGTTACAGCCAGGCGAGGTAGGCGCGTGCCGCAGAGCCTTTTTTTAGATGTGAAGCATCTTATGCCGAACCTTAATCCGGTGGTGGTGTGCGGCGTGACCACCCTTACTGCGCATGCGCAAACAGTTAAAAAAAATAAAAATAAAAAACCTCCTCTCCCCCTCTCTCTCCTCTAGGCATCCCTCCGCGCGGCAACCACACCCACACTGCGCATGCGCCTCCATTCCTCTCTCCCCTCTTACACTCCCCCCTCTCTCCATCCCTGCCCGCGGCGTCTAACTCCCCCCTGCGCATGCGCGTCCCCCCCTCTCTCTCCTCTCCTACGCTCCCCCCCCTCTCTCCTCTACGCCTTCCTGCCCACGGCGTTCACACTCCCACTGTGCATGCGTGTCACCCCCCTCTCTCTCCTCTCCTACGCTCCTCCCTCTCTCGCCTCGCGACGCCGACGCAGGCAGCGTCTGCTAGCGAGTTTCTTGGTTGAAAAAACCGACTGCTCGCGCTGCACAACCGTTCACTGGCCATCCCGTATATATAGCAATGGATCTTGACCTCCAAGGTGGTGCCGGTGGGAGATTTCTCCTGTGCGTTGTTGAACAATAAAAATTCGCAGCGTGCGCGTTAACTAAAAGCGGAGTGCGGGTCTCTGTGTCCAGTCGGAGTCTTCTGTCTCTCATTGCCCATTAGCAGCGATTGGCATGTTCCAGTAGGAAAAACTGCTCCATCACTGCCTGCTTTGCGCCTCCCCAGTTTTCTCTCCTGCGCAACGCTGCGATGAGCGCCAGCGTCAACGCCGCCGCCAGTGTAAGCGTTAGCGCCCGCTGCTTCACATCTACACATGGTTCCCTTTAGCGGGAGATGGTGTAATTTTTTTTTTTTTTTCGTATGGATGGACGCTCTGCGTGAGGTTGAGGCTTGGACTTCGGTGGCCTCTTGACGGTGCATTAAGGCGTCGACAACATTGCACTTTTCCTCTTGGAAACGCGCCAAATGGAACGGACGCGTCGTTGGAGCTAATCGCGAATGTCACGGTCATGATGCATTACTTCACTTTACCAAGAGCACTGTGAGAGGACAGTGTTAGAAATAAAAGGCGCGTTTGTAAAGTCCATAGAGTGTGCTACCATGGCGCAGGGGATAGTGTGCCCGGCAAATGCTGTCGCCGATCGAGAGGTCGTGGGTTCGACGCCCGTTGACGGAACTTTTTTTCTTTGCTATCTAATCGTGTGCATTTTTGTACGGTATTTCCGGGACGTAGATACGTCACTGAAGTCTTGGTGGACCCCAGCATAAAACATTAAAAAAAATATGGCGATGTCCTTACCTGTCTCCCTTACAAGCAAAGTGACACGCTTGCTTTGCTGGTCAGCGATATAGGCAAGGCCTTCAACAGTCGCCAGACATATACTTAAACAGAAGCCGTATCTGTAGGCTCAGGTATGTTCGTGGCTGCCCTATTACCGTTCGTTTGCGCAGCGGGCAAAGCAATCAACAACTGACGTGATAACGAGCTTAAAAGTAACTTATTGCGTCGAACCGAGCGTTCGGGTTGCACCCAGATAACTTGTTAGGCAACTTATTCTTGTTTACCAGAGCATTTCTGTGAAACTAAAATGCGTGAAACTCACAGTTTTACCGATCACCCGTCGTGTCCTCTGCAATGCCGGAAGTGTGTAAAGATTAGTGCCGTGGAAGCGCCGTGTGTTGAACCGACAGGCCTTTATTGATGCTCATGTCCGCAGTGGTAAGAGCAGGCAGATGTGTATAACTGCAGTAGCTGTGATCCTTAAAGCAAGTGTTTGGAAGCGGCTAGCTGGGCGCTGCTCTTGGAAGTTTTGTTTACATTCAGCAACAAACAATTTTTTTTTCAGCTAAACTTACGCAATGTGTCCCAATTAACTTGAGCGAGGCTTAAAGAAAGAAAAAGAACCCCACAAGGTACGGTTGTTAAAGCCAATATGATGCTCAGTCACCTAATTGTCCACTTCCGCCAGCAACAGCAATTTCATGCCCTAATTATACTTTGGTAATTAGGGAGAGAAAGGAAGCAGAAAGGGAGAAGGCAGGGATGTTAACCAGAAAAAAATTTGGTTGGCTACCCTGGAAGTTTGAGAAAGGGGAATAGAAAAGTGAGAGAGAAAGAGAAGAAAAGAACAAAAAGAATTAAAGCAGGCTTCGCACTAGTGGGGCCAAGCCTAAAGGATGGGCGGAGCTGGGCGGCCTGTCTTGTTTCTCTTTATTTTTATCTTGCTTTCTCTTTTTCTCTTTTTTTCTATCTCTTTTTTGGTCTGTGTTTATTTCTATTTCAGTCTCTCTCTTTCTATTTCTTTCTCTTTCTCGCTTATTCTACCTTTCTTTCTCTTTCTTCCTTTCTTCTCTCCCTTTCTTTCGATATTTCTCTTTCTGTCCTGCTCTTTCTTTTTATATCGCTTTTTTGTGTCTATTTCTTTATATATTTTTCTCTCTCTGTCTATTTCTTTCTTTGTCTTTCTATCTTTTTCTGTTTTCCTTCCCTTCTATCTCTCTTTCTCTCTCTCTCTCTTTTCCTCACTGCACTCGTTGTCACGCCCATTGTAGTTATTGCATCCCACGTGGGTGAATCGGCGCACGTGTTCAGCGAGCGAAGCAGGAGATGAAGCAAAGGGCGAAGAGGAAGAAGAGGTTGAAGAGAGCGCGTGCTGGTTCGTGGTGATGACAGTTTTCTGTTCGCTCCGCACGGACTAACGGTCGGCTTAAATAGCTCCGCTGGTAAAAAGGAGATAAGAATTTGCTGACGCGTGCGGGACTGCACTACTATATAATAAAAGTTGTTCGCGCAAACCCGTCGTCCTCAAGAAGCACAAAAGTGCCTTCACTACCTTGTGGGCCGACGAGCGATGGGGATGGTGTTCAAGCAGCGCCTGCACGAAAAGTGACCGATCATGCAGTCGTCGCAGCGCGCTGCAAAGTTTTTGCCTTTCCAATGCAAAAAATTGAAGGACACTTTGTACATTCTAAAGTGTGTTCGGCGAAAGCGTGTGGCCGTTCCACTGATTATGCCATGTCTTTTTTCTTTTACACTCTCAGTGGGATAAGACACAAACCGAACGGGTGCGTGTTTTCTTTAATTTTTTACCGCGAATCGCAGCGAGACGCGAGACTCATCTTCCTCCGTTCGCATGCGTTAGTATTTTCTCGCGCTTTGTGCATCGTGCAAACGCCATAGCGTTCCAGCGCTTAAATTGACGGGCCCTTTGTAAATTCGAAGGTATATTCCGTGAACGCCTGTGTCCATTGAGACGGCGTCGGTCAGAATGATTGCAAACGCTGGGCACAGCGAAGCTACGCAAGCAAAGAGCGAGCGTTGTAGAGTCCGACGCGACCGGCGTCCGTTTGCGCATCCCGGCGGCCACCTGGCTCCGTGCCAGAGCTCGGATGGACGGGACGGACGGACATGGACAGACAGACAGACAGACAGACAGACAGACAGACAGACGGACGGACGGACGGACGGACGGACGGACCGACAGACAGACAGACAGACAGACAGACAGACAGACAGACAGACAGACAGACAGACAGACAGACAGACAGACAGACGGACGGACGGACGGACGGACGGACCGACAGACAGACAGACAGACAGACAGACAGACAGACAGACAGACAGACGGACGGACGGACGGACGGACGGACGGACGGACGGACGGACGGACGGACACCGGACGGACGGACAGACGGACGGACGGACACCGGACGGACAGACGGACGGACGGACACCGGATGGACAGATGGACGGACGGACGGACGGACGGACGGACACCAGACGGACGGACACCAGACGGACGGACACCAGACGGACACCAGACGGACGGACGGACACCAGACGGACGGACGGACACCGGACGGACGGACGGACAGACGGACGGACGGACGGACGGACACCAGACGGATGGACGGACGGACACCGGCGGACAGACGGACAGACGGACGGACGGACACCGGACGCCGGACGGACACCGGACGGACGTGAGCATGAGACATTAAAGGCTTTCGCCTTAAATAGAGGACAGTGACATAGGAAATGGTCGATGTCCGCTTCGCCGCCGCTGACATCGCATGCCGCGCTGTCACTAACTCCAATTAATGCGGTGTATGCCTTCGAGCAGGCAACCTTCAACCGAAACCGACAGAGAAGGGTAATTAGGAAAGAAAAAAATAAACAAGCAACTGCTCTGCTTAGACTTAGCTAGCTGGGACACGCTGCATATCGTAAGTGTCTTGCGCTTACCGCTAATGCAAGTGTCGCCTTCGTATTATCTAGCACTTTATGAACAGATTGCGAAATAGGCGATGTTATACGCAACTGTAAGCAAGATTCCAATCACATACGAACGCCGCTAAACAAGCAGTCACCGCAGTTATTTCCATCGAATGCTTGCCTCACAAGGAAAAAAAAGACGCAGCAAGCGGCGTCTTACTTAGACGGTGAGGTCCCTTTTTCTTTTCCTTTCTTCCCCAACCGAATTTGATAAGCGGTGCGTGCCTCACTCCGCCGATGAATTTCAATCAGGCTGCGGCGCACCAACTATCAACTCCGCAAACAAATGCTTATTTCAAGAGCGCCGAGAGAGAGGCGACCCAATGATTCGTCTTGCTTCGCCTGCGGTAAGAGCTGCTCGTACACTCCCCTCTCCTTTTTCTGATTCCGCGGCCGCGTTCTCCTCTCGCGGATTTCATTTTTATCTCCCCTCGCCAGGTAATTGCGAGGGGCCCCCCGCGGGCGGCGCAGCCTCGCGCAAAACCAAACCCGAGTTCCATTTATGAACTCATTTATCGGTCGGCAATATTCGCATCGAGTTCTTCTAAAACGCACGGAAACGGAGCGACGCGGCTTCGGTATACAACTGTGCGTCTGTCGCGAGCGAGCGATTAAGAAAGTTAAACAAATTTGGTAAAGATTAATGGCGCTCGACAAAAGGGGGGCGCGCATTCTTCGTCGAAGAGCGGGCTCTTCCAAACGGTTCGCTCTTTCTCAATGCTTGCAGACATCGCTGTTCTGAAAGCGCGGGTATTCAGAAATAAAAAAAAATGAATGTGTGGAAGCGACCACGCAGTCTCGTTCATTATAATTATTCGCAAAATAGTATCTCGCTTCTACGAGCATCCAGTCCTTGCTTTCTTTCTTCGCCCGTCCAGGACAAAAAAGAAAGGTTTCCAATTTCCATTTCCATGAGGAGTGTTCCATTTCTTCATTGAATGATATCCTCTTGGGCGTAATCATTGCAATTAGAACCGTCATGATACAAATTGAGTGTAATGTGCTCTATGTTGTAAGATATTCTTTGCTCCCATCAAAATTGTGCATTCCCAGGACTAAACGGTGGTTCGCGAGTTCTATGGCATTCACATCTTGAGCGTCACTGCAAGTGCTGTAAGAAAATCCATAAGATTTTGCGAATACCTTGCCGTGGCCAGAAGAAACACAGCTGTATAATCACTCTCTTACATGAAACGTTATATGCAAATGTACTGAAGATTAGCTAATTGCACACAACAGGCACTATGTGGCAGTGCACAATAATCCATGCGGTTTAATGTTTCCATATTTGGGCACGTGCATATCGCACGTGTGTGAAACTGTATATTTCGGAATAAACTTAAAGAACCCATGCAACCTGCGTCATTGCCCAAGTTCCTAAATGATTTCTTTGTTTGTTTGCTTGTTTCGCTTTCTGCTCATCAAATACGGCCGGCATTCGAACCCGCTGTCTAGGGCAGCCTAAGGCTCCGCATCTATTGGGGCCGTTGGTGCCGAGTCGTACGCTGCGCGTTATCGAAAAGGTGGACTTCATGATACGTTCTTCTGTTATCTGGCTGTTCACAGTACTCGCGATAAGCTTGCCAGATGAGCGGAAGATATAGGCGCACCATTAACGAGGACCGTTTAGTGTTAACCCTCGATCGACGTGGCAGTACACTATAAATTTGTACACCCGATCAATATTCGCTTACATCTTGATCAGGGTGACTAATAATACACGCATCTGTGTGCTCCATCTTCGCGGACGTTGCATATGCGTTCGAATTCTTCAGTGCATTATCATATAAGCTAACGCACACTAATACAAGTGTACTTACTCCGCAAACCTGCTCGTGCGTGCGGTCAGCTGTGGTGCGCATTTCTTCGCGCTCGTCACCAGGCCCATCGAGCCCTACTAACTTACTTAAACGAAACCGATTTGACCTCGCGTTTATAGACATTTTTTCATGCGACTACATGTTTGTTTCCCCGTCGGTGTTATTTTTTTCTTTCCTCCTATCTTTCTTTCCTATGTTCTTCCCCGCCTCTAGGCGGCAGTTGTCAGCTGTTTCCTCCCTATTTCTGCTGTGTCATCGTGTTTTCTGTGTATACAAACCAAATAAATGAATAAATAAATAAATTTCGACTCCGTCGAAATGCGACCGCCGCGGCCGGGATCGAACCGGCGACCTTCGGGTCAGCAGCCGATCACCGTAACCGCTACACCATCGCGGCGGACAAGAGTTCTGAGCCTGTACCGATCCTTAAAATTGTAGCTCGACACCGGTGAAGAGAAAAAGAAAAAGAGAGAGGGGATAGAAGGGGAGGGGGAGAGGAGTAGAGGCGCACATGTGTGGACATCTCGTGCGAGCATCATTGTGCATCAGCTTTTGGTACCAGCATCATGCGAATCAATAAATTTGGCAACAATACACATAATGACACCGTAGAGAAAACGTTCCTATTGCGTGCCGGAATAGTGAAAAATGTTCCGCTGTAGAACCAATCGAAAAACGTAAAACATAAAGAAAACCTAAAAGGCCACGAAAGAGGGGAGAGAGAGAGAGAGAGAAAACGAAAAGGATGGTCGCGTGCATGAGTCCCGAGGATGTTTACAGTTACCCCACCAAATTAAGCATCGTTAGTGATCAACATTGTTTTTTAAAACGTGCGTGCGCACGCGCACGAGCACTAAAAAGAAAAAAAAAGCTATTTTTTTTTAAGCGATTGTCTACGCGGCATTTCAGCTGCAGGGTCGCGCACGAGAAAGGGAAACCCCGCAGCAATCGTTTTTCACCGTTTGCGAAAGACAATAATCGCCAGCGAGCTTTATTCGGCGTTTTGAGAAAATGCGTGCGCGTTTTTTTAAGGGGGGGGGGGGGGGAGCAAACAATCGGCACTGTATTGCCGTTCATTTTTATTTATTTCTTTGCGATGCAGTGCCTACATTTTTTTTTTCTGAAATTACTGGGTCGTGCAGCTACAACCTCCGCCTCCTTTGCTACAGAAAGAAATAACGAAATGAAAGAAAGAAGGGGGGTCGCTCTTCTTTATTTACTGTTTCTTTTTTTTCGCAACTACATATAAATTTTCATATTCAATCTCGTTTCACCCGCTTAATTGAAAGCACGAATTCCCTGTTCTGTCGCTGGCTGTGCGTGCCCGCGTTCCGCCAAAAAACGGTCGAGTATAAGAGAAAACGAACGCGGAAATACAGCGGAAGCAAAGCGAGCAGAAGGCGCTTGCATTTCGCAAGCTTCTTCCGAATACGTCGCTCCGTTATCCTGCCTATCAAAATAAAAAAAAAAGGAAAAAGCACCGGTATGGCGAACGCCGATAGAAACAGGGAAACGTTCGGGGTGGCGGTCTGAGGCGGGCGAAGAGAAAAAGGCAAGAATGAAAGTATGGGGGGGGGGGGGGGGCGAGGCGAGCGAGGACAATGTCGATTCAGGACGTCGGGGACCAAGAGGAGGCGGGAAGGGGGGAGAGAAGGGGGAGGGAAGATACCTGGTTCCTCGTGTCCCCCCACCACCCGGCGCGAAGCGGCGGCCATATCCATTATGCATGCGAACGGAACCCGCCGACGACGAGGCGGCGTAATTGGATGTAAAACAACTCTCGGACATAAATTTCGCGTCCGTGCGACTGCGAACTAGAGTGTCGCGAAGGGCACGGGGCTCTTCGGAAACGGTCCCGCGCCATCGTCGCATATTATGCGCGCTCGCCTCACTGCCTGAAGCTTTCATTTTGTGCACTATACATATGGGCGAGTCCTATATGGTTGAGTGCGCGCAGCGTTGTTATATGCCTCCGCTGAATCAACTGCAGCGCGAAACGTATAAAGTGCTCGTTTTTAAACGTCCTCAATTTCGAAGCGTTGCGTAAAGTGTCGTTCTATGCATGCGTAAGCATGAAGAGTCCGCTTTTTAAGTTGTCTCATGTTTCGACGCTTTTTTAACTAAAGTTGTAGTACAAACGTGAACATTTTAAATGCGAAGCATTTCTTGCTGAACTGCAGGCACTCTGAGCGTTTCTATCTATCTATCTATATATCTGGCCACCTGCGTCTGGGTGCTCTCGTCATCGCCTCTTTAACTTGGGGTAGACCAAAATTAGTATGGGAAGGGTAAGAGGGTTTGACGAATATGTCCTGGATGGTCATGTCATGAATAACATGAAAATTCCGTCGCGTACGTCAACGTCGCAAACCCTTTCTTCCAGACACGTGTGGCACATACCCGTATACTACGGGCCACGGTATGCGGGTAAGCGCCACAGGTGATTGACAGTTTATATCTATACCCACGAACGGCGAGAGCAGACATTCGGTAATTTAAATGCGAGAGCGTTAAGAAAAACTGACATCGGCAGCGTTGACCCGACGAATGCAAAGAATTAATATCAGGGTCCCAGCAGGAATTGGACCCAGGCATTCTGCGTGGCAATCCAGTATTCTACCACAGAGCCACGCCAGGTCTCAAAACTGCTTTGGAGAAAGACCCTATGCAGGCGTAATGTTAGTGAAACGTCAATTGTGGTTGCAGTGCTGGCTATCTAACTTTATAAACATTGCATATATACTTCCATAATACAGGTGACATGTCGAGTTAACGTCAGTTGTGTACTTAAGCACCATCCACTGAAGTTGCTCTACGTAGCACAAGCCAGGGGTATACCATCCTCGCAAGCACAATACACCAAAGTCACCTTCCCTCCGCATGCTTCGCATAACATCGATTCCCATGGTACGAGGAATCTGCCGAATTTTTTCTTACTATAGAATGCTGGTGAGAGAGAGAGTAAACCTTATTTTAAGCAAACGCTTGTTCATCCTGTGGGCGGCCTTCTTCTTTCAGGTATAAGACTGTACCACTCCCTTGTGTCCCTTGGACGTTCGATCAGATTGCGTTGTCCATTCGGGTCCTGGAACTTGACAGGTGGTTCTGCCTCCTACTGTTCCTTTTGTTTGTGTTGGGGTAGTTACGACACCAATTTTTCCTTCCATATCCCCGTACCATATGGCATTGCGTGTCTTTGGGACGTCAAAGACGTGCAGAAATGTGAACGCTAGGTAAATGAGATTCAATAAAACAGTATTCTTTGGTCGTATACAGTTAGTTTGCAATTTCATAATGCTTACTGCCTCATCTCTAGTTATAACTTAAGAAAAATGCTCGCGCGCACGTGTGTGTGCGCGCGTGTGCGCGTGTGTGTGTGCGTGCGTGCGTGCGTGTGTTTGTGTGTGTGTGTGTGTGTGTGTGTGTGCGTGTGCGTGCGTGTGTGTGCGTGTGTGTGTGTGTGTGTGTGTGTGTGTGTGTGTGTGTGTGTGTGTGTGTGTGTGTGTGTGTGTGTGTGTGTGTGTGTGTGTGTGTGTGTGTGTGTGTGTGTGTGTGTGTGTGTGTGTGTGTGTGTGTGTGTGTGTGTGTGTGTGTGTGTGTGTGTGTGTGTGTGTGTGTGTGTGTGTGTGTGTGTGTGTGTGTGTGTGTGTGTGTTTGCGCTATTCAGGAGGAGGACACGTCACACAATATGTATACAAGGACAGACGCGAGGCAACCTACAACCAATAATAAGTCCAAAGTAGAGCATTCTCGTCTCTCTTTCTCATCACTTGGATTCACTGGATCGAGTGAGCTTCATCGTGCAACTTGGTCCACTCGCCACGAGCGCAACATCTTCTCCGCACTTCCTCTGATGATGTCATGCACGCACGCGTTTCGCAAAACAAACCGAAGCCACCAGCAGAGAGAAAGCCCCTGCATCGTCGGTTCGGCCGCATGCGGTCAGCAGCCACTGCAAAGCTCCATAGTGAAGCACCGAACCGCTTCCCCCACGTACGCACTCGCCGTCTCAGTGCGTGCGGCGTTCGAGCGCCACGCAATTTGCCCGTTTTGCCGTCATTAATTATCGCCTACCCTGATTAGAAACGAGGCTCCTTCCGAAGCCGCAGCATTCAGACACGTATAGCGCGCGCTCTGCCGCGAGGATTCCGAAAAAATAGAAAGCGCAACCAACGTAAAACCGATGAAGGAACGAGCATATCGGACACGACTCGAGAATCCGCACTCCGCGCTGGCGTGACCGCCGGCGCGCCCAGCGCCGTTTCCTCGCGCGCTCGCACACATTTTATATATACTTCTAACGCTGTACACACTCAGCCAGCGATAACGCGCGCCTGTGTGGGCGGAGAGAGGCTCCGTGGCCGGCCGGAAAGCGCCCGATAAAAACCCTTTGTGCCTTGAAACCGATACGAGAATTCTTCCAGATGCCGAACTTTCACGCGCGCCGAGCTATACAGAACGGCACGTGCTGACGGTGGCGGCCGCATGCGTGCCGACCGCGTCGGAAAGCGTCGGATGCGAAGAGGGGACGCAGGGAAAAGCGTGCTGTAGCGGCTACGTGAAAAAGGAAGTAAAAAAGGGTGGAAGCTAGGGTCCGCGGTCAGTTCGCGTGCGCGCTGGCGCGATGCCGTGGCTCGGAGGTTTCCTATGCGTGCGGACTCGCGTCAGTGGCATCCCCGCGCACGGATATGCGTATTCGACAAACGCCTCGTGTCTGTATGGGATGATCGCTATTCGTATTCTCTCACGAGCGCGCTTGCGGTACACACACCGCGCGATCTGCGAGTGGTCGGGCGTGCGAGGTCTGACGTTAGCGGCGAGAGCTTGGATGTAGTGTGTGTCTGTTTATGCGAGTGCCATCGAGCAGGCGCACGTCTTTTCCATCGCTTATTGTGCAACCAGCCGGTAATCTCAACGACGAGGAAATGCCGCTTTTGTCTGCGCTCAGCCTCAAGCTTTGGCACACGCTGTTTTTCACACAATGCACAACGCACAACCCGCAAATTGACCGTCGACAATCAACGCCTCAACCCGAGTATGCAAGAAATCATTATCACGTGACGACGTCACAGATTGCCGAAATTTTTATCATCATGGTGCCACTATAAGACGTCACGTCAAGTGATGACGTCCTCACGTAACGTGACCGCTTGCTCAAAGGTGGTCCGATCACGGAGGTAGTGCATATCCAGGGGATGTGCAGAAAGATTGCAGTGCCTCCAGATCCTGGAGGCTGTGCAAATCGCGTTAGTGGCAGAAAGCTTTTGGAAGGGGGGCGGGGGGATCGATACATCGATTGACTAAGGAAAGAAGAATATGTTGGCTTTCGCCTTCCAGTCTTCTTTGGTGGATATAAAAGAGACCCTGTGAGCTTTTTTTTCTTTTTGCTTTAGATATATATATGGACACACAAAGCCCGAGAACGTTTTCCTTTACACGCTGCGCTAACTTCTTTTTATTCCCATCACAAACCACCTCCCGTATTTCTATTATTGCCCCCACCCCCTACTTCTTTTTTGTTGTGACGCATGTGAACTCACCAATGAGATCTGGAATGAATGAATGAATGAATGAATGAATGAATGAATGAATGAATGAACTTTTATTTGAAATAAGTCCGGCAGTTTCCTTCGGGCGAGGCGAGGGGAAAGAAGGGGATTAACCCCTCTGTCCGGTCCCACCCTCCGTCGATGATGATGGCGGTGCCTCAGGTGACGGCTCGAAGTCCTTGGACCCGGGCGGCATCTTCGGCTTGCCGGACGGCCCGAAAGCTGGTCGGCCAGCTCGTCGCTGGTTGAGTGCCGCTTCCCAAAGCCATAAGTTACCATTTAAACGCCAGTGTAGTCGACGTTCCTGGTAAGCCCACAATGTGCACACAACGACTACACTTACAAAAACACGTCGATCCACCTCGTAACGCTTGGCTCAAAGCCAATGAATGCAGCATGCACAATTAATCGCCGACTGCTTCGCAAGAAACATATTCCCACAAGGCGTGGGATCTACCGAATTTTTTCCCTATATACATTATCGCAGTGTGTTGCGTCGATAAGCAACGCTCGTGTTGTTGAACATACCCCTATTGTTGTTGAGTAAATAATGAAGCCTGAAATAATATTGAGAAATTAAAAAACCACAAATGGATAAGCCCCTGTTTCTACCATAATATACTCGTATATTGCGTCAGGAGGTGTTTAAAAACAAGAATGAGCACTGCCACGTCTGTGAGGGCTCGGTTGGCATGCGTAGAAGGTGTTGTTCAGTATTTTACAGTGCAATTGCCGTATTGTAGAAGTTATCAGACATTCAGCGTTGTTTAGAAGCACCTTCCACATACACACGGCAGCTTCGAACCGCAAAATCGGTTTTTATTTATTCGGTGTTTGCTCACGCGTATGGCTCGGAGTGGTGCCACGTGCGGCGCCCGCAAGGGCACGTGGCTCGAATATAGGCGGCTGCCAGTCACGCATCCTGCGCTCTCCCTCCCGTCCCCGCATTTTCCCCAGACCGCGTGATCGAAATTTGTACCGTGCACGCGAAAGTCGCTTTTGTGGCTTTTGCGGTCCCATCTCGGCGGTGTGTCACTTTAGTAACGCTTCGTAGAGCTTCTCACAGTCGAGCGCGTGATTGCGCGCGCCCGCCGTCGCCCACATAATTGTTGGGCGCGTTGATGTTTTTGCGTGGAAGATGCGGCGCACGCTTCTGTGTTCCGACCGCAGTCGCAATCGCGGCGTAGCATCTCTGTTTCAAAAGAGGCATATCGGACAGCGAAAAGTGAAATAAAAAAATGCGCCCACCTCCCCGAAGGGAATCGTGAGGAAATGTGAATGCATTTCGCGCGCGCTTCACTCCATTTATATACGGTGGTTGTGGTTCGAAGAAGGAAAAGGCGCCTGATTTCTGCAGCCCGGTCGGGAGCAAGGCGCAGCGCCCTTTTTTTTTTGCTTTTTCTTGTTTTTTTTAATTGTTTTTATTTATTTTTAAATTTTTTTTCATGTATAGCTCCGCCGAGCTCCGCCGCAGTCCGCTTTTAGTTCACCCGCACGCTGCGAATTTTTATTGTTCAACAACGCACAGGAGAAATCTCCCACCGGCACCACCTTGGAGGTCAAGATTCATTGCCATATATACGGGGTGGCCAGTGAACGGTTGTGCAGCGCGAGCAGTCGGTTTTTTCAACCAAGAAACTCGCTAGCAGACGCTGCCTGTGTCGGCGTCGCGAGGCGAGAGAGGGAGAGGGGGGGAGCGTAGGAGAGGAGAGAGAGAGGGGGGGGGCGCGCATGCGCAGTGGGAGTGTGGACGCTGCGGGCAGAGATGCCTAGAGAAGAGAGGGGGGAGCGTAGGAGAGGAGAAGAGAGGTGGGACGCGCATGCGCAGTGGGAGTGTGGACGGCGCGGGCAGGGATGCCTAGAGGAGAGAGGGGGGAGCGTAGCAGGGGAGAGAGGAGGGGAGGCGCATGCGCAGTGAGGGTGTGGTTGCCGCGGGGAGGGATGCCTAGAGGAGAGAGAGGGAAAGAGGAGGTTTTTTATTTTTATTTTTTTTTGAAAGGGTTTGCGCATGCGCAGTAAGGGTGGTCACCTCCTCAACCTGTCCTCCTCCTCCTCCTCCGCGGACAACGCCAACGCCAACGCTGGACGCCTGACATAGCCCGACTATGAAATGCATTCGCATTTAAAAGAGTGTTTTAGGGTAATTCAAGGGGTCCGCCGCGGTGGTGTAGCGGCTACGGTGCTCGGCTGCTGACCCAAAGGTCGCGGGTTCGATTTCGGCCGCGGCGGTCGCACTTCGATGGAGGCGAAATGGTGGAGGCCTGTGTACTGTGCGATGTCAGTGCACGCTAAAGAACACCAGATGGTCGAAATTTGCGGAGCCCTCCACTACGGCGTCCCTCATAATCATATGGTGGTTTTGGGACGTTGAACCCCAAATATTATTATTAATTCAAGGGGAAGTTCTTAACTCTTTGAGGCCAGATCAGGATGTCTGGGGACATATTGCTATATAGAAATTTTCTAACGAAGACAATTTTTGCTTAGTATGAGGGAAAGGCGCAGAAACCTTGGATCGTATTCTAGTCGAATGCCAAAGTATCCATCCAGTAGTGTAAGAAGCAGTAAGTATGCCCTAGATATAAAGTTTCGAAGACGGTTTTGGGGACATAAGGGAATCGGCGATAGCGACCAGTATTAGAAGGATGGAAGATTGGTGCTGGAAAACGATGTGGAACATCGGAAAATGAAAATATTTTGCGGTAACAGTGAAATTTGGGAGGAGGGGAAAGGTCGGAATTCACAGCTCCTTATTAGAAACTACAGATCATATAAAGGGCTAGTAATGAAAGTGGTACCTCTTGCCGTCACCTCCATTCAGGGGAGATGTTCCTAACATCCATCCATCCGTCCTTCTGCGCAACCAACCATAGTTTCCCGGTAATATATTGTATTACAATATAAAAATGAAGTCGCACTCACAGAACTGCACGAAGTGTTATGTCTTATTCTAGAGCGATGAGGCAATATTCAACCAACATTTAGTAGTAAATCATCGGAATCGAGCGAAAATTGGAGTAGCATAGATGATTCGATTCGGTCTGTGCTCGGGTCTGTCTTCGGAATAGTATCCTATTCATGCTGTGTTTGCTTTGTGTCACGGCTTAAGAGCGCTCATTCCCAGGATTTGGAGACATTCGTACGTGGCGCCACCTCTCGGCGGCAGCAACCGCATCTTGCCATAACTGAATGGGAAATAGGCGAAAAAAATCATATCTTTTGAAATAAGCTAGTTATCAAAAACGACTCCGGGATCTATACAGCAGAGACCTAGTGGAACACCGTGGCGAAATTTCAGTATCGCACTACAAAACCTGTGGCTTCCCTAGACAATTGAACACCCCCCATTGCAAATACATGGGACCCATTGTTGAATATTAAACACTCTGGGAAGCCACGCGGTTTGTAGTGCGACACTGTAATTTTCACAGTATGTTTAATTAAGTCTCTGCTTTGCAGAACCGGGAGTCGTTTTTGATAACTAGCTTTTTTCATGAGATATGATTTTTTTCGCCTACTTCCCATTCAGTTACGGCAGGCTACCGCTGTCACCGACAAGAGAGAGCGCTACGTGCAAATGTCCCCAAATCCTGCTCATGACTATCTTTCTGCGTCCAGTACAATTGTTTCAACACAATGATGAATCACAGGACTGGTGTTCAGCCGGTGTAGTTCCCTCTATAGAAGCAGCGCAGAAGATTCGCGTGCTTTCCAGTGTGCCCTCATATGTGCATATACATACTTTCTTTCGAGGCTTGTGCGCTTCAGTCTTTTTTTTTTTTTTTTCAACAACAGAGATCGGAAGGCCCTTGCACTCTTAGTTTTGAATCACGGTATAAGGAAACATGTGCGGACGATCGAACTTAGAGGGTCCCTGCCATGGGAGTCACCGGCCGAATTTCGTCACCATGCTGCGAGTCTTCGACACGAGGACACGTCGACCGCACATTAATACGCAGGAGTGCACTGGAAACTCGAATCATTGGATTGTCACGAGGCATGAACGAAAGCGGGCTGTATAGCTTTTGTTTCATAAGTTGTCTGATCGTCACGTTTCACAATAGGTCGTGGCTGTCAGAAGTGCTGCGCAATGTCGAAGACCGGTTGTCACAAATCGAAAAAAAAAAAAACGCCAGGTCTGCGCGGAACACGCAACACAGTAACAGCGAAAGCTGGAAGGGTGGCCTTTCTAGAGCCCGTTGTAGACTCTCTTGGGCCAACTAATACAGGTGCACTTGCAAGGTACCTGCTACGCAATAAATCATCATAATTTTTGTGTAGTAGGGAAGCACCCACTATGCCAATATTCGTCATTCTGCGAGGTACGCGCTACACATCTGTAAGGCGTTATGTGCACTTTGTTGATGCTGTGGGAAATGACGATGAATTATGGCTGAGCCCTTTGTAATGGGTTGGAAAAATTTAACGACCCACTTGCTCTTCAATTCGTATTCTGCGATGCCTGATGGTTATTTTACTCTTCTATCAGCTATATTGCACATGTTAACGCGGTTCCTTGACCGACATGACGCTTGTATAGGGTATTTTTGTAGAGGAGTTTCAAGCTCCGGCGTGACCCTGAGGTGGAATGCTCGGCTGCCACGCAGAGGGCCCGGGTACAAGTGCCATGCAATCCTGGATATTTTTTATTCTCATTTAGCCTTTTTTTTTTTTTTTTGCTAGATAGCGGTTACGGACACCGGCGGCAGACAACTACGCCACTAAAATCGGCTGTTGTTGTGATCTCATTACAGCTTTCGCTGTAAAACAGTTATTGACATTATATGGTATTTGTCTGTCATACTGTATCGATTAGTGATGTGCGAATATTCGAAAATGTCGAATAACAAATCGAGTGGTGTTCCCGATCGATTCGGTACTCGATTCGAACTCTGTATATTATAAATGACGAATACTTTCTGAATATTTTTCGAACAACAACATCGTTGGAAAAACGGCAAAGGAACGAAATGATGGAATAGAGAAGAGTAACGATGCTTGCCTTAATCATGGAATTGTCATGACGCATGCAGCCTAAGACTTTACGGAACTATCGACGCGATGTTGACCACAGGTTGAAGGCGTTTTCGCTTATGACTCCAGTTGCGCCGAAAGGAAAGAGTCATTAATTCACTATCTTCATCGTTGCATTCATGATGTCGTTGACTCATGCATATTGTTTAATATTTATATATCAGTTTTATTTAAAAGCTGTTGACAAAACGCCACCTTGAATACAGTAGTTACAGCTTTATTTCAACCTGCAGTTACAAAGTATTGCTAAGGCTCTAATCGCATCTGTATGCAAGCTCACCTCGGTTTACATAACTGCGTTATTTTTTTATGGGATAACGGTCATCGCAATGTTCCTTTGTTAAGTCTTGTGAATGTTTGTTTCAAGTAAAATGTTTTTGAATTCTTGGACTGTTTCGAAAATGGTTACATTACCATTGTAGGGCTGCTTTGGAATAGTTGCCTTACTATTCGAAAAATATTCGCATAATATTCGATTCATAGTCGTGTTCAATTCGGTGTCATCGCTATCCGAATCGTATTCGATTCCGTTCTTAAATTGCTTATTCACACACCCTTAGCATAGTACACGCTTTTATCGCAGATCAATGCAGTGTGTTCCCGATGTAATATTGAAATGTACGCTAAACACTGGGTTTACAGTCTTAATAATAATACCTTCTGGGGCTCTACGTGCTAAACCCACGATGTGATTATGAGGCATGCCGTACAAAGTTGGGGACACTAGATTGATTTTGACCACCTGGTGTTCCTTAACGTGCACCTAAATATAAGTACACGAGTGATATCGTATTTGGCCACCATGGAAATGCGGCCGCCAACGCCGGGAACCGAACCTGCGACCACGAACCTAGCGGAAAAAAGAACGGATGAGCCAGTGCTGCCTTCAAAGCACTACTAAAAATAATGAATATGACAAGCCACTAAGTAAAACTCAAAACTGAATAAGACAGAAGTTCAGGGGGAAATGAAAGCTTAAAGAGATGAATATTCTTCAACACGGGGTATTCAGCAACTGTTGCTTCAATGAGGCCCATAGCCAGGAATATTTTTCGGTGAGGGGGGATGCCCTTAGGGCCCCCCTCTCCTGGCTACGGGCCTGACTTCAATAAAATAATAATAATATCTGGGATTTTACGTCTCAAAACCATGATATGATTACGAGAGACACTGTAGCGGATGCCTCCGGAAATTTAGACCATCTGGTGTTCTTTGACGGGCACTGACACGGGCCTCTGGCATTTCGCCTCCATCGAAATGCGACCGCCACGGTCGGGATCGAACCCGCGACCTTGGTGTCAGCAGCCAAGCACCGTAACCACTGCCCCACCGCAGCGGACAACTGTTGCCTCAAACAGGGGTCGAACAGCTACGCCATTTGCGCCATTGTGCGCCAAACTTGCTTGCCTGCGCCATCCTGCGCCGAACCACCTCTGTTGCGCCAAACTCGTTATTCAGCGCCGTACTGCGCCGTAGTACCCGAATTTAGCTGCAAGGTGCGACAGCCATCAAGCCCTGTACCCGAAAGCGTGGCTGAGACATCGTGATTTCGGTTTCGTCGAAACGTTTATAGTTTCGGTTTCGTCAAGGCTGTGATCGCTCGAGCAGCAGCTGTGAACCTCGATTCTAAGGGCGCTGTCATAATCGCTGGCGCGCACACTATCTTAGCAGGCATCAGCGCTAATGACTCGTAAACCTTTCTATGTGCTGATGTGCTGTAGGGCGAAGCAATTAATGTGATTGCAACAAATTGTGATGTTATACGAAGTGAAGCTGGCAGCTAACGCATTTGGGTCCGACCTCCGTAACTCTACAAAACGCTGGTGTAAGAGAATACGGCCACTCCATGGAGAGCAGCACTTTTCGAACAGTCTCTTCGTGATAAGGGCGCAGCGCGTAGAAGTGTATGCGAGCCGCCCGCTGATGGTTGCCGAGCCAGCGCGCGCTCCAGCGATCGCGACCACGCCCTTAGAAGCAAAGTTCACAGTTGCTGCTCCAGCGACCCCCCCCCCCCTTCCCCCTCGCGTAATTTAAGGCTCGTTCAAGACGGGCGGGGTGTTTCCTCTCTGCTTCGACCGCAGGGTTCCGAGCGGGGTGATGTTATCGCATTGCGCCCTTCGAGCGACGGAGATGGGCCGGCTCGTTTGATTTCTGCTTCAGCCGCGCTCGCCGCCGCCGCCGCTCGCGCGCTTTTTACCGCGGGTAGACCATACGATGCGCGAGCGTGAATTTGGACTTTATACCAGACATGACGGCAACGGCGACGGCAAAAACCCGTCGAGAGTGTACAATTGCTATCGCAATAGTAAGGCTTTTGCACAATTTAGCTTAGTGTTTGAAAAATGCAGCATTGGACAAATGTTGCTTCACAAGTGCTGTGAAACGGGGCTACATATGCTCTGAATGTTCTCTCTGACTGCTCCAAACTTGCTCCAAAACGCCTTTCTGGCTGCTCCAAGCCTGCTCCAAAATGTATTTCTGGATGCTCCAAGCCTGCTACAAAAGGCATTTTTTGCCTGCTCCCAGGACTGCTCCCAAACCCATGGACCCTGTTCCACCCCTGCTCAAAGCACTTGCAGCCTTGAAAATTGAAGGACACTTTGTACATTCCAAAGTGTGTTCGGCGAAAGCGTGTGGCCATTCCACTGATTATACCATGTCTTTTTTTCTTTTACACTCTCAGTGGGATAACACACAAACCGAATGGGTGCGTGTTTTCTTTAATTTTTTACCGCGAATCACAGCGAGACGCGAGACTCATCTTCCTCCGTTCGCATGCGTTAGTATTTTCTCGCGCTTTGCGCATCGTGCAAACGCCATCCGCGTTCCAGCTCTTAAATTGACGGACCCTTTGTAAAGTCGAAAGTGTATTCCGTGAACGCCTGGGTCCATTGAGACGGCGTCGGTCAGAATGATTGCAAACTCTGGGCACAGCGACGCTACACAAGCAAAGCGCGAGCGCTATAGAGTCCGACGTCACCGGCGTCCGTCTGCGCATCCCGGCGGCCACCTGGCTCCGTGCCAGAGCTCGGATGGACGGACCGACGGACGGACGGACGGACATGGATGGATGGACGGACGCACGGACGGACAGATGGACGGACGAACAGACAGACAGACGGACGGACAGACGCCGGACGGACGTCGGACGGACACCGGACGGACGTGAGCATGAGACATTAAAGGCTTTCGCCTTAAAGATTACACCATCTCCCGCTAAAGGGAACCATGTGTAGATGCGAAGCAGCGGGCGCTAACGCTTACACTGGCGGCGGCGTTGACGCTGGCGCTCATCGCAGCGTTGTACAGGAGAGAAACCTGGGGGGGCGCAAAGCACGCAGTGATGGACCGGTGTTTCCTACTGGAACATCCCAATCGCTGCGAATGGGCAATGAGAGACAGAAGACTCGGACTGGACACAGAGACCCGCAGTCCGCTTTTAGTTAACGCGCACGCTGCGAGTTTTTTATCGTTCGACAACGCACAGGAGAAATCTCCCACCGGCACTACCTTGCAGGTCAAGATCCATTGCCATATATACGGGGTGGTGAGTGAACGGTTGTGCAGCGCGAGCAGTCGGTTTTTTCAACCAAGAAACTCGCTAGCAATTGCTGCCTGCGTCGGCGTCGCGAGGCGAGAGAGGGGGGGAGCGTAGGAGAGGGGAAGACGCGCATGCGCAGTGGGGGGTGTGGACGTCGCGGAGAGGGATGCCTAGAGGAGAGAGGGGGGAGCGTAGGAGGGGAGAGAGGGAGGGGACGCGCATGCGCAGTGAGGGTGTGGCCTCCGCGGGGAGGGATGCCTAGAGGTGGAGAGGAGGTTTTTATTTTATCTTTTTTTAATGGGTTGGCGCATGCGCAGTGGGGGGTGTGGACGGACGGACACCGGACGGACGTGAGCATGAGACATTAAAGGCTTTCGCCTTAATAAGACATGACCACTTGTCGATATGTTGGCTTCAGCGACACCCTATGTTCAAGAATATTAAGGCGAAAGCCTTCAATATTATTAATTACAATATGCTTACGTCCATCCATCCATCCGGACCTCTGTCCGTGCCCAGTGATGATACAGACCCACTAGTGCGTCGCTGGTTTCATTTCAAAACTTCAACGTCCTGGTAAATTTCCTTCGGTATTCTGACGTCGCTTCTCAGCCAAACATAATAATATTTACAGTAACGACGAACCTTTAATTAATAATATGCGAATTGTTTATATTCGCCAACAAACAGTACTCGCGGTTTGAGCGAAAACCAGCTAGCGCGATTGTCTTTCACTTGAGAAGGGAAGGCGCGCCGGTAGAGCGCCGGCAAGCAATTCCACGGCAAGTGCTTCGGAAAAGCGCCCCAAGAATGTGGACCAAACGCTATACCGATCGCCATACATGCAAAAAAAAAAAAAAAAAACTTGGACCATCTCCCCGTAGGGAACCCTGATGGGATGCGAAGCAGCAGCGGTGCGCACGGCGTTTACCCGGTTGAAACGGGCGTCGACGCGGGTGCTGGAAGAACGGTTTGAAGCGAAACTCGCTGTAGCGTTTACTCGGAGTAAACGTTTGTTTGAAACGCAAAGACACGGGAGGCGGGTTGGGTTTCGTGTAAGTTTCATTAAAGCGTTTGGCAAGACTTCGTAGTCGTTGTTTCTTCAGAGTCGAGACACGGGCGCTGGACCGGAGCAGGCGCGCGTTTCGCCTTGACTACCACGGCCTTGTGATCGGTGAGGGAAGCGTGCGAGGGGAGCGTGACGTCAACGCGCAGCTGTGGCGTGACCTACTTGGCAACGCTCCAACACCTACGGCGAGGGGAACGCGCTGCGGCGCATTCCTACGGACGCACGTAACGTACGGCGTTACACACGTGAGTCAAATAGCTGCTTCGCATCTAAAAGGATGGTATAGTCAGTCGAATGGCCACAGGCTTTCGTCGAACACACTTTGGAATTCACAAAGTGTCCTTCAATTTTTTATCTCTTTAACTGAGTGGTTATACGAGCTCTCAGGATATCTTGAAAATGAGGCGTTTTACTCTTCCCGAGATTATTTCAGGTCCACGCGCTTCGGGACGTTAGAACCATATAAACCAACCGACCAACCTTTTAAGGGTCCGTGCATATAATGGAATAGTATCACTATTAGCGCATTACGTTTCACGAATCACATGCCGGAAAAAATTTTTAGAATCCGTCGACTATGAGCGGAGTTACGGGAATGGACCTTTCCAGAAATTCCCGCGCGCCACCTATGGCGGCCGCAAAGCGTTATGGGAAGCCGGAGCGCCGGCGGAGTGTCGTCTGCTCGCGGAAGCGTTGGCTTACCTCGTTGCAGCGTGCGGGCGTACTAGCGCGTCGTTGCACGAATATCGCACGTGATAACCCTGCTTCAGTCTGCACTCGCAGAAGAGGCAAAACCCAGAGCAACATGAATAATACCCAGCAAACAGTAAGTATCCTTGACTTATTATTGACACGGGGGAAATGGTCACGTACCCGCGAAAAGGCCCATTGAATTGGAAACTCTATACGGCTTTCGCGGCGAGTCCCATGTGCTTTTTTGATCGTATTTCCAAGTAGCGGAAGCTTCCTCCCTTTTTTTATTGTCAACATGACAATAAAACATTATTGGTACTTTTCGTTGGGCACTATCGCTCGTGATACGCTTCAGCTCGATACGCAGGACCGTGGCACTTCGCGCATGATAATCGATGTCAAAATCGCACCCTTATAAATGGGTTCGAGCCCAACTACGCTTCACATGCAACGTGTTGGAAACTTTGCACTTGGGACGCTGAGAGTAGTAAAAAGCAGCTACCAACACGCCCAAAGAGCGGACATCAAGTGAGTGCTGTCGGGTGGGGATGAAGATCGCGTAATCACGACACAGTGTCGCACTGCATGAAGCGAGAATATTCTGCACATTTGACTTCCCTGTATTTGTTTTCGAACAACGTAAAACATGCTGCCTCTGTATCGCGCCTGTTTTCTCGACCGTGAGTTGGAAATTACCTCAAGAATTTTGGACCTGATTGCGCAAAAGGTCGTGACTCCCTAGTTAACAATGTTAAGGAATATATAATAGAATGAGCGTTCGTGTGCATACTTTACACAATATTGCATTTTACTGTTTGCGCTCCCTTGTTTCATTACAATTTGTGATTATGCTCATTTAGTGATTTGTCGTGATGCAGATGCCCCTCGGCTGCCGAAAAACATACAGCTGTTCCTGTCGCTTTTACCAAAAGGGCAATGGACAAAACAACTCAAGGTTTGCCACAGGCGTATTGCCACGCCTCTAGGTTTATGGTGAATAACGAGCAAATCCGATTCAACATAATCAAGCAGCAAACAGCAAAATAAACACTACGTAAAGTGCAATAAAAACTCGCAGGGTTTCTTATGCATTCGCCCGAGACGACTTGAAGGCGAAAGCAGTCTTCTTTTTCTGCAGTCGACGTATTGGTCCTTCCCGCACCCTTGCGAAAGTTTTCTGCACCTAACGTGGTTTTGCACTGGTTCTATGACCGGAAGCACTCCAAACATTCAGCACCCTACCTGGTTTTGCTAGGCCTCCGTGATCGGCCCACCGATCACGGAGGCCGAGCAAGGCGACGATGTCGTGTGATGACGTGATCATGAGACGTCATGATGACCTCACACATTCTGATGAGCTGCACTGTCACGACGACGTCATATGATGACGCCATCACGTGGTGATTTTTGCATCACTCTTGTTGACGCCGCCGCCGCGGGACGCCAAAGCCACCGACGGTCAACTTTTGTGTTTTTAGGTGAAAACGTTATAGATGCCTCATCAAACGTGAAACTTGACCGTCGGCGTCCCGCGTCGGTGGCGTCGAGTGATGCGATAATTCATCATCACGTGATGATGACACCATATATCACGTCAAAGATCGCCAAAAAATTGTGACGCCATTAGGACGTCACGTGACTTCACATGATCACGTCATCACATAACATCCTAGCTTGGTCAAAGGTGGTCTTATCACGGAGGCAATGCAGAATCATGAGGTACCTCCGATCTGCGAGGCAGTGCAAAACCTCGTTAGGTGTAGCAAGCTTTCGAAGGGTGGTGTAATGGTGGCGGGCATGGGCGTCGGCAGGGGGGTGCAAAAGCGCCACTTGCCCCCCCTCAAGTCACACCAGCACTTGCCGCCCACACAAGCTACACCAGTGCTCTCCCCTCCCCCAGCCGCGATGCAAGACGGGTCAGCACACAAGACAAAATCCTGCTGACACTCATGCACTGGCGCAGCAGGATTATTACATAGACTAATAAGAAAAAGAAGATGGCTTTCGCCTTCGAGTCTTCGGCGAATGCATAAGAGACGCTGTGAGCTTTTAACAGAGCATGTAAGCCTTTCGCCTTTATGATTTCGCGCAGTTACACGGCATGCTTCATGTGTAAGGTCCCAGCCCTGTAATCACAGTGAATGAGAACACAAGCATCTTAACAAAGGTCAAACTTAGCTGCAGCATCACGAAAACTCAAGTCCTGAAGTAGCACCGAGCAATGAAACGAAACATCCGGTGTCTTTCGCGTGTTCTCATATCCAAGAACAGAACAGGTTTGTCCGCCGCTTTCCTTCTTCTTCAGCATGTTCAGTGATGATTCTGGCTATTTGGGAGGAACGACACAGTCTAGTTTGCATGCATGGAAGTCGGAGCGCTCAGAAGTAGCCATTTCTTCACAACAGCAGCACCTTGCACCATCCAAAACCTTTCACGGCGCGTGACGAAAGCAGGCGAAAGCGGGAAAGCGTCTGCTCTGCCCGCCCGGCGCTCCGCTCTCCCATAATGCCCCAGCGCCGATCCACCAGGGGAAGGCGCGGCGCTGCGATTTCTGGAAAGGTCCATTGGTCGCCCGCTTCAGGCGCTTTCTCTCTCATTTCGTACCAGCGAGCGCGCTGAAGGTTACGCAAGGACGGGGGATGACAAAGGGGCAAGAAGATGCGTCCCTTCGTCAGCGCGCGTCATGACCTTGAGCACTTTCTTTTCTTTTCTTTTCTTTATTCTTTGAGCGCGTGGCTTACCTTCAGTGTGATAGCGAGCGAACGCGTGGGCAGGTGGCGGCATCCCGCGGCGGCCACGGTAACTATGCAGCTCACGATGCTCAAATCAGCCATCGGACGTGTGCTTTGGTATATGGCGCAGTAATTTTGGTATATGCCACCATTTGTAGAGAAAAGAGGGGGGCGATTTTTAGCTTACTTTGAGAAATAATTGTAAATTCCAGGCCTTCTGCTGCTCTATAATGTTCGGCTTGCGTGTTCTTGTGTGGCCCGACTACCGATCGGCAGCCTTTTTCTGTCCATGCTCAGAAAGTGTTGCAGGCCCCCCTTTAAAGTCCACGTGATGAGGAGACGAGCTCGAGCTGTTGTCCTGCAAATGGGGACGAGCGTTGCGCGGACGGAGCGTGCCACTGAGTGGTCACTGAACTAGGAAAAAAAAGATATTTGCGAAAGTCTGAAAGCACTGGTTGAATACAAATAGCGGAGCGTTTCTGAGCCTCGCTGCTGCAGGCTTTGCGTGTCTCGCATCGCTCGACGCAACCTTCCCTGACGGGCTCTTTAGAAAAACGAGATACGATGGCAAACACAAAAATCTCGCCGTCGTCCGATAAACGCATGGCCCCGTTCTGATAAAAAAAGAAACACTCATAGGTGCACGAAATAATGAAATGAAAGAGAATGCAAAACAGCAGCGTATATGCCTTGCGGAGCTGTATCGAAAAAAAAAATTGTCCTCTGTTACGCCGCATCGCGGCCGCAAACATCGTGAGCATCAATCAGGAACGCAAATCGCAAACCCCCCGCTTGTCTGCTCCCATGCGAAACAGCGTGCGCGCGCCTAGCTGCGCGGGTTGGGTAATGGTCCGGGGCTTTTAGGGCGCGCGACACTAAGCGCTTCGGCAAATGGGACTAGCCTGCGCGCGCGTCGCCTTTAGCGGGCGCCGCGCGATATCGGCGTACAGACGTATACCGAACCGGCATAATGCGTACGTGGATATACACGAGGAGCGGAGGGTCTATGTTCCACGACGGCTCGTTGTTGCTGCTTGATGTGGACGTGTGAAATCGGACAGAAGTGTCTGGCCGAGTGAGTGGGGACGATGAAACAAAAAAGGGGTAGCCGTCGCCTACCAAAGCGGCGGGAACAACAACTGCTCTAGTTGTTCTTATCTGAGTAAAAAAATAAAGAGGGATAATAGGACAAACGTATACTAGAAAGGTGACGAATCGCAATGACCGAAGTAAAGCAACGACAATAAATAGAAAGCGTCAGCTGTAACAGAAAACATACAGCTGATTGTCAAAGTTAGGTGTCAGTAACCAACAGTAGCTATAGAACTAACCAACATTACCCACGATACTGAAGTAACTAGAAGAATAAGAATGGGGTGGAGCATATTTGGCATGCGTTCTCAAATCATGAATGGTAGTCCACCACTATCCCTCAAGAGGAAGGCATATAACAGCTGCATCTTACCGGTACTTACCTACGGAGAAGAAACCTAGAGGCTTACGACGACGGTTCAACTTAAATTGAGGAGGACGCAGCCAGCAGTGGAAAGAAAAATGACTGGTGTAACCTTAAAGGAGAACTGACACGAATTTTAAATATTTTTTTGTTATTGCTCTAAATAAAAACACGGGTGTCGAGAATCCTAAAAGGAGTGTCGTGGTGTTTGGGAATGCATTGAATATGTTTTTAATACCGCTACCCTAAAACAAGTTTCTGCTTCGGTATCGAAAGGGCTGCTTCACAATGACTCATCAACACTAGTCTGATGTCATGGAAGGACTGCAACTCGTGACATACTAGTAACAGCTGTCAGTTTGCTGTCAGTCACGCGTGGTTCACGTAAACAACGAGTGAATTTTCATGCAGAGACTCTGAGAGCTATTTCTGCGATTTAGGCTGCATGCGGACGCAGTTTTCGCAAACGCAGTGAACTGTGTTGAGTTGTCGTGATAGTGTCCATTGTGGTGAGGCTAGCTTGCAGATGCTGGGTGAAGAAAACTTCAAAGTCAAAGTAAAATATTTTATACGTGTTGTCTGGCTCCGGTGTGTGGAGAGCGTTGATAGTGCACCCCATGGAAACGAAAAAATGTCCCTTTTGGGGTGCCTGAAAATCGTGTCAGTACTATATTAAGTTTCAAGCAGAGAGCAGAGTGGGTCAGGGAACAAACGGGTGTTAAGGACATCATAGTCGAAATCAAAAAGAAGAAATGGGCATGCGCAGGGCATGCAGCGCGCACGCAAGATAGCCGCTGGTCATAAAGAGCAACAGACTGAATTCCAAGAGAAGGCAAACGCGCGAGGGGGGAGACAGAAAGTGAGGTGGACAGATGAGATTAAGAAGTTTGCGGGTAGAACGTAGCCGCAGCAAGCCCAGGACCGGGTTGATTGGCGGAACCCTGGAAAGGTCATTGCCTTGCGGAGGGCGCAGCGAGGTTGCTGGTGCTTGCTGCTGTTTGTTACTGCTGCTGCTGCTGTTGCCGCCGCTGCTGCTTCCGCTGCTGCTGCTGCTGCCACCGCCGCCGCCGCAGCTGCTTGCTGCTGTTGATTGATTGATTGATGATGATGATAATGATGGTCCATTTCTTAACCACCGTGGCGCCTTGGCGACTAAGGTGGCTATGCTACCACGGTGGTTACGACTGCTAAGCACGATGATGCGGGTTCGACTCCCGGTTTCCGTGGCCGTATTTCGATGCGGGCGAAATGCAATAACACCTGTGTACCTATCGGTTTAGCTGCGCGTTAGAGAGCCCCGGGTGGCCACGGATAATCCAGTCTTGTATTACTCAGTGCCTCATAATCACATCGTAGTGGTTGGCCCAGCATGTATATTTATTTAGCCAACACTAACCAACAGTTGCCAATAATTAGCGGGTATTATTCAGTGTTGGCGGATATAGATGGAAAAATTAGGAAGCACCGCGTCACGCAGTACGAATGGAGCCAAAAAACGGGTCTCACCCAAATCACGTGGCACCAACTTCAGAGCGCGCGTTTAGTGCAAGCAAAGCTATGGCACCGCTGACTTATAAACATTTTCGCCGAATATGCTGCGTCTCAGAGGTCATGTGCTAGGCCCACACTGGTGGCTTCACGGAGCCTTCGCTTACAAAGAAAGGCTGCGTCACGTAATGCGCTCTTTTTGTTCGCTTATTCCTTAATAATTGCTGCGAACGTCAACCATTGTTCGTTGAGTGTGAGCAAATACGATATAGCCGTGCAGCTCGGCTCTGTGAAGTTGAATTCGGACAGAAATGATGGTCTACTACATCGTGGACACCGCATCGCATTACGTAAAGGGCGAGTGAGAGGCCTACGAAGCCATCGTCTCCAATATCACTGCAGGTCCCGCTGTTAAAAAAAAAAAAAAGAAACCAGCACAACAAAACGACAAACCAAGCAGTAAAGGAGGACGGGGCAATGTGATCTGCTATCTGTCTTTGCCGTCTTGTTAGCAGCTTTATTGTAACATTTTTTCTCTGAACTTTCTTTTTGTTTTCGAGAAACGGGGGGTACTAATTAGCCCGTCTTTTGTTTGATCGGCTCTCCCATACAGCTTTAGGTGTTGCTTTTATGGTGATAGCATCGCGAGGACACCAGATTTCTACGTATTTGTGGTCGGTAGCATAGGCGTGCGCAGGGTCTCTTCAGGGGGAGGGGGGGGGGGGGGGAGGTTCGTCGCAGCGCTCACCCCCCCCCCCCTATGATGTCAAACTATGGGGCTGGCTTTGCACCCCCCCTCTTCCCCCCCCCCCCCCCCCGTACGCACGCCTATGGTCGGTAGAGACGCTTTAAGTATATGTATAGGTTTATATACGTTCATTACACTCCTATTTCTATAGTTCGGAAGATAGAGCGAATGTGCGGCACCAGGTAAGCTATAAGTCCACCCAAAACACTCTCCACGACTCCGGAAAAGGTGCGTACACATCATACATCAGAAATGTCGAGCAAGAAAGAAAAACGAGATGGCCACTTATTCCGGCTTGCCACTCCGTGCAATGGCACGTGATCAAACTTCCGATAAAGAATAGCTTCACTGCTTTTTTATCGGGCCGCACATGGATCGTATTGAAAGTGGCACGCTAAAAGCTATTATATTTGTGCGTAATGCATGACGCGCCGTTCTGTGCCATTACCGTGTCATACGAAGGTGTTTACTGATAGCATGGAAACGAGCTGCGCTCTCAGAACCTCCAACAAAAAAAAGTTAAAAAAGAAATTCTGACTGGTATTTACTCGAGCTATCTATGCTTACGTGTGCGCGAATCCATTTCTAGTGTGTTTGGCTGAATAGAGTGGCACGAACGAGCACCACAGCAAAGTGGCGGTGCCAAGCAAAATGTCGGTCTCATGGTTCTCGAATGAACTCATGCATATATATGCTTCGATCGGCATTTATGTCCCGTACTGAAAGGTGAATTGCGGCAGCGAAATGGCTAACGATTGCTCGTGTGTATATCCCAGTAGACTGTGTTTCAACGGGGTGCAAGAAACAATAAAGCGAATTGAGGGGGGGGGGGGGGGTGCATAATTCCGGCTCGCTGGCGTACGGAATTGACTGGACCGATCCTTAAAGTGAGCCTGGTACCGATTCGGGGCTTTCACATTCAACGATTCGCTGTTATGACTGACCGAGGAAAAGCTTTTTAGGAGAGCGTGTATTGATCAATGTAAAAGTAAAAATGCTTTAAGCGAAGTTTGGTGGAAGAAAGATGAATATTTCGATGGCTTTGATTTTCTGTACCGATGGAACAAGATAACTGTCTTTTTCTATTTTATTTCTCTCTTTATTTATTTATTTTTTTTTTTGCAACACCATAGGACTGATCTCGTGAGTTCGACATTAGGTAATAGGGAATGAAAACTGTTCTTTCTTTAAAAAAAATTCAGGTTTATATTATTAATATTCCAGTGTCACAATGATGATGAGGGGGGTAACATTTAGTCTTAACGTGATTAGCATTATTTGGGAGCTTGACTCACTATTTAGGTATGTCCATGTCTAACGTCTTTCATGCCAAACTGCGCCACAGTGAGTGTACCCAATGGAATGTGTGGCTATGTGTATGAGCTTTTAGCTCGGGCATGAGCGCTGCAAGCACAATCTTGCACCTGAGGCGCCGCGACGGTTTGTGAATTCAAAGCCCCAAAAGGAGCGCGACGATACGTAAGGTTCTCCAAAACAATGTACTGACAACTGTACAGAGCAGTTTGCTTTTCTATATGGTAGCAAATCACCTTTGCCTATTACTCTGCTTAAAGAAAGAACGATTTCGCGTACTTGCTGGCAAAAACACTGAAGTATAGTCATTTTCGCAAACGCAGCTGCTGCAAGAATTCTTACCAGCCTCCACGGTGTTGCATGCTAAGTGTATATGAGAAGTAAGCGCTCTTGAACTGTAGGTAGTTCAAAAAAGTATATTGCCCTTCATCTTTTTTTTTTTTTTTTAGTGCACACGTGGGTACTCTTTATGTAACACCTTGTAGTAACTATTTGTCGTCACTTAAGCTTCGTTGTGGCGAGGAAAAGGACATGGACACCAGAAAAGACACGTGCGACGACACACAGCGGCACACTTGTTTGTATGATAGCCGTGTCTTGTCTTGTTGTCTATGCTTGTCTGTGTTAAAGCATTACTTCTAACAGTTCTCACACCCGGAAAAAGTATACGTTCAGACCGCCAATTTCTTTTTTTTCGAGGAGCAAAGTACCAACTCCACCGAAACGGCGTTGCCTGTACTAAAATAGCAAGCAGTTACTCGCGTCTTGCGTTCACGGAGTGCACAGGGTCCTACCGGCGCAGAAAGCGAAGTCTCCCCAAAACCCTTTTTCTTACGCGCCTCTTACCGTAGGTAAACTCACCGGTGATCAAGGGTGGAAGGCACAGCGACAGGGCAAGAGTGACCTTAAATGAATTCGATAAAGCGAGCGAGCGTAAAAAAACGGCGTTCCACGTATAAACGACGCGGGAAGAGGGAAAAAAAGGCCGAGTGGAGGAGAAGCGGGAGAAAACGGCCATTCAGACAAGCCGTAACTCCAGTTTGGCAACGGACAAGAAGGGGTGTTGGGGAGGGTTAGGCGTTGGGCGGGTTGGACAAAGAAAAAAAAATCTAAGAGGAGCAGAGCGGTGTTTCGGGTGCGGTTTGATTACTTGGTGAAAGGGCCATTTGAGGCCCATTGCGGTGGTCCAGAGATGGTGGCTCCCCGGGAAGCGTCGTTCTGGCTCCGTAGAACTCTCGCCCTCTCCACCGCAGCGCCAACTAGCGGATCTCCCCATCGGCGCTTTTTGGGGAGTACGTAAAGAGTCCCCACCCCCTCCCCCCACAGTTTTCCTCTTGCCGTACCTTTTCTTTCCCCCCAACAGCCCGCGCTTCCCTGTTACCGCAGCTGCCGAACACGCTAAGAAAACATAAAGGGAAAAAGGGGAAAGAGAAATAAACACTGCGGCCGACCGCGAGCAATTTGCGGACTTGAAGCCCTAGATCGTTTGTTTCACTGGGGCCGTCGGGACGCGCCTTATGGAACAATAAAGCTCGGCTCTGTGTGATTGTTGAAACAAAAGGTAATGGCCCCCGAATGGGCGCTGCACTGCTGTGCCTTCCGTTACGTGTGCGACGTTTGTGTGTGTGTTGTGTTCAGCGCTGCGCACCTGCAATTGTTTGCTGTTTTTTTTTTCTCTCTCTCTCTCTCGTTATTGCTCTCTGATTCTCGGTGAAAGCGGCGCGCGTTGTAACGACTTTCCATTTAAACGGAAGTGGGAGCGCTCGGGTGGCCTTCGGTTCATTAAAATGATTATGAGCACGACGGCCGGCAATGCGAACGCAATATACGGTTGAAGATGGTTACTACGAGGACTTGAGTACCGCTTCGCATAAGAGGGCTTCTTTTCTTTCTTTTTTGAGTGATCACGGGAATTCAAACCAAGGCTTTTGTGCTGGGCTAGCAGTTTCGGGGCAATGAAGATTCAGCGGGAGGTGCAGCCGTTATCTTCCTTTGTTGATTTTCTTTGCAAGAACTATACCGACACGAGCTGTTAAGCTCCGGCACCTAATCAGAGCTAAATTGCTTGGAAGGCGTATGAAAGAGAGATAAGATAAGCTTAATTTATTTGCCACGTCGCTGGCCTCGTACTGAGGGGGGATATAAAGCCCTCCGATTTCATTCTCTGAGCATCGATGCGCGCACATTGTGTTCTTCCGGCAGCCTACTTAATATTAAGTTCATACGCTTCTAAAATTTTGTTTCTCGCAATCAGTGCACCGTTACAGAAATGAGCACCGACCTGAAGTATTCGGAATGCATCGCTTGAAAGATGACGCCATTTTCGTATCTAAAAAAAATATTTCCAAAATCTCAAATAAGTGTTAAGGCAAATTGAAACGACTTGTGAGATGGATATTTGCTATAATTAAGTGTATCATTAAACCTGTGTCTGAATGCCAGTATGAACAGTCTAACTGCACATGTAAACAGACCCCTTCAATTTTTTTTTCCTATCTCCCCCTCTCGGACTCACTTCTTTTCACGACCGCTACTGACTGCTTTTCGTATGTCAGCTACTCGCCCAAGACAGTTACAATGTGGCCAGCTGCAAAATTTTCTTTTCTCTTCCTCCTTGTTCTATATATATTTCTTCAAGTGAGCAACCACTGCTATCACAACTTACTTTTTCCACGATAAAAAAAGAGCGTCAGCTATCGTAGCTTGCAGTAACGCGGCCGTAAACATATGTGCTTAGAACACAACTTACCACAGGCATACGAAGAGACGGCAAGAATAGAACACCTTGAGATTCAGTAATTGGGATGCACAGCTAATGACAACTCATTCCCACACCGCAGCGAAACTCTTTAGAAGAACTGCTCTTAGGCTAAAGCTTTCCAGGTGGCAATTACGAACAATCTGAATAGCTCTAAAGTATTCCGAGTCCTCACTTTGTTTGCCCACGGGATGTCGTTATAAAATCGGCATTCAAACAACCCGCGCCATGTACGCTCTAATTGAAGCGAATCAGCGGCCCTTCTTTCACCGTGTAGCATACAGTACTCTGCCTTGTATGTAGTGCGTAACTGGCGTGTTTTGCTTTCACTCCTTTTAAAGGAACCGAAGCGAAGAAGCAGACTCGAAGGTCGTCCGCTAAAACAACCTATTTCATCGCGTTGCCGCCGTTCCTTCCTTGGACGATTTCCGCGGTCTACGCCGTTTTATCGCCGTTTCATCCTCTCCTCCACCTCGCTCGCTCCCTAATTCAACGGCGCCTTCCTTTTGTCTCCTGCGCTCCCGTCTCGGAGCGGCCGTTCCGCGAGGAGCCAATAAACGTTCGTCCCCAAATTGCTCCGCCCCGCGTTTGACGCTTCGGTCGAGAGCGCGCCCTCCCTACTTCCCTCGTCAAGCCGCGCTTTTCCCTTTTTTTCTTCGCTCCGCTCTCCTTCTTTCCTTCCCATTTCGGGACAGGCCTCTTGAAGAGAGGCCGTATTCGGAGGCAGCAATTGCGACAACGGCGCGTCGGAAGAGGTTGGTTTCGACACCATGCCGTAGGCTTTTTTTTTCTTTTGTAATTTTATTACACGCAAACGTAGATGCCCCATTTGTCAAATCGGTGTCGTGGAGTGTGTTCCCACAAGCAGCGCTAGCTAGATGCAAACCGGAGAACGAGAAAAACGAAACGTCGTGAAAGAGACGCTTGTGACCCAAAAACAACGCGGATGGGTGGAGAAAGCGTACGCGTACTAATCGCATTAACTTTCCCTGGTGTCTGCTTGTATCAGCAAATATTAAACACATCTCACTTGATGTCCCCGAACATTTGGTTTTTCATTGCTGGGGTCAAGAGCTAGCGGGACAATCTCTTTTATACGCGAAATCGTAAATGCTCCATATCTTAAATCGCCATGTGTCATCCTGGCTGATGTAAAGAGACGTTCTACGGGCGATGCACAAAGGGATAGCACCGATTCGCTTGCTCGTCGCTTGAGCTCATGGAGTGAAACGTCACTGTATTCTTTAACAGCGAAAGCTGTTATGAGATCACAACAAGAGCCGATTTTGGCGCCGTAGTTGTCCGCCGCCGCCGTGGCCACCGGTGTCCGGAACCACTATCGCGTGAAATAATAAAAAAGCTACATAAAAAAAATACCAAGGACAGAGTGGGAATCGAACACGGGCCCTCTGCGTGGCAGTCCAGTACTCTACCACTGAGCCTCTCCGGTTTTTTTTTTTTCTTTAATGCATGGAATCATTACCTGCAATTGTTGCGAACTGCGCACAACATAGTTTGTCACATTAGAATTGTTTTAACATGCACAAAACCTACGTTGTTCCAAACAGTAGGAGGCACCTCAAAAGTCAGGCAAACACACACAAGCGTCCAGAAGTGCAAGCCACTTCGGAACGGGGTCAAAGGTTTCAACAACACTGCGCACTTGAGCAGCCTCTTCTCGGAAGACAGACCTCGTCGATCGTGGTGGCCTGGCGTGTCTGTCAATCATGCGACTTTTCCACAGTGAATAAAGTCCTAATAACATCAACAGATCATATGGTGTATTATTGGTGAGGCTCTTTTTGAAAGGGAGGAACCTAATACCGTGAGCTGTGATAGGGAGGTCTTTTCTGGTTGTTCTCTTTAGAATGTCCCAAAAATAAAATGCGTCACGACAATGGATGAAACAGTGCTCTATCGTCTCAGGTTGATTACAGAGTCTACAATTTACAGTCCAGGGCACATATATTGATTTTTCATTGAGCCATGTCTTCACTGGTAGAGTGGAGGTGTGTAGCTTAAAGAAAAACGTTTTATCTGCTGGAGATATACACATTCTACGTACACGGAATAATACATCACGACCAGACAAAAGCGAATATGGCAGTCGATAAACAGGTTCAGGGAAAAGGCTGTTCAAAAGTGCAGCGGTTAGCGTTGTTCTGTCAATATTATATTTTTCACTCCGTTGCAAACTGACCCAATGCAGGCTTCATGTAGGGTAAGGAATCGCGTTAGCATGTGTAATAAAGCGTTTCAGTACAATAAAGTATAAAGTAACAACCAGGCGTCACACAATGCGAATTGCGTAACGAGTGGGTCGTTGAATGCTAACCCATTACGAAAGCCAGTGTGTTTACTGCTATCGTTTTCGTCACTTCCTCACTTTGCAGTTACTCCTCTTGTAAAGCGTGCTTCTCTGCGCGTAGAACTACTGTGCGGCGAAGCTTATTGCAGAAATAGTACGGAGGCTGTGCGGCGAAGCCTAGTGCAGGAATAGTATGGAGACATTGTGGTAGGATGTTAATCGACTGCAACTTGCCCTGTTTACGGGTCATTAGTCGTTCGTTGTCCGGCAGCCCGAAAGATGAAGTGGCAACTGGACTCGCGATCACGCTAGTGCCGTGAGTAGAAGCGCCTCGCAAGTGCTAGATCAGAGTTGTCTGACACATGCCGGGATGCATGTTGAAACACTTGACCTATTCATTGAACTGAAAGCAAAAAGCGCCGTGTTACGCGTTTTAGAAGACGAGAACAACTTACAGGCATCGGCAAGTAACGTTGTGCCGTTTCGCTGAATGTTATTCGAGCACTGATTACGCGTTCGCTTTCATGCGCCTTAGCACTTTTATGCGCCTTAGCACGTATAGAAGTCCTGACTTTCGCGTTTTGACTCAGGACTAGTGCCCTGCCGCTTTTCTGTTCTGCAGTCGCTTACCCGCACTAACAACTTGCGCTGGCAGGAGTCCAACAGGCGCTACGAAGACTCTCTGAGAGCTCCCGTTGCGAAGCTCTGCGAAGAGCAGAATTGAATAACTCTTCAAATCAGGCAAGCGGCCGACATGGGCAAGCAAACAACTGTCGGAGCTGGTTCATGGCATGCGGTGTAGGGAATCAGTTTGAACTAGGGATCAATGTCTGTGGCACATATCAAGGAGAACATCGCAAGGGTGTTCACAGCTTAGGTGAGGTTCCCTAAAGGAAGAATATTGATTTACAATGGCGCCCGAAAGATATGACGTGATAGGGTCATCAAGCACAACGCAACGTCGAAATACTACATAGCGGCTCATGATATCAAAGAATTTATGTGCCATTCCTTCCACTTGATCATGATGTTAGTGGAAGGACCCATGCGTAGTTCTTGCACTCTCAGCAATCGTGACAGAAATTGCTGACAAGCCCATCAAATATTGAATGTTCGCTGTACTACTGAAGAACGTGGCGCTTTTAATATTTCTGCTTAGTCTACCCGCTACATATCTTTTTCCACATTCCCTTTTCGTTAGAACGTAATTTTACGTGCGTCTAAAACGCACGTGATCTTCTAAGACTGATAGATGTAAACAATATGAGAGAGGCAGCCAGACTGTGAAACTGTGCGGCGAAGCAGCACAAACAGATTAGCTGTACTTTTCAACGCATGACACGAGTAGATCAACGCGGACATTAAATAACTATAATGCGCAGCATTCATGTTTTATACTACAGGGGGGCAACCCACATAGAAACCGGATTGCCGGTGCTATTTCTTTAAGACCTGAGTGCTGCAGTAGCTCCCAGCTCTCTTCTTGCGGTAACGATCGTGGTGTACAATTACGAACTCCCACTTTACTTTCCTGATTCGTTTTTGATACGATGCTGTAGCCCCACAACGTCGAACAGTGTCGCGCCGTACGAACTGTACCGTCCGACGCGTTCCTCTACGCTGTCCGCCGGCATCCTTCCCGCTTCGTGGCCTTTCCATTTAGGTATATCACCCCGGGCCACGTAATCACCGACATCATTAAACAAGCCCACTCGCGGCGGGCTGGGTCCGGCTATACGGGACACAAACTCCGGGTGAACGGAACGGCGCTACTTCTTCTTCATCCTCTGCACACCGCGAGCCCGCGCCTCATTGATCTCTCCTGCTTCGCGGAGAAGACCTCCCACGCTAAATCAATCGGCAGCGAACGCGGTCAGCGCTTCAGCGAGGTGGGGGGCGGCTGCTGTTCGGCTCCGCAGGGCGGTCATTAGGCCCATCCATCCCCTATCCGAGCGCGCTCTTTATTTCGCGCCCTGGGTGCGCGGAAGCTATTAGCGACCTCTGACGCCAGGCGGACGCACCACCTGCGAACCGCACCGGCTGGCGCTATACCTCTACGCCGTGTACGTCGACCGATGTTCGGGGTTGTAGAACGGAACGGCGAGCCTAAAGCTACACCTACACGTTCGTCCAGACCCGAACGATGGCGCTTTCTGTTGGAAACGGGTGGTCCTTCAACCGTTCGCCCCTGTCGATGCTCGATGAGGTGGTCGCCTATGCGGTTAAGGGCAGGCGTTCCGATCTTTACGTGCGTCTGATGTCTTCTTGCAGGCATTCCAGGCGGCCGCGCGTATTACTTCATTTGTCCTTATCCAGGTTTCAACGACCTATTGAAGAAATGTTGACGGCGCAGCAAATCATATATGTACGAGAGCTGTGACTTGCTCAGTGTATAATTTTAAGCTTGAAATTGGTCACTTGGAGCCCCACTATACATGGAGAGATGACTGCCGGTCAACTTTTTTAACAGCGAAGCTGTTTAAGCAAGCAGTAAAAACTTTGGTGCGTACAAATGTGTCCAAAAAACTATCATCATCATGTAATGGACGGGTATGTGCCACATAAAGTGGGCATATCACCGCTGGTCCACTAAAAATAAAGAGGTCAACGGACGGGCGGAAAAGACCAATTAAGATTTTTAGACAGACATACCAGTTATTGAGAAAAGCTTTAATAAACTGTCAGCGTTAACCCAGTGGTAAACACCGTGGCCGCACGTTTCAGCTTCGCTGAAGCATCTCTACGGAGGGCTTCAGTGGTGCGTACAACGGGAGAATACTAGGGAACGGGAAAGGCGCCGGCGGCTGCGAGAAGACCCCGAAGCGATGGAAGCCCTACGCCAACGACGACGTTCCCGTAGATCTATGGGAGGAGCGAACGCTCGGTTTCAGCGCGAGTTTCTGTTTCTGAAGTCTGGACATCCGTGTCGTGTCTGTGACTGTCTGTGGTTTAACTCGAACCTCTATGCGCTAAGAAGCAACCTAGTAACAACCTGGCATCACCCAGCTAAAGCCTGGCAACAACCCAGAAGCATCCAGATTCGACTTCAGAATCATTCAGTTGCGCTGTTTCAAGCCTTGCGCGACTTAGTGCAAGCTTCGCCATTTTTTTTCCCCTAAGGTGTCTCTCAGCTATGTTTCTCATTATGTTTCCCGCTGAACACGTCTTGGCTGCTTCACATGCTTGTGTATTCTTTTTTTTTTTTCGCTTCGCATCGCTCCTCTTAGGAGATGCGTTGATTCATAATACATAACCAGTTTGCCTAAACCCTATTCGATAGCGAAAGTATAGGTACAAAAAGTCAGATACGGCATTCTGCATACATGTCGAGACCGACGGTGCTTCGGCACCTCTTCGCTCCACTGCGGCGCGCGCTTAGCCCACCGCACTCAACATCGCTGTTACCCGTGGCCCCTGCCGCGGTTACAAATAGGGTGCGTATGTGTGCCGGCGGGGTGCCTGCGTTACACGGTCCCGCGATAAGCGTATTATAAAAGCCCCCCACGTCGCCGCGGGGGGGGGGGGTGCCACACACCCCCGTATATACTGAACCCACCTCCCGCTTTCTCTCGTAGTAGCCTCACAGTTGATTCCTTTTTTTTTTTTTTTTTCCAGCGGAGAAGCGCTGACAGGCCCGTTATTGATGTGGCTGCTGGCGGGTTTACGCTGCGGTGTCACAAGACTCGCTCGGTAGGCCACCATTGCTCATCGCTTTGTTCGCGTTAACAACGCCGCGCCGTTCTTCCCTGAATGCGCGGAAAAAAACATCGCCGGGATTTGAGAAACTTCTCGCCGCTCATTTTTGCTGCCCACTCAATCTCGGGCTTGCTCCTTATTTATTCGCGCCCCTTTACCGTCACTTCCTTTCTGGGTATCTCTTTCAAACCGTTCTCTCTTTGTTTTATTTCTTTTCTTTTTTTATCTTATTTTCTCTCTCTTTTACGCGTTTTCACGAAAGCCGCGCGTTCGTGTTTCAACGTCTATTCGCTGTCAGAGCGCAACACCCGCTTAAAGAGCGCTATTTTCCGTGTGCTTCGCAGGCTTATAGACCCTCTCGAGCTCTTGCTCGCCGTGATTTCGCAAAACGCAACGACGGGTGCGATTTATCACTCCGCGCATAAAGTGTGCCCTCTTTCTTTCTTTCCTTTATACCTTTCTTTCTTTTTTTTTCTTTTTTACCTTTTCATATCGTGGAAAATCGCTCGGTGAAGTGGGACTTCGGGCGCTCCGTCATCGGTCTTTTCACGGCGCCTGCGTTTAAAGAAACGTCAGTCGCATTTCGTCGATATGGGCCATATTCGAGTGCTTTCAGAGCCAGTGTATCCGGCACTCTTTCTGGAGAAAATTTTGTCTGGTATTAGATAATTATTGTTAGAACGACAACGCCTCTATAAGCAATAAGATGGAAATGCCGGCTAGTTGGTCTGGCCGCAGAGTGGAAAATTTGCGCACACCACACGAAGACACATTGAGAAAGTTCACAAGAAAATTGTGGTAATTTCCCACATGCATGGTTTTTTACATAAACTTTAGGAAGGTGGCCGCTAAGTATGGTGTGAGTGTAGTTTTATCCGACAAGAAACAATGTAGGGGGTGTTTGCCCTGCGGTAAATAATCTGCACGAAGACACCTAATAGTATCACTAAATGTTCGAAGCGTCCTAATCAACAGTTTGTGGATTGCAAAAGACACATAGTTTACAAGATCCTGTTCAAATGTGGCCAGTGCTATGTAAGGTCAGACCGGGCCTGATGCTTATAAGGTTAAAATAACACTTGGCCAACCTGAGGGAAAGGCCGAACACGCAATTAGCATTACATTGTGCGCGTTGTTCATTGAAGTCGTGTAGTCCATTGTGTAATCAAACTGCTGTTTTGTATGTTCCCCCTAATCAGACAACAGGAGAGATTGTAGAAGCTTGGCATATCTCCAGACTTCAAGACGCATGTGTAAGTCATCCGTCCGTCCATCGCATTGAATGAAGACCAAATTACCTTGCTAAACAAGATGTGGTAGTGTATCGGTTTGTTAATGGTTTTATCGTTTTTATGTAAAGGAATATACGGGTGCCGTGTTGCTCATGCTCAGGGATTATGAGGTGCTTGTCGGGAGTGTATATATGTGCTTTCTTATGGAATAAAGGTCAGTTGTTTGTCCGCGCTGGTCCTTGTGAACTTTCTCATTGTGTCTTCGTGTGGTGTGCGCAAATTTTCTACTATTCCTCTATTAAGGTTGAAAGGTGGGCGAAACGGTGATTGGTCATTATGGCTGCTGTATAGGTGAAGTATAGCGCACTTTGACGAGGACAAAAAGGGACCATAAAGACACGATACTCGCCACTCTTGTCCCTTTTGTCCTCGTCAATGTGTTCTACTTGTCCTAAACGGTATGATGAACGTCTCTATGCATTTACGTATCCTTTCTTGTCGCGTGTATGCGTCTCGTTTTCGTCCTTGTCAGCTGTGTTTAGAGTGTTTATTTTATTTTTTTGTGTTTTCATTTAAAAGTGAAGACATGAGAAGGTTGTCAAAGTTAGGGTGTCAACACCCCACACACAGCTGGATTACACTTCTATGTCACCTTTGATCGCGTGCGAAATGCTTGGCATTACTTATTTATTTATTTGTTTGTTTGTATGTTTGTTTGTTCGTTCGTTTGTTTGTTTGTTTGTTTGTTTGTTTGTTTGTTTGTTTGTTTGTTTGTTTGTTTGTTTGTTTGTTTGTTTGTTTGTTTGTTTGTTTGTTTGTTTGTTTGTTTGTTTGTTTGTTTGTTTGTTTGTTTGTTTGTTACGTTAACACGCGCGAAAAATTTTGAAAACGCAGGCTATGCGCGCAGCGTCTAGATACACAATACGAGTTCACGGTATATGCATGCACCAGGTCGCAAGACCCAGAAATTCCCACTCGCTATATCACACTATGAATAAACTGCGCTCCGCTCACCGTTTCAAAAAGCGCTCACCGCGCACTTGAGGCACATACGTGGTTTTCTATACTCAATCTGGGAGGCCTGAACTGGAGCAACGTTAACATTCCCCTCTCCGAACACGCGAGAAGGACTGGCCATGCGCTTCTTTCGATTCGGCGGCGGTGCTCGAAAGAATCCATTTTGCGGACTCTCCCTTGCAGCGGGCGAAGAATAACGCCACATCTGTCTTCCGGACCGCAAAGGTCCTGTCGTGCGCTGGGACAGCGCCTGGATTGCCCACTTACGGCGCTGCTAGACGCGCATTCTTCAGCCGTCTAATGGAAGGCTTCGTGGGGACCCGGGGACGCTCTGGGGGCATGCGAAACACCGCGCGAGGACAAGAGAAATTTATCACGCGGTGGACACAAGCTCCTATTACAGGCGCAGTCTACCTTATTTCGTTCTAGAGTGTGTGTATATGTGTATTGTCCTCACTGTGCCCTTATCTCAAGTGGATATTGTGCAATAAGCCTTTTCTTTTCTGTCTTGCTTCTGTTCGCGGTGTGGCAACAACTGCTATACCTTCTATGTCTACATAAACAAAGTCTCTTCTGTGTTTTTATTGCTACTGTTGTTGCAGCCTAGGGAAAGCTGGCTCATATGTTTGTTTTGTTAGTTCTTGTTATCGTCGTTGTCGTTGTTGTTTGGATGTTTGGTTCTTCTCTATTTTTTTCTGATCGCTATCTTCTCGCTTTTTTCTTGTTTACTGTTACCTGATTAGCGTGCGTTTATGTTTTGGGCTTGCCGGCTTTGAAGAAGTCTGTTTTTTTTTTATGTTTGAAATAAATAAAAACAAGAAAGAGTCGTAGTAGGTATTTATGGGGAATCTGGGAATGTGACATTCCTTATCTGAAAATTTCTGGTGCTACTTTTGGCAAGCAATTTCTAACATGCGCTACACAAAGCCAATCAGTCGCAAGTGTCAAGTGCACAAACTTGTGCAACTGTATTAGCGCGGGCACCGCAATTAAGTATGCAGTAAAGTACTTGGGTCTGTCAACCGTCGCACAGGAATCATTTGCAGATCAAACTAACCGCGGGAACGAAAACACAGCTTCGACTTAAAGAAGTTTAAAAATTAAACGGAAATAAACATAAACAATTGCTCGAAGCACACTGACGAAATCACTCTACGAGATTAAAAAGTGTCTACTACAGTATAACTCATCTTTATGTTCCTCTCTGTTGCGTTTTCCCGGCTCTTACGTCGTTTTCCGCCGGTCCCGGCATAGCTCCCATATAGGATCCAGTGTATTGGGAACCCCGCTGTTACGTCTTAACTAAGGGACCGTTCCCGTATGATACGTCTCGAAGTGCGCTCCGAGCTCGCCGTGCGACCACGGAAGAGAGCGGCCATGTTGACTTTTCAAGCAGCTTGGCCTGCTTTGACCGTATGCATGAGAGGCACAAGTAACAGGTACTTTCGGTTGCTGCGAACAAAAACATAGCCTTTAAGATCCGTATTGGGAAAATGGTGTTTATGACGTAATTACTCGCGAAAGTAAGGCCTTTGAGAGTGGCGTTCGCTACCACCTTCGCGCTCGCGTGAACTCATTATCATCGTTATTTGTCGGAGGAGTTAAGAGCTGGTTGGAGTTCGCGCTGTTCGCGGTCGGAGTCGTCGCGATTCTCGTGTTGCGTGGGCTTAGATCTTTCGCGCCTACATTTGTTGGTTCCGAAAGTATCACGTACGTTGATTACATTTCTATGGATGACGCCGTTCTCAGCTCCGCGTTTCCATCCGTCGACTAGATCGTGGCTGAGTGCGCCAATGCGTGCACCGCAAGAAGGATTACAAACCCGGAGTGCTGGTGGAAGAAAATTACGAAAAAGCTTTAATGGATCCACGGATAAAGTATATTTGAGGAAATGTGTCAATGCGTTCCCACCATTCACGTGCTCTTTCGTGGATGTGAAGGACGGAAAGTTTGATATTACCCGCCACGGTGGTCTATAGTGGTCATTGTGCTCGACTGCTCACCCGCAGTTCGCGGGATCGAATCCTGGCCGCGGCGGCCGCATTTTCGATGGAGGCGAAAATGCTTCAAGTCCGTGTACTTAGATTTAGGTGCACGTTAAAGAAACCCAGGTGATCGAAGTTTCTGGAGCCCTGCACTACGGCGTCTCTCATAATCATATGGTGGTTTTCGGACGTTAAACCTGATCAATTATTAAAAATTCGATGTTGTTTCATGTATCTGTCGCTAGTTTTCCAGATTTCATTCCGCGATGTCCAGAAACAGAACCGACTGACCGCGTGTATAAATGAGAACTAACGGACAATGATCATGAGTGTAAATCAGCGCAACCGACAGGAGGGGACAGAAAGAGGGGACGTCGGCTTCTTCTACTGCCGGTTGCTCTGATTTGCACTCATAATAATCTTGTACCAACACGCCAATCCTACACTCCTCTAACAGACAATGATTCCATGGAAAGTATAGCGGATGTTATTAGTAGTAATTGTATCGTAAATGTGAAGAAAGAAAAGTGGACGAAAAGACGACCTGCCGCTTGCAGGGACCGAACCTGCAACCTTCGAATAACGCGTCTGGTGCTCTACCAACTGCGTTACAGCGGCGGTCATCCCCCCGTGCACTTTATGGGGGGTATATATGTGTACTTAAACCTGGGAGTGTTAGTGCTTCTGTCAGTGACGGCGAGTGTGAAACGGGCGCCTAAAAGTTGCATTCTAAAAGAACGGGTACACGTTTCATGTTGGGGCAACGCCAACTGTGTTTGAAGTTCTGGCTATCCGCAGTTGTAGCAATGTAACACTAGTTACATATTGCCACATAAGCTACCAGCGCTCGAGTGCTACGCACACCACTTTGTGCATTGCAAGCGTCGCGAGCCAAGCGAAACGCCGACAGCCCCGTTACGACAAGCGAAGCCAGCCGCAGTGCACGTGCCAGCCCTGCATGCGCACGAGCTCCGACCGACGGGCCAGCGCGCGTGACGGAGGAAGAAAGCGACGTTAGAGGCCAGTGGCTCGTGATGTCGATGGATTCCGCGTCCGATCTCTTTTGTCCTCGTTCGCTCTATTGGTTACGCCGACGGCGACGCCGCCCAACGCAGGATTGGGCACCTAAGAGCTGCGCTCTAAAAAAGAAAAAAAAAAAAGAAGGAAAGAAAGAAAGAAAACTGGAGAGGGGCGAAGCATGTATAGGCAATGCCTCCTAGACTAGATGCCTGCGACGTGAGCCGAAGAGCTGGTTCCCGGCCCTCTCCTGTTCTCTCCTCCTCCGCTCCACCAAACAGTGTTGGCTGCGAGCGCTCGCTGCGGCGGCCGCTTTCAACCTCGCAGCCTCCGAGATTAAAGCAATGTCTACTGCCGTCCCGGAGGCAGCGCGGCCGTGCCTCTGTGATGGCGTCACTTCCGAATCTAGCGGAAGTAGTAGTGTCGGCTGCGAGCGCTCCTCGCGGAGAAAGCACTGAACCACGAGGAACATCCCGTCCCAATGGGAAAGCGTGCGACGTCGCAGGCATCTTTCTAGAGGAGGCGTTGGTATAGGTAAGGGTTTTTCAGCTTCACCAACGTGAAACCTGGGGAGGGTCGAATCATGCAGTGTGTTGAGAGAGATTTCTTTGGTGAGGCACTAGTGGTGCCAAGCCTGAAACGGGGCATGTAGGAAAGGGTGTTTCCGCTCCACTAACGTCGTCGGAAAACTGTGTCGGAATGCAGCTTACCCTAAGCTTCTTCTTCTTCCCTACATGTCCAGTTTCAGTTCCCTACGTCATGTAGGGGACTGACACTAGGGAACTGAACTGTTTCATCTCCACTAACGTCGTCGGCTATTTGTTAGGCTAACTCTTGCCTTCTTCATTTTTGGTGGACCGGTGGCGAGTCGTGGGATTTACCCAATTTTTGTGGCGCATGCCCGTTTTTGATGGACCGTGACTACATGACACACTGTGACGACATTAGACGCCGACAAGCCGAGTTTACCTGTGGCACATAGCAGTCCCACCGTTTGAGCTATAGATTGCTGAAATTAGCGGACATTATTTTTATAGAAATGAGTAAAATTCATTCGTTTAGGCCTCACGTGCTCGCTACTGCTGACGTGATGGAAAAGAGACAGAGACACTGTTTTGCTCCAGGATGCACTGCTGGGTATGTTTCCGCCAGAAAGAAAGGTAAAAAAGGCGTGCCTCTTCACCGTTCCTGAAGACGATGAAAGACGCAAGGTTTGAGAGCGCTTGATCCCGCTTGCAGACAAGCCTGCGGAGAAAGACTGTGTCGCTTGCAAGCGGATTTTGGTGAACGATTTATCGTTCGGACGTGCAAACATGTGATCAATTGTGAAACCGCAGAAATTTCCCGAGACCATCCTTGCTTGACTGCCGACACCATACCGACTGTTATGCAGAATGTTCCGTCGTACCTCCCACCGAAAAGGAAAACAGCAGCGTCGAATGGTGGCTTGCCGCGAAAGCGTACGAAAGATGACTCCGTATGTGATGTCTCTGAAGTCGGTCAAATATGTGTTGCCATAGGCATGCGCACGAGGGGGGCAGAGGGGGCGGCCACCCCCCCTAGTCACCTAAGAGAGGGGGGGCGGAAATTCTGCCCCATACATTGACTTAATAGGGAGGGGGGGGGGGCGCTGCGATGAACCTTCGCCCCCCCCCCTGCCCCCCTGAAGGGGGAACCCTGCGCACGCCTATGTGTGTTGCCGATGGAGAGGTGGACTCGGACTGCTCCACCGCAGAGGCAACGCCGCGTTCTGCCGTTAAAAAGTGGCTGGAGAACGTCAGAGACGAGGACCTTCCTAGCAAGTATTGGTGTAAGCATTTGGTACCCGATGCTCCAGTGGCGTACCAACTCGTTCGCGAATGGGGATGCGGGGGGAAGGGGGGGGGGGGGGGGGGGGCAAGCCGCCTTGCTTACTCTGTCCGCCATGCGTATATATATATATATATATATATATATATATATATATATATATATATATATATATATATATATATATATAGTTAAGGTATTTATTTGCCGGCACTCAGCGATAATGCGACAGCCACGGCCAGGCACGGACTCCCAGCGCAAGCTGCTCTTTCTCTTCGAAGAGGGCAACCCACTAGAAGGCGCTGGAGAGGACGACCCACTGTATAGTTCCAAAGCTTCGCTACAATTACCCCCGGTACGAAAAGGGAGCCGCCTGGCGACCTAACAGCTGGTTACTATGAGCGGGTCATGGTAGACCTTGAGGCGCTCCACGTTGACTATGTCGCGCCCTCGACGGCGCATGTCCGAAGATGGTTCGATGGGTTCGAGCAGGTAGTTTACAGGAGAAGTGCGTTCGACGACACGGTAGGGGCCTTCGTATTTGGGCAGTAGTTTTGAAGAAAGGCCAGTTGCAGTGGTATGAGATCGAGAGCCATACGAGCGCTCCAGGGAGCTTGAGGGAGTACTTGAAGAGCAGGGCAACTGCATTACTCTCGCCAGAATTCTTTAACTCCGTGGGGGAGTAGCGCAGAGTTAGCCGCCGAACGTACTCTTTCCTTGAAGGAAGAGTAAAAGAGGCTGCGAACGCTCTGCTACTCAGACGGAGTTCCCAATCTATGCAACTCTCGTGCCGATGCGGCGTGAATGGGGTCTGGTACTCCGTCCTTAGCAATGTAGCGCCTGCATCTGACCATGGCGACGCCTCAAAGCAATATAACTGTCTCGTAACCATACGCCTTTGAGCGTAGACGCCACAGATGCAAGTTTATTGCGTCAACTTAGTAGAATAACTTTCAGTGATAACAAAAGTATGGTTTTGTGATTGTGAACGTTTCATTCCGAAAACGCCAACAGCGGCACCTTAGAAGCAAGGAGCAGCGCCAACTTCTAACCCGTCGCCAAAAAATTAGTTTATGGCACAGGCTAATTGCCACTAGAGTAACGTAGACACTCGAGACATTCGTAAAAAAAAAAAAAAGAAAAAAAAAACCTGCCTTACAAAAAAGAAAAAAAATAGCAAATTTTCCACCAGTAAAGTTCTCTTGCATCCAACGTGGCTTAACGAAACGCTGGCGTAAAAAAATAACGCAGGCGCTCCAGCACGCGAAACTATCTTCATTCTAACCATCATTTCAACCCGAAAATAATTGCTTAAGTATAGTAAGTACATCGGTAAAAGACTTCACCAGCATAATTCGACCTCGCCACCTCCCGATTACCAGGCGAGTACTAGCTCTACCACCACGCAACGTCTCACAGCGCTGACTACACCGTAAACAAACTGATGAAAACAAAACAAGCCGTTTCGCTTCACGGGTCGCATTCTCAACACAGACGCGATTGTCTTTCCCAACTAAACCTTGCGTCTTCATGAGATTAAAACTGCTGCCAGCCACGCATGACATGCGGCTATGGCCAACAGCGCCAACTTTCGTTCAGAATCATAACATGGAAAACAAAATATACAAAAATTACAAGGATCTGGGGCGGATTATCAGCTGTTACTGCCGAGTGCAAGAGCCGTTTCTCGCTCTTTCCGTTGGTTGACGTGCACAGAAGCTTTATGTCGACTGTAATGTCGTTCGATAAGTACGCGCGTATTTGATTGAATAATCTGTATTTGCTTGTGCAAGCGACGATATGCTAGTGCAGCAGCTGTGTCAGTGTGCAGATTTGCATTGCTATTCGCCTCGAGATCTTGGAGTGGCGCCCTCTCGCGTGTGACGTCAGGGAGAGGACTCGGATGCAGCTCTTCGCGCGCGCGTTCGCTACGTGAAGGCTGCTCGACGCTGCCAGCCTGTCTATCGCGCTCGAGTTATTGAAACATTGGTGGGCGAGTTTAAAGCAATTTTTTCTGAATGTTCAAGCAAAATGCCCATCGAATTCGAGCGGAGTTGCCGTCAGGAGCACGTTCTGTGTCGATTGCTCCTGTTGTCGTCTGCTAGCCATCCATGTGTACATCTGCTTCTATGGTGAATTTTTCTTTTCGCGACTGTTCTATGGCCGTGGCGCACTCAAAATGACTTTCTTGCCCGTTTTCGATAACTGACTTCAGCGTTCGGGCTTCAGTTTCCATGTCTGTGTTAAAGCGCAATAAATGTATACCGCGTGCTGCGCGTGTTCGGTTGCCAAGCCTGCTCCTTCGATTCAATTCATATGTTCGGAGCATGACAAACGACGTGTGATGTCATTCAAGTAAAGTGGCGTTACCGGCAACAACGTTTGATTAAGTACACATTTTTAGCAGCTGCTGTGTAAGCGCGTCGTAAGTACTTTAAATTGAAACACGAAATAAACAGGGCGAGTCTAAAGGGGATGCACGACGGGGATATGAAATATCGGTAGGTTGTCCGAGGTGATTTTCATTTGTTTTTGTTCTATTTTTTTTTGCAACATATTTTAATCCTTACGTTAATAAATCGACGTTTGTTCACTCGTTCACGGTGGTCTGAAAATATGCTGAACAGAATTAGTGTAATCATACTAACGTTGATAAATATAAAGCTTCCGCATCGAAAGATGTATTTGCAATAAAATACTGTAAATCAGTCTAAACGGTCGACTCCTGATGTGGCTTGGTGCAATCACTGTACTAAAGAGACTCGAGTTCCTTATGCATTTGCCTAAGTTGACTCAAAGGCGAAAGCCATCTTTTTCTGAGTCGATGTATTGTTCCTTCGCCGCCCCCCCCTCCGAATGCTTTCTGGACGTAACGTCGTTTTGCATTGAAGCTTTCAACACATCACCTGGTTTTGCATCGCCTCCGAGATCGGCCCACCAATCACGGAGGCAATGCAAAGCGACGATGTCATGTGATGATGTAATCATGTGACATGACGTTATGACGTCACAAATTTTGTCGGTCTGGGATGTCATAATGACGTGATCATGTGATGAATTTTCGCATCACTCGTGTTGACGCTGGCGACGCGGACGCCGACGGTCAATTTTCGCAATTTATGTGGACTCTAGGGCTCCCACCTTAAAATATTCAATCTTGTTACAGCGCGGTAAAGAATCACAATAATCAGCCACAGGGACCAAAAGAATGGTGGGAAATAGCTCTCTTTCTCTCTTCCTGGACACATTCGCCGATTTTTCCTAATGTTTACGAAGCTGTACTATCGGTGTCAAGTGAAACGCGAACACTGCAGCGGATCGCGTTGCCAAAGCATTAGAAATATAGTGCGCGCCATCCTGTCATGACCATTGGCAGGCTCGCACAGTCGAGTAGGCAGCACTGCGCGATCGAAAACATGAATGCGGCTCATGAACGTATATATCTCTAATCATGAGAGTCGAACTGTACCACGCGCACCACTGCTGGCGTTTCATTCCGAGTGATCTTATTTGCATCCAGCTCGCCCAATCTATGCTAGTGGTCCGCAGTAACCCGCTGGTCGATGAACTTATCGATTTCATTTTGTCGGCTGTCGTGTCTGCACAAGTCCACATGACTAAATTGGGAGTGGAGCGTGAATTTTCGTTCAAGTCTGTTTACACAACGCTGATTTTTTGCGAATAAGCCGCAAAATTGATCGCGCTGCGATTTCAAAGCAGCGGAGACTCTCTTTAACTCACTTGGCGGGGGCGTTCGCGCTTTCACGTAAGCTATTTCAACGCCATCCAGCCCAGTGAGCGACGCTACGAACTCGGGGGCATGAACCTGACCGCGGTGGCTGTCGGTATACAGAAGATATGTTAAATGTTAACGTTTCTTAAACTCCTGTAATGCTAGCAGTCATCTCAAGAAATATCATTAGAAGAAAATGCAGCTAGTAGTCGAGGAACGCCGTGCGACGCGAGCGAACTATAACGAAAATGCTGCTGTTTTAGCCAGAGCGTAGCAGACGACAAAAGCCGAATCCCCGCCCTTGCGTCACCGGAGCGCCGTTCGCAGCGCCGCCATCGGTCGCACACGAGGCGAATACGGATAGCTGCAACTACCTAACCGATCGCTAAAAATCAAATTGAATGCGCAGGAAAGTATGCCTTCATGTTACTTCAATAAGGCGTACCAAGTGACAAGCCTGTGTTTTCACGTATGAGTCAGCGAAGTGCCGGGGAGTGCGCCCGGCGGCTATCTGCGGCGGCCTGTGTGCACTGGCTGAAAGCGCGTCGCATCGACGCTCATCGCTCCTTGTGCGGACACCGTACGCAAGAACCAATGGTTCAGTCAGGTTAATCGATACCAAAGCTGTACTGTACAGTCATTATTACTCCGCGGAATCGCGTATCATTAAGCCCAGAAACGCCGATGACATGTAGACGAACTCGGCCGGTACACTAGGCCTACCTTCGCTGGCCCGATCTCGGCGCAGGCGGCCTGTGTGCACTGGCTGAAAGCACGTCGCATCGATGCTCATCGCTCCTTGTGCGGACACCGCACGCAAGAAACAATGGTTCAGTCAGGTTAACCGATGCCAAAGCTCTACCGTACAGTCATTATTACTCATCGGAATCGCGTATGATTAAGCCCAGAAGCGCCGATGACACGTACACGGACTCGGCCGGTACGCTAGGCCTACCTTCGCTGGGAGTCGTACTCGTACGGGTCGTATTTGGTTGGCCCGATCTCGGCGCAAGTGGCTCGCGAAGGTTGAGGTTTGCGCATTTCTCAAGCCTCTTACTATCCCATTAAAGTGTAGCCGAGGTAAGCAAAACTGTAAGGATTGCCAGAGATGCGCTTGAGTTGTTGTTTTGCCGACCGGCGTTGTTTTTCTGGCGTACTTGTAGTACATGCCGCAGCACCGCAAATCGGATCGGACGCCGGATCGTAACGTTCGTAGATTATTCCTCGGCCAGCTCTGCTGAAAGATTGTCCCAACTATATTTGTAAGCGCGTAGCTACAGCTCCCAGACTTAGGCATTAGCGGCTGAACTACACTGAGCCGATATGACAGAATGCCAGCTGATAATTGAAATTTAACGAAAATTGCGTTGATTGTTATGTAGTTTTATAGTAAAAGGCAGACGTGCCTACAGTGATCCTAACTATCACCAGATACTTACACGGGCTCGGCATATGTTTGTCTTTCAATACGCACAATAGAGATGTTGCGCCACCGGCACTTGAAGGGGGGCCAGACATCATGGGTATATATACCGGTTGCTGAACATAAGGTTGTCCGTAGCGCGAGCGGTATATGTTCAGTGTTGCTGTGTTGTGTACGATTGTAATGTGTGTGTCGATGCCTGTCCCGTATATGTGACGTAAGCTCAAAAAATCTCACCCTGTTCACTGTTAGATCGTAAAAAATGCTCGACAATTTTTTTTTACATTAGTCCTAGCAGAAAGAGTGATTCTACTCTTGGAGGGAGTTGATGCACTCTAGCCAGACCAGATTATAAAAATTCTGTGACAGAGTAGCGTAACTCCCGCAGAGAGTGTATGCACTCCATTTCAGAAGCGTGACTTTACTCTGGCGAGAGAGCTTGTTCACTCTCGCTCAGCCAGAGTACCAGAACTCTGTCGGGAGAGTTTGCCTACTCTGTGCAACAGAGAGTTCTCAGCACTCCTGAAAAGAGAGTGAAATATGGGACAAGCGTTTACTCCCGCAAAGGGAGTCGCTGGCACTCTCTTGGGGCTGTGAGTGAGGAACGTGGGCGCAGAAGTGCTGGTGTCAGCGCGAAAGTGTCGCCTTATATATATATATATATATATATATATATATACCCTCAATTCTCACTTATTGAAGAAAAGCCCACCGCGGTGGGGAAGCGGTTATGGTGCTCGGCTGCTGACCCGAAGGTCGCGGTTTCGATCACAGCTGTGGCGGTCGCATTTCGATGGAGGCGAAATGGCAGAGGCCCGTGTACTGTGCGATGTCAGTCTACGAACACCAGACGGTCAACATTTCCGGAGCTTTTCACTACGGCGTGCCTCATATCATATCGTGGTTTTGCAACGTAAAACCCTATATATTGAAATAACAATATTATCATTGTTATTACAGAAAACATGTGGCTGGAAGAGCAATGTACTTCACAGAAGTATTCAAAATGAGCCAAGTTTGAATTCTGTTTTTTTTTTTTTTTTTTTTTTTTTTTTTTTTTTTTTTTTTTTTTTTTTACAGTAAGAGCCCTCAAATATTTGCCTGACTTAGTTTCCCAGTCTGCAGCCGACAATTACCAGTGTCGAAAGTGGGGGGGCTCAGCCCCCCCCTAACTTTTCTCAGCGGAAGGGGGGGGGGGCTAGCGCCCACCTTGCTTCCCCTATCGGTAGATACGCCCATGTAATGCTTCTGATGTCATGGCATTTTCGGTTGGCGAGGTGAACTTCACTCTGCTTTCAGAAGCTGAGCACTGTTGTGTACACTGTCCGAAACTGGCATTCACTGCACTGCACACTTAGAGGGATCTTTGATAAATATGAAGTTCAATTTTGTCTTATTTTACGTGGACTGGAAGAGTTGATAATTTATAAGCTCTGGTGCTCAGAAGCATTCAACATTCATTTTTGCGAATGTTAAGTGTCGCCTTTATACACGTGATGTTTTTCTATATTTGTCCAGCTGTAGCAATTAAAATTTTGTGCATTATGTGAATTTCTAAATAGTTTTTGACATGTTATGCTCTTGGACTTTGCTGAAGATTGATATATTTCTTGAATAAATCTTCACTTTGAGCATTGCACTGCCCTGAGCTCTTCCAAGTCAGCATGTTGCTGGTTGTGTACTTTGAATTTAGTAAGGCAGCCAATACTTGCCAGAACTTAATTTTCTGAGTATTGCATTCATTCACCACTTTAATTTCTAACAGGCATTCTCACCCAGTTATAGTAATATCGTAATATCCTCAAGAAACAGCCCCAGTGCACAGAACCAGCTTCTCTAGCATCAGTGGTGTAGCCAGAAAACTTTTGCGGGGTTTGAGGGGGGGAAGGGATGGGGAGTTCAAGCACCCTTCGTGAGTGTTCGTGCGTGTATATATACGCATGCAAAAGGGAAAATTATGGAGGGTGTGAACCACCCTTGTTACGCCGTTGTCTAACATACGGAGAGGAAGGCGACCGTACGTTCTTTACCTCGTATGATGTCGACGTATATACGCGTATATACGTCGAACCTCTGAGCTAGTGAAAGTGTATTTAGTAGAAGTTGAACTGTGCGACATGCTGTCATTGATCTTGAAAATTTCTGCCAGATAGCTCGGTTATAGAGCGTGCGGAGTACAGTTTTGCGCAGCGGAGGTGACTGGTCGCTCGTCTTTGGCATCTCCGTGCCGACAGCAGCGCCGCCGCAGCATCCTGAAGGTCCGCTCCCTCTACGGCGCGCCGTTTCACACACCTATCACACACCTCACATGCTTTCGTTTTTGTGATGATGATGATGAGTTATGATTGTTTCGTTTTTAAACGAGCGTCATCTCACGAACATTTCTGAAGTTTTTACGTGCCGATTCGCCAAACGCGGCGGATTCTGACAGCGGGAGGTCAACTATGTGCGACACTGACGTCATCTTTGTTGCTCTTGGTAGAGTGTACTAGAACTTTTGAGTGGCGCGACCGGCACGCTCTCCCCTTGCTTGCAGCTGTCCACGTTTGCGGGGAAAGTAGCGGCGGCGCTGCCATCGACCAATCTTCCAGTTTGGTTGTTTGGTTTGCTTTGCGTGGCTGTGCCGCATGGCCGGCATCTCGCTTTTGCTCGCAAAATGACCAAAAAACAGCGTCTAAACCATTGTTACGCACCCGGTTGCACAACGGGATATCCGCGTGTGCAACAAAGTCGCAAGTTATCCCTTTTTAAGGCCCCAAAGGATGAAGATCGACGACTTCTTTGGGAGCGGAACCTCCATCGACTTGACAGGCCGCTTGACGCCGATTGTGCGGTGTGTGAGTTGCACTTCGAACCCCATTTTATTCTGAGACTACGTCCATATTATCAATGGTGTTGAAGTCCGAATTCCCAGGGGAACGCCGACGCTTGCCCCTGTGTAGTCCCGACGATCTTACCCAACCTAACCAGTAAACATCAAGCACATTGACCTCTAAGGGTGCCATAGAAAACACACCAAGCTTAAATTTTGTTGAGTACGCAATGTCACCAGAATACGAGAAATACTTCGAAATCTGTGATGCCACGCGTGGAGATTCTGACAATAAATTTAAAAATAATACTTCGACCTTGATTTCTTTCGGTATGAATAAAATTGTGATGGTGAAATTAAAAACATTAAAGAGTTCTAAGAGAAAAGTTAATCGATCTAAACCGATTTACTGTTCCACTTTAGTGTCGCTTGAAGTGGTTTTGCAACCACAACACAATTTTATTTAAAGACATTTTTAAAAGATGACCTTAGATCTGTCGTTCAGTCTGCTTAGTTTTATGTTATGTTTTGTGTACTCGAAGTGAGGCAAGGTGGTGTGATGGAATCCGGGCGGCATGTCTAATGTGCATTCTCAAAGCATCGACTCGAATGTACGTCGTGATCGGGTGATCACGAGCGATGGCGACAGTCGCTGCTGAGGACGCGCATCTCGGCAGTCCAAGGCATATTCTCAGGGCTTGAGCTTGAATCGACTGGAGGATGCGCACTTCTAGGCCACACTCTGCGTTCAGCAGTATTGTTGCTTCGCATGGCACACTGACTCCCGCGAACTTCACACACGCAGCAAGACCGCCGTTGCCGTTGTGGTGTCTACATCCACTGGAAGCTCTGACAACCATTCCCGGAATACAAAATAAAAAACGGTCGTCAAATTTGGCTCTACGACAAGCCACACTACTGTTCTTGCACGAAAAACACAGTGGACGCCTTCACATTTACACGGACGGTTCAGTTTCTTCTGCAAGCTCGGCAGGGGCAGTGGTCATTCCCGAGAAATCCATCACTATAAAATTCAAGACGTCGCACTTGACATCATCGACGGCTGCAGAACTGACCGCCATCCGTGCTGCTCTAGAGTTCATAGCTGAAGAACCGCCACAGGCATGGTCAGTCTTCTCCGACTCCAAAGCCGCCCTCCAATGCATAATGTCGCCATATCGTCATGGACCAAACGAACAGCTAGTCGCTGAAATAAGACTGCTTCATCACCGCGTGATATAGAAGCAGCACAACGTAATGTATCAGTGGATACCGGGCCATTGCGGTACCTACGGAAATGACCGTGCAGATGAAGCCGCTCGATCTGCTCATGATTCTCTCCATGGTGCAGCTCTACCGTTATCAAGAACGGACGCGGCTACAAGACTTCGTTCACTTGCACGTGAACTGACACTCGCACAGTGGAACTCGACGGAATTTTCCAACGCCCGTCTTCACAACGTGGACCCGAACCTACAGCTCCGTCTTCCATCGGGAATAACTAGAGCCGAGGAGACGCTTCTGTGGCTCGGGGTGGACTTCACGAATGCTTACGCATTTCGAATCGGAATGGCCAGTAGCCCGACATGTGATAACTGTAGCAGCGAGGAGACAATCGCGCATCTTCTCTGTGAGTGCCCTCGCTTCAGTGCACCAAGAAAAGAACTGTCAAAAGTGTTCGACAGACTTGACAATCGCCCATTCTCCGAGGAAAAGGTCTTAGGACACTGGCCGAAACCGACCATGGCCCGGAAAGCTTTGAGAGCGCTGTTGCGTTTCCTACGGACGACTAATCTCAGACAGACTGTAAACAGTGCCGTTTACCGTATCATTGTTCACCATTTTCTTTTCTCTCTTTTATCATCTTTTATTCCCCTTACCCCCTTCCCCAGCACAGGGTAGCCAGCCGGTCTGAGAACTGGCTAACCTCCCTGTCTTTCCGCTTTTCTTTTCCTCCTCCTCCTTGTGTACTGGCCCTAATGTTTTATGCTTTTGACAACTTTTTTACTATCATTGTATTGTATAAATATGCAAACCTTGTATTATATGGTCTCAGTTATTATTAGTAGTAGTAGTGTACTGCTACAACTTTGCTTTGCTGTGCAGTGGTGTTGCATTTTTAAACTCTCAAAATCACCCACTGGAGTGTTACTAAAGACGTTTTTCTGTATTAGAAACATATTCGCATTTTTTAGCTGCTACTACAATGAATGCATTCCGATCTTATAAAATAAATTGGTTACTAAAGACGTTTTTCTGCAGTAGAAACGTGTTTGCATTTTTGTAGGGGCTACTATAATGAATGCATTCCAATCTTTTAAAATAAAAGGGAGCTTCGAGAAAACTCTGCTGTTATTCAGACCACGTCAATACAGCGGTTTTTTTTTCTTTTTTTTTTTTTTGCTGTCATGTGTGAACGAAACCTGAAGCAACGCGCCTCTTATTCCATTCCAGTTGTGGTGTTCTACATGGAGTGGGCCAAGAGTTCTTCCTTCCGTGTGCAACATATTCTTTCCTTTTTTTTCTTTTTTTTGGCCTTCCGATGTGTACCGGCTAGCTCGTTTCGCGTAAGAAAGTGTAACGTGTACGAAATTTAAAAAAAAGCGCTCGGCACATTGTAAAATGCGCTGCGCCGCTTCAAGCTGAAGTGCGGTAGGCACCAACTTCAATAATAATAATAATATCGAAAAATCTTTGCTCAGGCATGTTTATGAAAAAGGAGGAGGTATAACAGGGAAGAAAAAGGAGGGAGATCGCCCTGGGCGGCGCACTATCGGCGCGACGGAGAGGTACCAACACGTACGCGGAGCGCCTGCCAGCCATCCGCCCGGGAAGATTGGTCGACGCCAGCGCCACCGCACCTTTCCACGCTGAAAGGCCCGCGCTCAGGCAGCCGTTCGCGCCACTCAAAAGTTCTAGTACACTCTACTCTTGGTGTCTTGGTTGCCTCTCCGTGTCTCCGTGCTTAGCGTAGCAGGAAACGAGTGTTCTTCCTAAACCAGTGAACAACGTCTGTGTTCCTGCAGATACGAAGGATTGCATCACCCTGAGTGCTAACTCATCATCGAAAGGTACGTTTTCTCTCGATATAGTAGCCTCGGAAGCACTATTTAGCTCCCAATCGAGCGAGAGTCGTAGGCTGATCAGTAACCGCCGATCATTTCGCATAACAACGCTGCAGCAACTTCATCGATTTACAGTTCCTAAACACAGTCGCTTTCAAAACGTCTTTTTGCGTCCTGTATCGAAGCAGTTTCTTCGTTTAGCCTTGTAAGAAATGTTGTTTTAGGTCGCCGATGCCGTGCTTTAAAACTTCAATGCCGTGCGCTCTTCGCCATATTGAAGGGACTGTCTGACTGTCTCTTATCTAGCAAAAGCGTCGATTATCTGCATGGTTTGGCGCTTTTCGTTTAGCGCTGCCGTCGTAAAAACTAAAGCGACACGTCCTGATAGTAGTAGTATTGCCTCTGCTGTGGACTGGGTCTCTTGTATCCGCTTAGAGAAGGCCGCACTTTCTCGATCTTTCCACGGAGTGTCATCAGCGGTTCCTGCATTGAATAAAGGCTGCACCGTGTCACTGTAGGTGACTATCGTTTATCTTCTGCTTTATTTAGCAGGTGCTGAATTCAATCCCCCCTCCCCCCCCCCCCCCCTTTTTTTTTTCATAGTCTCTGCTTCGCGTGGCGTGATGCTCTTTGAATCACCGGTGGTATATCAACAGCCACTTCCTCGGCATGCCATTGCTGATTGTTTCGCCAGCTATTTTTTTTTTTGTTTTTTTTACGTTTGCCCTGATATTCGCATTGTCTGGCCGATGTAGCGGTAACGTCGCTAGAGCAAACGTGACAAAGCATTGTTTGTCCGACGCTGGTTTAATAGATTTCAGCGCATTCTTCATAACTCGCTTGCTGCGCGCGTAGCACCGATTGTTTTGCTTTCGCTTCTCTGGATTTACGTTTTGTGGACATTCCGTTGACGAACTGGGCGTGTTTGTGACTGATCACGTCATATCATTCAGCGCAGACATGCGTGTATGACTAAGTCTATTGTCAATCATTTTTTTTTTTTTTTTTCCCCATATTCGGCATCGGTGTTTGCAACTCCCCTGCGTACCCCTGTCGCTCATCTTGCGTAACATTAAAGAGACGTTCAGAATTACAATGAAAACACGGCCTATAATAGATCGCCGAACACAACGTAATTCTTGCGCTGTTTTAAGTGTGAAATTTCCTACATTGTGAAACTTTTGGGAGAGAGAATAACATCGCGCCTCAAAGTTTTGTTGATCCTAACGGCCAAGCACAGTCCGTATGCGTTTTCTCTTTTCTTTCTTTTCGAATTACCTATTTAGACATTCTCTGGTTCAAATGGAAGAGCTAAAGGCAGATGCAGGTGCTTGACAAATTAAGTTCCCCATACATGTAAATACTGCTTGGGTATTGAAAACAAGAATGCAGTGAGGCAATATAGAAACAAGAAAAATAATTGAATGCGAAAGGAAGTCGGAATATACAAAAGACTAAAATTGTGCTCGTAATGCAAACACGCAACACTGACCTGTTTTGCAAAGCGTTGACCAAGATTGACCAGTGTTACAATAAAATGCGCAATTATTTATTATTTATGTGCGGCTGCTTTTTCAGAGTATAATTGTTCCTAAAGCTGCTGTGAACAATTGCTGTAGCAAATATCATTTCTAGAGTTTTCTAGCGGTTATACTGATGCCATAGTGCTATCACATATGTCCTTTGTAGATGAAGGGAATGTGAATTCCCCTTTTATCTTTAACTGTACGCATGCCATCAAAAGTGCTTTACTCGTTAACCTTCACATGCTTTGACCATGACTGCAGTGCATTTAAACATTTAGACATTGTGATATTCCATTGCTCTGTGCTTGAGGCACATCGAAGGACATTCTTCAAAAATGATATATTGCTAAAACTGGGATTCACTAGTTGCAAGCATCTAATAAACTACAGTATGTAGCTATTCGAGTAAACGTAAAATGAGTTCACAATGTCTTTCTGTATATAGATGAATGCCAGCCAATTTACAACTATGCCGCTAATTCCGCGCTTATCACTCATGTCACAGGCCATGCATCTTTTTTTACTTTATATAAAATTCGCCCCGTTACCGTGTTCCTGGCTCTTTGAGGGGGGGGTACCTGTGATCCCATTATTGTTCATGGATTGCAGTGCTTGTAGCATGTCAGGAGTCTCTTGATATTTGCCAACTGGACCGGTATTAGAGCTCGCTATGATGGGTGTGAGTAAGCCCTAGCCAATAGCCATGATACACGCACGTCACTCTGCTATTGCTCAGTTAATAATTTTTTTTTAATGGAAGTTTACCTTTCTTGCTCTTGGACCCTGTTGTTCCTGCTGCTTGTGTTGTGCATCCTCTTTTGGGCAGTAAGATGGTCTTTGGCAACTTCACTGGGATTTGGTGTATGTGGGATATAAGTATCCATCTTTGTTTCTTGACCAAAACAGTGCCTCTTTACAACTTCCAGGGTCGCATAGCAAATTGCAGGAAACGTCAACATGTAGGTTTTAATGAGACAAGCAAGGTTTACTTAAATACTGCATAGGACTAACAATAGGGGCATAGTTTGCACCAATATAGTTGAAAATTAACCACATTACCCTATACACTCCTCTATGGCTGTGATCAGCCCACCAGGGCTCTAGTAAGTAAGAAAAATTGCTGTTTCTTGCCTCCAGAGTGTCATAGAAAGCCGCCAACCGACGATGCCAAGACATGATGATGTGGACATAGACATATGTGTTAAAAAAGCAAATAAAGAAAGGTTGACATGGATTAGAAAAATAGAGGGTCTAGAAATAAAAAAACGTAATGTTTTTAACACACTCAAGGACAAGCAACTAATTCACAAAAAATACCATGCTTCTGAGGCACCTTTAACGTCTTATTTTCAGCAAACAAAAACATACACCGCATTTCATAGAGCAGTTCTTTTCTTGTGTCAACCATGGATGACACACTTCTCTATTTTTCTTGTTGCAAGTCTTTATCTCAAAAGTCCATTGTGCGCATTAGTAAACAGTTCTATTGCAAGTTTAACTTTAGTAAATGTATGGGATGTTCACTTCAGGTTGACATTAGTTCTTGAAGCACTCAGTACTATCAACCGGCAGTGGATGAAGCACAGTAGCACACATTGGGCTAGTACTTCTACCTGCCATGGCGACTTATTGGCTGTGACATTCGGCTACAAAGTCCAAAGTTGCAGATGTTCCTGAGGGCTTCAGTCATTCCTAAAATGACAGTCAGCAAACTATATCTGTGGTTTTTGAGTCGCTGTGTATCAATAGCAGTGTATTGGCTCACATTGGATGGAGTACGAAAGGCATCTTGATACTCATGTGGATTTCTTTGTTCCTGTTGTTGCTTTTAGGATGTCCTACTACGATGCTGAAATGGGAGGGCTTGGCAGCTCCTACGGTGGAGCATCTGCCTTCTCAGAAAAAGCCATCCGCCATGGTAAGGTACATACATCTACCTTCAGGCTAACCAAACTTGCCTCTTGAAAACCTACTGTTAAGAAAATCATAGATACGGGGGTGCAACAGCTGCGCCAATTGCGCCAATTTGATGCAATTCCTTATTTTCACTCCCAGTGTAGCCAGAACTGTGAAATTGTTGAAATTCTACTGCACTGTGTTAAAATGCCTGACCAGCCTCTAAATTTTCTCAGTTGCACTAACTTTAGCAAGAAATGCAGACCACGTCGGCCTGCTGCAGTTTGGCCGTCGTCAGCCAATCCACTCCTGACGTGCTGAAAAGGCATAGGCGTGTGTTGTGTTCCGCGCCCGAAATCATTCTTTCTCTACTGGTTGCAATGCCGCTCTACATGTACATTTGAAAATCAAAGTCAAATCACAGCTGCGCGTAAAAAATGTTAACAATGTGCCGCTGGTGTCCTCGATGGAAAAGATTGGCCATTTGCCTGCCTGCCAACTCTCCCGATTTGCCCAGGAGACTCCCAAATTTTGCGCAAACCTCCAGATTGTGCGGATGCTTCCATAAATCTCCTGATGAACAATGCTAAACCCACTGTGTAAGAAAAGAAAAAAGAGACAGCGGTCTTAAAATTTCGTGGCCTTGCTGTGCTGCGCGCAGAATGCTTTTTAAGCCACTTTAGCCTCAGGGATACTGTTGCCTCGCGGAAAAGCATGCTAAGACTTATAAGGTGCTATTGAATACTGGCCATCACAGGACGTAGCACATTTTGTTCTTTAATTACTCATGCATGCACGTGTTGTATAATTACGAGTACTTGTATGATCGCCGATGTCTAAAAGAATAGGGAGTTTTCGAATAGGGGCTTCGAAAGTTTGGGGCCCCAAAGCCCTTTGCATGTGCTCACTTTTGGTCAAGCAGGAGCTAAGAGTTTTCGAATAGGGTCTGCAGCGCTTTGGACACTCCCGCTATTCTAAGTCACTCTAGTCTCGGCCAAGAGCTGTCGCTTCAGTGGGTGCCGTCATGTTTGTTTGACGCAAAGCTTTTGGGGCAGGCTTTGGGACTTCCGCTAAGTTCAAGATATAGCGTCCCCAATGCAAAACCCAAACCCTGTTTCGGTCTTGCATATGCACAGTGGCCTTGCCGCCATTTCTTTGGGGCCCCTATTCGAAAACTCCCTAATTACTGGCAGTCATTCGGAGCTGTGTATGAAGTATGCCAGTTTTGTTTTTCACCACCCCCCCACTCGCTCCTCTTTTCGAATCTCCCAAACTGTGAGGACCAGGTATGCATGCCCACATTAGCATTTGCAGCACCTGTCAAATAATTTGACAGGCGCTGCAAATGCTAATGTTGTCATTGCTTTCACTGTGGGGTGCTTCAACACATGGCTTTTATTGAAATAGCAGTGCTCACTTGCACAGCACAGTTGCTGTGTATGTACAGATCATTCAACCTCTTGTTGAATGGTCTGTACATATTTTTTTCTTTTCTGAAAACAAGCCTTTTGTTATGCTGCTCCAAATTTGGGATTTTGTGCTAGAAATGAAGCTCCCCCCCCCCCCCCCTCGTAACCTGCTCCAAATTTGGATTTTCATGCTCCAAAAGCAACAGTTTGTTGCTCAAAAAATTGCTACAAATCCTTTTTGGGCTGTTGCACCCTTTTAGATAGTATAAAAAGTCTAGTTTTAGATAGTATGCATATATATAAGAGCTCACATATTTAGTGTTTTTTTTCACCTTTGCTTACAGTTTAGAGATAATCAACATGTGTAACACAATGTTGTTACACTGGATACTGTGGATCCATTTTCTGGTTAAAAGCCTTGAAGATACCTCAGGGCAGTTATTGCTTGGTTGTTCATGCTGGGTGTATAACAAATGTCAGGACAGAAATCTCTGATGTGGTGATTTAGGCACTTTCACAAACCAGTGATGCTGGATTCATTGTGTAACATACCTTGTGAGCATAACTAGATGCCACATTTTATCCAAACAATAAATATGGTGGACTCTCAGTGAATGTCACATAATTTTATGCCTTATTTGTGTGTAATATGTTCGAAAAAATATAAGGTGCATCTTCAATTTCTAGTGTAGTATTGCAATTAATCTAATTGATTTTCACTGTATTTAGCGTCAGTTGTGCCATGTTATGTCATGAAAATAACATTCACTCAAACCACATGTGTAAATTATTGACTTGCCAGATTTTTCTTCACCAGTGCTGATAGAACATAGCGTGCCGAATTTCTATGAAACATTTTTAGTGCTTTAAGTAATTTAATTCATGTAATGGTTTGCTTGTTTGTCTGTATGTTTCTATAAACTCGTTATTGCCATCACATGTGTGCATTGTTTCAGTATTTTACATGCCATCACTAAGTTAGCCAGTCACTGAATTAGCACTAAAGGAGCCCTAAATCACTCAAACGTCTAAATTTAGTTGTGGTTTTCAGTTGTGCATGAGTCTACAACGAAAATGTAGCCTCAAGAATTTTTCGAAAGGGAACCGTGATAGTGGAATTACGTGCATTAAATGATGAAAGCATGGCCCTTGCATGATTCGCTCTTTCTTTCGCTACGCTCTATTCGTCTGCCTGTCTATTCCTCACCGTGCACCTGAGCAACAAAACGAGCAGGAAGTGCATGTACCTGCTGGAAAACAAACAGGTTCTTGCTCAACCAGTCAACGGTATGCTCCTGGTGAGATCACCAGGTTCACCCTGGCGGTGTCATGACTAGCACCGGGTATACCGGAAAGGCCCAGAGACGTACATGGGATTGTTTCTTTGTTTTGTGCCACGCACATTGTGACAGCATTCTAAACTTGATGCGCATGTTTACTTGAAATTTTAAAAAAGAAATATTGGGAGGTGGTTTAAGGGAGTTATATGATCGTGAAAAACAAAATTTCTTGCTCGTAATTCTTTTGTAGTGTAAGCTCCAGCACTGCACTTTTTTGTGCACAAGGATCACATTATATAATTCATTGATGATATGTTCGTCTGTTTTTGCAGAAATGTTGACGGTACTCTCTACGTGTGACCAGTCAGATTGTATAATACATCTATCTCAAATGGAGTCTGTCGAAATGGCTGTCTAAATACTTTTCTATATCTGGCGAACTATTTTGTTTCTGCAGGGTTCATCCGCAAGGTCTATGGAATACTCATGGTACAGCTGGGCATCACAGCAGCATTTATCGCACTCTTCATATTTGAGTACGTGCCACATTTGTGCTTGACATCTATTTTGTATTTTGTTTCTTATGATTATCTATGTGACTATCGGTTGCTGCCGAAAGTGCATTGTTCAGATTCCAGACCAGTCTGAAGGCATTTGTTTCATAGTTACAGTATGTATTCACATTGCTCAAACAGTGGTGGAAGTGTTCCTTGGACGCTTCTTGCTAACATTAAGTCTACTTTTCATAGCTAGAGCTTATGTTTCTGCAAAGCTGGGTGCTCCTCTGCGGTAAAATGTATGTTTATAAATGTGCCACTGGAGGGGCACTAGAAGGCATGACTTGGTTTGAAATTTTTAGGAGTAATCTGTTTACACTGCGCCTGCTTTGCTATTTTACAGGAATGTAAAATTCCCTTTTTGAAATTAGGGCTCAAGCCACACATTACAGAATCTCAGAAATTTTTATTTTTCAGACAGTGTTTTAGAAGGTCGGCCAAGCTAATAGTCTAAAAAGCGGCCTTACAGGTCTGAGTAGATCATTATATGGCAGCTTTAATACAGCACACATCTGGAAGAGTGCTGCACATCCTGTAGCCACGACAAGATTAAAAAAAAACGAAGCAAGCAAATTACATTAGATACAGTGCTAAAATGTAGCGCAGTGCACGGTCGGGACATCATGGAAGAGCACTGAATGATGCCAGAAGCAGAGCTAAGTTCCACAGTGAAGAGCACATGATAACTAGAAAAACAATCAATATATTTCTGAAATGTATAGTAGAATCAGCTAAGGCATGATGGCACAAGAATATTACCACAGCTTTTTTTTTCCTGACATTTTGCCCATGCATCAGCAGGATGTGAGGAACTTGAATATTACAAAAAGAGTTTCTAGGTTCTTTTTCTCACCTTACTTTTGAAGAATTTCTTTCAAACATTGCTGATAATTATGAGTAGGCACTGGTAAAACTTGTGACATTATGCAGAGCCGGCGCAGGAACTAACATATCTCCCAGATGTTTTTTAAGTACAGTTTTTCTTTCATTTTTCACTTTCATAACTGAGCCATGTTGAAGCCCTGTCCTCTTTCACTCCTAGGCCCAATGTGCAGCTATACTCTCGACAGCATCCCAGGACTCTACATATCTGCCATGTAAGTACAACACAGTGGTTGCAGAATGACTCAGTCATTCAGCAAGCCTGAGTTGCTCACACGGCCACTCTGTTGCAGGGTCATAACGTTTGTGCTCATGATCGTACTTGCCTGCTGCGACAGCGTCCGTCGTGCGTTTCCTGTCAACTTGATTCTGCTCCTCTTGTTTGTGAGTATTTCGCGGCTGTCTTGTCTTATACTTCCCTTCCAGAGTCTTTCTCCCCCTGTGTCTTCTTTTGTTTTTGTTTTTGTTTTTATGAAGTCATACAGAGTAAGTTAAAACATGACAAACGGCTGCAGCACAAAGTCCTGACATACACAGATACATTGCGTGGAAGGTGAAAGCCACCTTCAGGCTTCACTATTGCTCTTGAGATCGAGCGGAGTCGCCGCCTGGCAGCTACTAGCTGAAGCACGCCTAGTATGGATTGCTCCCGGCGTCGTCTGCTAGCCACGTTGCATTTGCATGTGCGCGTACGTCATGCACATCCTCAAAGGACAGTTTGTTCTGTTATGTTAGCGTAAGTTTAACTGCTTGTGCATATGCCTAACACAATGTACAGAAGCATTTGGCCTTGCTCGGCTGCATATGCACTGTAATAAGATCAGTGAGTGCAACTTTCGAGTGTGCTGTATATTGTCGTCGTACCCTCCGTTCACCAGAATCATTTTAGTGTGGGTGCCGCTTTCTAGTTCAAGCACATCGTAAAGTGCACGTGACATCATCCCAAGCATGAGGAATATTAAATAGTGTGTGAATGAAGCGTTTTACCGACTCTGTAGTAAACAAAACGAGGCCCTAGGCCATGCACCTTCGCGTAGTTAGGTGTATAACTGCAGCACTGTAGTTCATTGGTTATGTGATAAGCTTTAGTTGTGCTTAAACGGTTGTGTTCCCACTACAGAGAAATATTTCTATCATGTAAAGTCTGACACTTTCGGTACTTAAACTGTGCCCTAAAAAAACCAAAAATGGAATGACACAGTAGCGATAAAATGGAGTTGCCGTGCGCACTTTTAGCTTGAGGCAAAATTTACGCAGAAACACTCGTGTGCTTAGATTTAGGTGCACTTTAAAGAACCCAGGTGATCAAAATGAACCCAGATGGCACACCTTAATTTATGTCATATAATTTATTGCAAAATCTCATCATTTTTTAATAATATTCAGCATTTGTGTGGCGTTGGTATAGATCGACGGAATTTTGCGGTCAATATTCGTTTTAAAAAACACACTTGTCCTATAAAATAACCGTACTTTTGTTGTTTCACTGTCATTCATGTAATCATCGGCTCTGTGCTGTTACCTTTGATACTGTTACTGGAGCAAGAACAAGTGCGTACGTGGTAAACGTCTCCGAAGCGCTGTCAGCCACGTAGCTTTCCTGATTAAACTTATCAACTGTCCTACATTTCACAGAGAACTGAATAAGAAAAATAAAACGTACGCGTACATGTGCGAACAGGGCTACTGAGCTCATCGCACAGGTATACGAGATTTCTTTCTTTCTTTCTTTTTTTGTATCCAGACGAGTAAGAAGTAAATAAGTAGTTCAGTCGTGCTACAGCAGGGCCTCGTAAGCAGTGCAGGAGCTAAACATGTACAAATAAAACAACAAAAAACGTCGTATAGTGAGAAAGCACGCAGACGGTCACCCAGGGTGAGCATCCCTTTGATTGGGAGATTTTGCTTTTCTCACTTGTAATAGTAATACTGGATGGGCTTCATGCATTGATTTGTCAGTGAGGAGCGTAGATATTACAAATAAACTGCAGTCAACGCATTTTATTCGTCGACAATCGGCTCAAACCGCTCACAACAAAGCGCCGCTTGTGTGCGTTTGAATATGCGCTACCAACCATCTATCCACATTACCGCGCCGACGGTGCTGCCACCTATAGCCTGATGTCACCGCCTGTAGAGAGCTCTCACCATGTAAGCTTTCATGCAGAAGAAGAAAGCTTTGTTTATGCCGCTTGCCCTGTAACATATGTGTGCGTTACACAGATTACCTCGCACACATGGATCTCTCAGGAGGGTGGGAAGATGGCAGTCACAATAAGCAAAACCACCGTGCACAGGCTACATTTTCATAAGTAGCCTTTGTGCATGGAAACGGTACTTCTGTGTGCAATCTCTGCTGATGTAATGGGAGTCGTGCTGTACCTTGGTATATGTCATTTATTAATGACGTTCACTTTCTATTTTGCTGTGATTCTAATCAAAAAAAGTCAATCATCGAAAGTCATTATGCAGTCCCATGTGCTCGTACACTTATGTTCTCTTTTACTCTTCTTTTTGCAGACTGTTTGTGAAGGTGTTCTGCTTGGCACAGTGTCAAGGTGAGTTCGTTGCTTGCTCTTATTATCAGAAATTTGCTGGCATTCACCACTGCAAATGTCACGATTATGAGTGCACTCTTGTGTGACTAACTGCATTATCATTTACCAGGTGACAAAGCATTTCTTTGTGAGAAATTTTTCGCTGGAAACATTTGTCCTTGCTGTGAAGTTTTGTGTTACATGAGTGGAGCTATGTTGTAAAGATTTGTCAAGTCAGATGCATGACCAGTAATAGAATTCTGGTAGCTTAAATATTAACTTGGTGTACTAAGGCTTAAGTGATATGTGAACAATTATTTACAGATTTCAGCAGTGCATAATCCTAATTCACTGCTGTAATGTAATAGAAAAAAATTGCCTGATGCAACTTCAGTTTAAACAAAGGCAGCTGTTTCTGAGGGTTTTGGGGCCAGCTGACAGCATGGGTGTTGACTTGTCAGTATTAAGCATATGTAATAAGGATTTGATTGATTTGATAAGCTTAATATACAAATTGACATTGCTCTTGGCTGCTCTTATTCTTTCAGTTTCTACGAAGTGAAAGAAGTGATGATAGCAGTGGGCATCTGCACTGTAAGTTGACCGGTATTCTTACGTACTTTAAGCGCCTCCTGACTATCTTTCCTTCAATAACTTGCTATCACATTTTGATTAATGTTTTGTGTCACATTGTTGCATGTTTAGCTTGTTGTACTGCCAGAACTTTTTTGCTTGAAATCTGTACTACCTAGCTGACCTTGCAAAATGTTTCACATTCAGGACTCAATTGATTTTGTTCGTAAATTGCTTTTTAAGTTATACTAATGACATTTGTTTGATGGGACTCTTCATTGAGACATAATTTTTTGTTACTTTGACAGGTTGTATGCCTCGGACTGACCCTATTTGCTTTCCAAACAAAGGTATGTGTGTGGACATCCAAATGCAAGCTTTTCTTGCTTCTTGCGCACCACAGTTAGTGACTGACATATTATGTGGCACTTTTTTTTCTTTCAGTGGGACTTCACTGCAATGTCTGGCATCCTCTTCGTGTGCGCCTTGGTCTTCATGTGCTTCGGCTTTGCCCTGATCTTCATCAAAGGAGATGTGAGGGCTAAGTCACTAGTTCACAGAGCTACATGCTTTGTCCCTGTAGCTGTTCACTGATACTCGTGTTTATTTCTTTCCGCAGATTGTGCGCCTGGTTTATGCATGCATTGGAGCACTCCTGTTCTCTGTGGTGAGTTTAGATGGAAGAAAAAAAAAAAGAAAATACTCGGGTGTTTCTGACAAAGACTTTAGGACTCTATTGGGTACTGACAAGTCTAACTTGCCATTCTCTTTATGAATTAGGGCATTTAAATGTAGTTAAACAACATAAAATGAGTTATTCATCAGCTGTGCCCACCTTAGATGTGCAGTGCAGCATTTTTCTTATTTAACTCTTTGTCTCACTTGAGGGTTGTTTGTGTAGCATTAGTGCAGAACTGTAGTGATTGTTTTCATGGTTAGCAAGATATGCTGGTGGATTATATTTTTTTCTTGGATATTATTTTGGCACACCTTACTATGGACATTTATTATTTATTTATTTTTTTTTTTTGATGACAAGTTACATAAAGGTCAAATTTAAGATTCCTTACTTGGCCTACATCTTGGAGCTACAGTCTGGCCGGCACATGGAGATATGCTTTACAGTTCACATATTAAACTTGCAGTTAATACATTGCCTCAAACACGATTCAATTTCTTCACAGATACTGTGCACCAAACTGTTTTTTTAATTATAGCAAATAGGTAGAGCTTAGTAGGCTGTTTGCTTATGCTTCTTTAAAATGTTGCATAAAGGCAGCCTACTATAGGGATGGTGCATGCTAAAAAAACACTGTATCTAGCATTGGATGCTTAGTATGTATTTCATTCTACTATCTATTGTCTGACCTATTTGTTTTCTACCCAACACACACCCCACAACCCCTTTTTCCCTGTGCCCATTTTGTCACGGCCACTCCCCCCAGTACCTAGTGTTTGACACTCAGCTGATGCTCGGTGGCAACCACAAGTACTCTGTATCACCGGAGGAGTACATCTTTGCTGCACTGAGTCTCTACGTGGACGTCATCAACCTGTTCCTCATGATCCTGCAAATCGTTGGTTACGCCAACAGAGACTGAACCTGCGGTTAGTTCTCATCCTCATTGCCTAACCCTCTTCGGTTTTCTGCCTGGCTGGTGCTGCACACTTATTCCGATGATGTTCGCATTGCCTCGACACTATTCACCTTTGAGGAACTGTTGCTTGGGCTGCCTTACGTTTTTCTTTTTTTTTTTTTTGATCACGGGTTGGCACTCCTGCTGAGAAGCAAAGCTGCCTTTCTTTTTGTTGTGTGGATGCCTGCTTTCGGTCCTTTGTTGCAACCTGCTTGTCATGTTTCGAATTTCGTGCTGATTTTCCATGTTTTTAACTCTTCTTTTGCCCTGCTTCTTTTTTCTTCTACGATTTCATCAGTTTGCATGTTCTCCTTATTGGTGATTAACTGCTATAAACATTTTTACCTTGACTTTCTGCCTGTTGCATATGTAGTATTATCTGTTCACTGATTCTCTGTCTCTCTCCTCCTTTTCTTGCAAATATGGACTACTGAGCATGAGCCTAATTGTCCTGCATTTTTGTGCTCTGAACTGTTCTCATATTCTCATATCTGAGCTTATTGTCAGTATTGCATTGCACTTCATGCTTGAAAATGCTCAATGAATTCATTTTATGTTCTAAAACAAACAGTTGGTTGAAGCTGGTTGTTTTGGGGCTTGGTAAGTCATTTGAGGAGAAGGCTACGACTTGTAGGTACAGCTTTATCTCAGCATTAGCATTGCATCTTTTGGTGAGTTTGATTTGCATGGCAAACATAATGCAAGGATTGTGTAGGCATACTTGACATTTCAAAAGTTTGTCTGCTCTTTGCCGACCTTCGTCATCAAAGAAGGTGGTGCTTGGGAACAGGGCGGCCCATACCTTGTTCGAGAAAGGCAACTCGTCATTCAATTAGTGGCAAATATTTTGTGAGAAACCTCTGAGCAGGCTTGTATAGGAGTGCATTTCATTTGCTTTAAGCTCTTGGTTTTCATCTTATGTTACATATCATAGAGGCTGTACATTAGAGTGAGAAGGTGTCAGCAAACAAGTAGCTGCTTACAGTTGACCCATGTAGTTGAACAATAAAGGCATGAGAGTATGGAGAGAAAAAGAAGTTATCACCTAACATGCCCAGCAATTCTATGAATCCACCCACCTCGACGGTATAGTGGGTATGGTGCTCGACTGCTGACGCAAAGTTCACGAGATCTAATCCCGGCCGCAGCAGCTGCATTTTCGAAGGAGGTGCAAATGCTTAAGGCCCTAGCACTTACATGTGGGTGCACACTAAGAACCCCAGCTGGTTGAAATTTCCAGAGCCCTCCACTACGGCGTCCCTCATAATCATATTGTGGTTTTGGGATGGTAAATCCCCACAATTAATTCTATGAATCCTTGAATACCTGGACAAGCATTGTCATCCTCATGAGTTCATATGTTACAAATGTGTCATTTTTATTGGAAGCCACATCAAAAGAAGCTATCTTCAACAGTATGTGTTGGGAGGGTAATATTTGTTTGTGTTTGTTGCCAGATGTTACTTATCTCCAGTAATTGAAGTTAGGACAGCCTCAAAACCTCAAAACATAACCTGACAACAAAACTGTTGCAAAGGAAACAGATTTGTGAACTCATTCAGTCATTGTTCTAATTTGCATTGCATTTTGTTGTGTACCTTTTTTCACAGTACCTCATCTTGGACACGCAGCTTATGGTTGGCGGGCGGCACAAGTTTGCCATCACGCCCGAAGAGTACATCTTTGCAGCCCTGACACTCTACATGGATGTCATCACGCTCTTCCTCTACATCCTGGAAATTGTGAGCCGTGCCAGCGGGGACAAGCGCGGTTCATCCAGCTTCGTCTGACATTGTTTTCGTTGGCTCCCGCCTTGTGGGCTTTCTCCTTTACATTCCCATGCCGAGCAAGTGGCTGTCACCGTTGATGGTGTGATGCCGCGCACGACGATGCCGTTCATTGACAGACTGATCATGAAAAAGTATTGTCTTGGTTCTTTCTTTCATTCTCCTTGTCTTTCGAGCTGTTAACCATCTCGCATCTTTGTCCTGCTGCCCATGCATTCGTGTACAGGTGGCTTGATGTACAGAGCAGAGATTCAGTGTTTAACAGTGACATCAGCTAATCTTTCGAACAAGGTGCAAACATTTCACTTTTTCTTGGACCGTTATGAAGTCTGCGTTTGAAAGCTGAACTTATTGATAGTGTAAAGGTAGGGCAAATGTCAACATGACAGTAACTGTGGTCGTACTCCTACCATGTACATGCATCAACTCGAGAACCAAAGCTGTATTGGTTTCTTTTAGCACATTTACCTATTATTTTGCAGCACATTTTAATCGGTTGTAGCTCGTTCAGGTAGGCCCACCCTTGTTGGGACACTCCAAAAGAAAAAAAAAAAGATGCAGACCTCTTTTTTTATAGGTGTTTTATTCAAGGCAATCGTTTGGGAAATTACCGGTGTTTTTTATACATTGCTGTTGGTCTAGTGGTCTTATCAACTGTTTCATAGTAACTATACGCATACCTTTCTTTTTTCTTTTTTTTTTATGGCTTTTTATTTATAATAATGTCAGTGTTCAGACTTGCTCGTTTTTGCATTGCACGAGTGTGGATTGCAATTACCAAGTTTGCTTGAAATTCTTCTGAACATTCAGTTCCTGATGATCTCGGGTATGTACAGTGTGATAGCTTAAACTTTGTGCGGAATAAAGCAAGCATGTAATAATATGAGCGTATCTAGCTTTCAGGCTGTGGAAGGGCTCGTAGTTTCTTTACCGGAATGGAACTCTGGAAAGAGGCTGATTCTTTTTTTGCATATCAATTTTACTTTTAGGTTTTCGGTATAGCATAGCAATATCTGAACAGCAGTGTAAACATAGATGCCACTGTATAACAATAACAGTGCACAATACCAAGTTGTAGCGGTAAAAAAAGGGACACTATTCAGAATTGGGCCAAATTCTTACAGTACATTTTGAGAATCCACATAAAATAGGAATGGCAGTGCCAGGTTGGAATTCCCACGCTCATACCCATTTTTAAAAGAAACGGAACATTTTGTACACAAAAGTCGTAAGGTTTCAGTTGCAGCCGAAATAAGCAAGAGCCTCAACTGACTGTATGCAGTAAAAAATTTTGTTCACTCTTAGAATGGGTACAATATTGCGCTTCGGCTCCTTGTGATATCATAGACTTCGACAGCATCTAGTTGGGCCTCATTATTGATCAATCAAATGGCATTAAATTGCATTTGAGAGTGTATTCAAGCGAATATCTCCATCAAGAGGGCTTGAGAGGGAAATAACATGCTTCCATATGTCCGTGACTTTACAATCACTTCGTCAGGGTCACTGCTTTGGCATGAATTTAAGGAGAAAAGTATGGCTTTCGATTTTCTTATTTATAATTTATTTTGTTGCCGAAAGATGCTGACAGGTTCCTAATGATTAATCATCCATCTAAACTGTTTAGTTTTTTTCTTTTTACTGTTCCTTTAAATTTAGTGTCATAGCATGTGTTGTACTAGTATTGAACATCGGGACGTCAATTTGCTAGCTTGAGGATATTTCCTTAATCAAAAGAGGTGCTCGGTCCACACCACAGGTTTTGGAGGTGCGTCATACTGTGACACCCTTGGAATTGGTATATATCTTTCATTGGCTCATTGTGTGAAACCTGCCATGCATATCGATCAAACATAACGGTTTTGTAAACTGTGTTAGAAAAGATGCAGTCTGCTACTCGGCTCTTATTGTATAGAAAGATAAGTGTTTTTATTGTAAATTTGTTGGTTTCTTTTAAAACATCTACCAGCATTCAGTAAAACTTCGGAATCCTTCGAAAATTAATTCTTAGATTTTTATACAAGGTGCTTTCGGTGGCACCAGGTCAGCAATAAGCGCAACTTCGCAACTTTCCATTGTTCATGTAACTCTAAGAGCTTTAATCTTTGTAGCAAATGTATTCTCTATTTAAATAATTTGCACCTCAGCTTTATGTAGATATGAGCCATTTGCTAATTAGGTTTCATACATTCTTCAGAGTGTCTTTTTTTTTTCCATAACTAGACAGTCTTTCGCATGTAACGTCCATGTTTCTCTGTGTAGCAGCAGCAGGAAGTGGCCCAGACAGAGGTGTCTTCTTTTTTTTTCTTTTCTAGTTTGCACTTTCTTATTCGCAATAAGGCGAGTGCACAGTTTCCCGAGGCTAATCGTCTAGTCACCCCTACATATACCTGGCGGCCTTGTATAATATAATAATACTAGAGGTGCCACAAGATGTCTATTCACCAAATTCATGTGAATAATGCATTTCTTCTGTGCTGCTACTGAAAATGAGCTCCTAGCTTCCCGTTGCAAGGGCTGCACATTACTGTGCTGTGCCTAAGCAACAGGGAAATATGCATTGCACGTGAAATCTTGTGCATGTCTACTACTTACTTGGTGCTTGTTGTTCTCTCGTGACAAGCGTCGGACAGACAGCTGTGTGATATAGCCAGGTTGCTTCGCTCTGTCAGGCTACGGAGCTTATGTGTAGGTCAATCTAGCCCAGATCACATTCTTGTTAAATTTTGAGTCCCATGTTCATCCTATGTACATAACTTTTCTTTTTCCTGGATGTAATATATATGCACCTCTTTGTGCTGACAGCTGGTAGATCAATGTAGTCACCTTCAGCTAACTGTTTGTGGTGGCAGCTCCAATGTACACGGTTGTAGCTCAGTCAGTGTATTGTGTGGCTGGCAAATAAAGATTCTACTTTAACTGTTGATGATGTCGTGCTCATTTTCGTTTATGCTGCAATGCTGAGTGTGGCTGAATTGGTCGATATGCACATTGCCGTTTTTGTGGCTGAAATCCACCTGCATACATTTCTCCATGGGTTGGGCAAATGGAGTGCTACACATGTGCCGACTAATAGAGGTGTTGGTAAAAATGAAAACAGTGTACCTTAGTTTTTGTCATTAAGCCAGCTAGGTGTGAAGATGCACTATGTTGGTTGCGTGCAAGCAAGTGTTAAGGTAGGGTATTGTACAGTCGCTCGGTGCACTGGTACATACAGTAGGGAGGGAACTTTTGAATCTGCTGGAGAGGAAAGACTACTTCCATCCAGGCAGTTGCTCACACTTCTAATTGCTTTTATTAAATAATATTACACGTATGCATACTAGTGAGCGTGCCATAAACAAGTAGGGCATCTTGTAAGTTAGTGGCTGTTCATATGTCTGCTACTTTCAAACATGCTTGGAAAGCTACTGTTCAAGGTTACTTCACCTCCTTTTTAGCTGGGTATAGTGCACAATGCCCAGTTCTGGGTATAAGCTCTGGGTATGGGCGCTATACCCAGTTTTTAACTGGGTGTAGTGCCACAATATCCGACAAGGTACTGCTGCATGTTCAAACGAAATGTACACGTCTGCATCAAGAAATAATATATGTACACAGAAATAAGTTTTGTGCATTCCATTCAAATAAACTTTGCTGAGCTGAGCAAGGATGTCCTTTTTGCACGCCAGGTAAGGTTGATGATGGTAACATGGTGTCGATGGTTCACCGTAGCAATCATGGAGAACGTGGTTTTGCGCCTAACGGAAAAAAGAAAACACAAATTAGCCACAAGGTTGACAACAGGCTGCAGTTGATATGATTCCATGACGAAATAGTAGCGCGTAACAAGTATGGCTTGTATCAAGTGTTGCATGCTTGCGAAAAATGTAGCTTCCTGCTGTTTGTGTACATGTGCTTTTCAATGTGCCAAGCAAGCTTGGCTGAATATACACTACCGTCCACAAAAAACTCCAAGTCGCCACATGGGCAATAAAGACTGTAGCGTCACTAACCTAAATAGATTTTCATTGTATAACTGGCATAGTCATAGGCGTGCGCACGAGGGGGGGCAGGGGGGGGGGGCGCCCCCCCTTAGTAACGTAGGAGGGGGTAGGGGGGGGGGTGCAAATTCAGTCCCATACATTGACATAATAGGGAGGGGGGCGCTGCGACTCGGGTGGAGGGGGGGCGCAAAGTCAGTTCAATGTAGAAGTACACGTTGCTGGGCTAGTCGGTTCATCTTCAAGTAGAAGCCACAGTTGTGGCTGTTTCGCGCGAAGAATTAACGTGGGAAGGGGTCAAGGGGAACTGTGGCTTCTACTTGAATCAGTTCAATGCATTGACATAATAGGCAGGGGGGGCCGCTGCGACGAACCTTCGCCCCCCCCCCCCCCCTTCCCTGAAGGGAAACCCTGCGCACGCCTATGGGCATAATTGATATATCAGATTTTCACAAGTTGCTGGCTGAGAGGATGTCTGTTAGAAGGTAGAGAAGTCTGAGGGCAGATTCACATATAGTAAATTTAGTAGTATTTATTTTCACCTAAGAAAAATCCTACACGACATGTTTACACCCAAAACTGCACCCGTGATACTCCCCATCATCGTGGCAGATGGCATTGGTGAGGTTGAGCTGTCGGTATAGGGAGCTTGCACGAACGGCGGCGACGCTATGCACTCTGGGTAGGCAGCCATTTTTTTGTCAGAGGCGGCCGGGGAGTGCAGTAGCGCAGTCGTGTTTGCAAGCGCTGGCGTAGCTTGCACGCGTGATCGAGTGCGAGTGCGACGCAAATTTAACTCCATGGAGTGTCGTGCACGATGTCAGCGTCACCGGAAGACTACACCGCAACGCTGTGCCAAGAAAGACCGCGAGCGGTACGAAGAGAAGACGAGACTCTGCGGACTGGACCCATTCACGCTTCGTGCGGGCGACTGTGCGAACGACGCGTGTCGACAACTCAACGAAGTTCTCGTTCTCTGGACGAGTTTTATTACCCGGGAGTATAGTTGAAGTCGAGAAAGGCCCTCGAGGGCCACAACATCGTGACGATCGTGTGCGGGAGCCGTGGGTGAAGGAAGTCGCCACCGACACCGTGATCGTCGTTCACTTCTTCATCTAGACAGCGCTTCTTCATTGCCGACGACGCTAATTGCATTGTAGCCACTGGTCATGTATAAAGCTTTTTGACGAGCGGAGGAAGCCAGCTGTTGGGGCCGTCTGTGCAGGAGCGCTCTTCTCGTGCACGTACGCCGCACTCCACGAACAACAGCGCAGCGAGATGCGAGCAGGCTTCGCCGTTCCCGGCCATGCATATGCAGTGCGCGGCAAGGACCTCGCCATCACTCTTGGCCCTTGAACCAGACCTCGACGGGGTGCTTGTTAACGCTCATGGACAGAAAGAAACATTGGCATCTACGGCAAAATCAAATAATTTAACACGTCTTACTTGAGTGACGACGATCAAGTGTCGGCGGCGACTTTCTTCACCCACGGCTCCCGCACCCAGCCACTCGTCACAAATTGTGGCCCTCGAGGGCCTTTCTCGACTTCAACTACTCCCGGGTAATAATACTCGTCCTGAGAACGAGAACTTCGTGAATATCGGAGCTGTCGACGAGCGGCCACAAGTCCACGTCGCTTGCACAGTAGCCCGCACGAAGCGTGAATGGGTCCAGTACGCAGAGTCTCGTCTTCTCTTCGTACCGCTCGCGGTCTTTCTTGGCACAGCGTTGCGGTGTAGTCTTCCCGTGACGCTGACATCGTGCACGACACTCCTTGGAGTTAAATTTGCGTCGCACTCGCACTCGATCACGCCTGCAAGCTACGCCAACGCTCGCAAACACGACTGCGCTACTGCACTCCCCGGCCGCCTCTGACAAAAAAAATGGCTGCCTACCCAGAGTGCATAGCGTCGCCGCCGTTCGTGCAAGCTCCCTATACACTCTCTTCAACGCCAATTGGTGTAAATGACTATGTTAATAGAAATACACGCTTCTAAATCCTACACATGCATGACGAGCATAGACGTGTGCAGGGTTCCCTTTCAGGAAGGTGGGGGATAAAGTTCATCACAGCGCTCCCCCCCTCCCTATTAAGTAAAAGTTGTGGAAGACTTTGCGCCCCCCCCCCCCCCCCCCCCTCCTTCTCTTAGGTGACTAGGAGGGCGGTTGCACCCCTGCCCCCCCAACCCTCCACGTGCGCACGCCTATGATGACGAGAGCTCGTCATAAATAGCACTTTTCCGTAACTATACGGTTAGTTTTCTCGTATATCTTTAACGCTCCGAACGTTTTTGTGAAAAACGGAGCACTTAGTGTATTATTACGTGTGAAATGGGCATAAAACTTCAAATAAAGGTAGCTTTCTGAAATATTACAGAAGGTCCTGCCATATTTCCTGAAGAGAACAGTTTTTTATCTACAATGTACATAATTTTTTTTAGCGTGTGTTAATTTACGCCCAACGTATTCCAAACAGGTAGGACTCTAGGAAAGTCCTACCTGTTGTATATTAGTGGTATCGTGTGTACAGGCAACCCATATTTCGCGTGTTTCCCGCTCTTTTGTTTTTTCTCTGAAAAAACAACGAGGCAGATTTCAGCAAAAAATTAATGCTTGACAGTGGGGTTATTTGAGACGAGGTACAACATACAGGTATTTTACCGATTCGAGCAAGAATAAAAAGTTGGCTAATTAAAGTTATTTAAATAATTAGCGCTTAGTCATTAAAAAAATGCAGGTTGTAAGTACATACGATTACCACTAATATACAACAGATGGGACTTTCGTAGTACGCATGCTTTTTTTTTTAAATCTTGGTCCAAGTTAGCTGGGACGCCCTATATATATATCTTACCAATGATAGTAATTATTCCGTGTATTAATGTGAGCTTGTCGACGTTTCAGAATCACCAGAGTGAGTCTCTGTATACGTACATTGATCGTTGCGGCACGATCGTTCATGTAGCTGTGGGCCTTGTCCTCATGCCGTCCTGTATCACCGATGTGACGTTTCGCCTGACGCTGTCGAGGAAACCGGTGAAGCGATCTGCAAACATCACCGCAGAGACGTGCCAAGATGAATGCGCATATCACAACGTCCATTGTTGATCTCGCGTCAGCAAGCAGTCTTGTTGTGTTATGTTGCTCATCGGCGAAACCGAGTGAAAGATTGGCACAGGTGAGGATGAAATAGAGCGAACGCAGAGTGCTGCGGAGCTTGAATGACAGCGATATATCGAAGAGAGCGAGAGGAGAAAGAGAGCGGGGGGAACGTGGAGGAGGAGAGCATATACCTTTTCAAGGACGGTTCCCTGTGTGCGGCCGTAAGCCCCTCTAAGCTATGGTAATTATGCGTGACCCCCCCAGAAATGCACTACCGAGGCAGCACCGCCAGCGTGCGTCAGCTTTTGCACTTTTGATCATGCCACAGGAGGGGCGTAGCCAGAAATTTTTTTCGGGGGGGGGGGGGGGGGGCACCTCCTTGATTTCGGAGGGGGCACCTTTCCTGAAATGGCCATTTTTCGCTATGTATGCCATGGTGAAAAAAATATTTCGGGGGGGGGGGCACGTGCCCGGTGTGCCACCCCCTGGCTACGCCACTGTGCCACAGAGCAAAAGGAGGTGCTCCCGCTCTCCGTTGAAGAGGCCACAAAGCAGGAGTGGTATCGAATGTGGCAAAGAAACAATTACAACTCGTACTGTTATCGTTTTCTTCTTTAAATATACGCAGTGGATCACACTATAAATAAATTACGCTGCAACGGTCAAACCACATTTTCGTATATAGATGCGCAAACGGTGTGTCTTCAAGCTTACTCATGGCGCCGGAGATGTCGTCGGACATCCGGCTGATCATCATGTTGAAGGCCTGCTCCACGTTTCCCTCCAGCGTTTTGTCAAGGACTCCCTGCCAGAAGCGAGTGTCGATCAAGCCTCCGCCCGGCTGGTCCTGACGCTGGAGCGCGCTCCTGGCGCGAACATCAGCGACGAGCACCGCTGAGAGCAGCGTCAGCAGCAAAAGCAGTGCGCAGGACCTTCCGTTCCCGTTGGAGACCATGGTCGATGATTCCCTGAGCCTGCGCAGAGTAACAGACCCTTTACTTTTCAAAAAGGCTATTTTAGAAGGTTACTTAGTTTTTGTAGAAACAATCGGTGTACAGAGCACGTACGTCTGCCCAGAGGCGTAGCCAGAAATTTTTTTCGGGGAATGGGGGGGGGGGGGGGGGGCACCACCTAGATTTCGGGTGGGGCACCTCCTTGAAATGGTCATTTTTCGCTCTGTACGCCATGGCGAAAAAAAAATTTCGGGGGGGGGGGGGGGGGGGGCATGTGCCCGGTGTGCCACCCCTGGCTACGCCACTGCGTCTGCCTGCTTGCTTTGTCTCGATGGCTCTGTAAGAAAACATCTATTTGGGTGTCTGGTTTATGTGCGCATCGGGTAATCGAACGTCCAAATGCTTGTGCGTGCATACATATACGCTCTGAAAACAAACGGGTTGCTGGAGAGTCCACTTGCGGGACAGGTGTTTTATTTTTTTACTCCTTTTTCTTGGGGGCGACGTTCCTTTGGTGATGAGGCAACAGTGACATGACAAGCGCGCGCGTGTGTGTGTGTGTGTGTGTGTGTGTGTGTGTGTGTGTGTGTGTGTGTGTGTGTGTGTGTGTGTGTGTGTGTGTGTGTGTGTGTGTGTGTGTGTGTGTGTGTGTGTGTGTGTGTGTGTGTGTGTGTGTGTGTGTGTGTGTGTGTGTGTGTGTGTGTGTGTGTGTGTGTGTGTGTGTTTCGGTTAATCAACGAACATTGAGCGGTTATTTGGCAACCGCAGTTTCTTTCCGACTTGAATAACTTATAACCATTCTCTAAACGTTAGCTAATAGTGCGCTGAAATGCAGTGTACGGCATTGTTTTACTATAACTCTGCCATATGAAGTGTACACAGATACTTGTACAGGCGCCAGATCGTAACATGAAATATAGATATGCGGCCATCATCTATATGACAAGTAGGCGTCAAATGTTTCGCTTGTGTGAACTGCGCAACGTGAAACGAGCAGTGATAGGTCACGCGTATATACTTTGCGTTTTGAAAGTGCGCAGCTCTTCAATTTCGATTTCATCTGTACATATCCGTCGCGCCATCTGTGTTCTTAACACAAAACAGAGGCTTCTGATACGAACGAGGGCATAAAAAAAAAGGGGGGGGGGGGGGGAGGCACCCATCTTTCAGAATGCGAATGCATTTGTTGAACATGAAATTTCATTGATATTGCCACGTGACGTGCAGTTGGTCACTGCAGACGCGTTATCATTTGTTTCATACGTTATTTTTGTTGCACGCGTAGAACTATGCGCCCCATGTATTTAAGGATGCTACTATCTTTTTGCTGTATATCACTTCATGTGCGACGCACTGATAGGAAACGACACACGTGTTCCAGGCCTCGTTTAAGAAGAGCGTGCAACACCAAGCAGCAGTATTCTTTACGCCCACCAACAGCCGCGCCTGTCGACGTTACCGCCGAAGAACTTTGGGCACCTGTGCGACCAATAAAGTGGTTGCCTCCCAGGACGTCTTCGGGTTTCTGGCGCACTAGTCGCAAGACTATACGTGACAGTATGGTCGCAACATTCGTAGTTCTCTTCGGGTACTTTTCAGCACTCATCATTAATGTCCTAACCGCGGGTGACTCCTGAGCTGGTAGCCAATGAAGTGAATCCACGCGTGAAAGCATGCAAATCTTCCATGACGATGCATGTTGATCGGTTGCGCCTCCAAAAAGAAAAAAAAGAACGTATTGTCGCTAATACACGTACTTGTATTAACGATTGCATTCGTGCGCCATCTTATACAGTTAGCACAACATCCAAATCTAATGCATTAGTATAGTCATTGTAGCGGATGAATCATTTTTAGGTTTTGCATAATTTCATGGAATCTGGTCTATTCACCAACTGCTGCGGCAGCTTGGTTCGTGCACCCTGCGCATCACAAAGATTAAATGGACTAACATGGAAGAACAGGCCGAAAATCAGCCCCAACTTTTTGCTGACCGGTCTTTGAAAGTTCCCCTTCACAGTCTATATTCAAATATAGATTATATATGTTCATTTGTTTGCGAAAACTAATATTCCTCCGTTTCTTTCTCCCTCTCTCCTCTTGGCGTCACAACGGCAATAACTAATTTTCAAATTTTTTTCGGGCACATATGTTTGGTCTATTTTTTGTTAATCGAGGTCCCGTCTATCGAGGCTATCTGGCTGGTAGCTTTGTTTTCGTTTATTTTCCAATGCAATACAATTGTCTCTTTGACAGTGGTAACGGCCAAAACATCACTGCAGTCTATGAGGTCACGATGACTTTAACAGTATAGTATCGATCAAAACTTCACCGGACTCTATGATGTCCCGGTGATTTGACGCGGAAATTTCGATGTGGCATAGCACTGCGTGCATGTCGCTTCTTTAAACGTCCTTTCTGGTATGCCTTATATCTGCTACAGACTGTACGTTTTAGCTTTTTAGATTATTGTTTAATGTATCTGCCCGGCGGAACATGCGACATGTGTTTCTATTTATAGCGTCGCTTTTAAAATTTTTTTCGTTCTTCCGCATTTCTGCAACGCGTGTAAAACGAAAAAAAATATATGTATACATAAATAAATGGGGAGCTCGTTTCGACGCTCCGGTGCGCGTTCAGGCAACATGTGGTCCGTGAGCGCACGGCGTGCTCCCGATATAAGTACAAAAAGCGAGGCAACTCACCTGATGTAGGGAGTGGCCTCTGCCTGCCTGCGTATCGCGACAACAATAGCACACGCTCAGATCCGATCTGGAACGCGGGTCGGATGCGCATCCCTTTATATATACGCTCGTTCGTATACAAAGATGAGCCAGCACGCTTCATTGAATCTATAGCTGTGGCCGTGCTTCTGTCTCCCTCACGCGAGAGAGCGTCGCCCCAAGGACAGTGTCGGGTTCGCTTCGCCGATGAATGCGTCATCACGTGCTCTCTCTCGCCCCTGCCCGTTTCCTCCGAGACAAGGCTCCTGTCGTGTTTGACATCTTGTGTTTACTTTCCTCCAAAAAGGAAGGCAAACACGAAAGAGGCTGTAAACGCGCATGTCAAAAGACCGGCAGCAATGAGTGTGCCAACGACGCAGCCGTGACGAGTCCCCTCGGCAGTTTACAACCGCGACTATGAACTATGTGTGGTAGCAAAAACACCGCTCTCACCATGACTGTAACGCGTGCCATCTGCTCGTATTAGCGCCGATTTTCATTCCGAAATGGGATGTCCCATTGTTTCCCACATCCGTCGTGTTTTCGCCCGCGCAAGGACTAGGTCATATCCTTAATTGCGTTGTGAAGGAGAAAAAAAAAAAGGAAACCAATCAATGTCGCGCAGCAGCATCGAATTAATCCAGCGTTATATTAGGGCATTGCATTTGACTGGCATTTCATCCTGACAGCGAATGCTCTTCGGCGATCCCCGTAAAATAATCCGTGTGTGACGGCATGTGTGAATTGACTCGATCGCACGCAGTGAAGCCGGTTCCCTAGCAGGCAGAGATATCGGCCTTTCTTTCTTTCTTTCTTTCTTTCTTTCTTTCTTTCTTTCTTTCTTTCTTTCTTTCTTTCTTTCTTTCTTTCTTTCTTTCTTTCTTTCTTTCTTTCTTTCTTTTTTTCTTTCTTTCTTTCTTTCTTTCTTTCTTTCTTTCTTTCTTTCTTTCTTTCTTTCTTGTTTAAATGTACGCCAAGAAAAAAGCAATTTTTCGCGTATTACTTGTAAGTTACCCTTTCACAACACCAAACGCAAGCAAAGCTGCTATGGGGGCTAGTTGGTAGGAATGCATAGCTTATTCGCGCTGCCAGGAACTAGACGAAGTGACTACAGAAAAAGACAGACACAGGATGACGCGCATACTAACAACTGTTTTATTTTTGTGCCACACGCATATATATGCATCACATGAGAAAAGAAAAGAAAACCAAAGGAACAGCGAAATAAAAAAAAGCACATGTTATACATCAGTTATTAACACGTCACCATCCACGAAAGATACTTGCAAAACCATGATATCTAAGTTATTACAGCTGCCTTTAAAAAGCTCAATTTCTTTTTCAGATAGGATGTTCGATGGTGAGCTAACGCAACTTTCACTTGTATGAATTGAAAAAAAAAGCCTAGGGTAATTTCTCTTTCCGTTTGATCAGATGCGCGCTTCAACACTTTTGTGCCCGAGAAAGATGGCTTACATTTACAATAAACATGCATAGCTATGTTCTTCAAGCCGTGCATCAAGACACCGGCCCGTCTGGCCGGTGTATTTCTTGTTGCAAGACAGTGGAATGCAGTACGCAACACCATCTGTGCAATCCACAAAACTATTTCTATGCTTGACACGGCAATCGTCCCGCTTCTCTTCACTTTAAGATGCGTTAACCTTTTTGGCAAACTCCCTTCAACTTCAGAGGGGCCGAGAAAACAACATCTACATCGTGTTTAGCAGCAATTTTCTTGACCCTCTGTGAGAAATGGTGAACATAAGGAATGACCACTGGCGTTCGCCTTTGTCCACTCAAACTTGAGCAAGAAGGTGCCATCTTGCTATAAAAGGATATGTGTGGCGCAAAAATAAAATAGCTGTTAGTACGTGTGTGTGTCTTTCTATGTGGTCACTTTATCTAGTTCCTGGCAGCGCGAATAAGCCACGAAACCAAACGCACAAATTTGCCGCGAACAGACGCTTTTGGTAAGCGGAAAATGGCGCTAAACGAAAGTGCAGGTGCCGACGCCATTTTGAACTCGCTGTGACGTCACAGATTCTGACGGTGTCTGCTGGTGCCTACGTTACCTTCAATCATTAGAAAAGAAGGAAATTGTCCTTTGAAGAAGCGGTAAACTTAAGTACCAAGTTTTCAAAATGTTGTTGATCCAATGCGACGAAAACGCGAAAAAAAAAATTCGAAATCGGTGAAATCACGCCGACAGTCACGTTCAGAGATTTCGGCACGAAATTTAAGAAATGAAGCTGTGACCTTCATTTTCTTTTGTATCAATAAATCTATAGTGGTGAGGTCAGCAACAGAGTGTTTTCGAAAAATAATTTAAAAGCCTGAATTGATTCACTGTCTCACTTTAGTGTGCGTTTAGACGCCTTTGTTTGCGTGTTTTAGCAGCCTACACATTGCATGTTACGTTATGCGCAGGAAAAGGATGAGCAGCGGGCTGTCAGGATGGGTATTCAGGTCGACAGGTCACGGTGATGCAGAAGTAAATCTGTCACCGCCCTTGTGGCAGCGGAGTTGCGTTTCCTGCACGACAACCTCCAATCCATATGACTCTATTAGAAGCGTTGGGATCTAGGCCCACCGCCGCTATCATATATAGCGTACTGATATCCCTGCAGAGATTGCTTGCAGAGCTCCGTTGCAAGACAAACTGCTGCTGCAGCCCCGTTGCGTAACCTCACTGCAGAGTAAAATGTATGCTTAGGAGACTTTAAGGAGACTGCGGGCGAGGCGACCCCGTACACTCACCTGTACTTGGTAGAAATCGCGCCACATTCCTACGGGTGCAACGTGAGAATCCTTATTGCACTCTCCCAGCGACAGAAACACATGCCAGCAGCCAGGGTCATAGCCAAAAATTTGTTTCCGGGAAGCAGGGGAAAGGGGGGGGGGGGGGGCGTTCAATTAACCTCTATACTTGACTGATAAAATTTGGAGGCACAAAGAAACGTGGACAAGGAATGACCGGACTTGTGTTCGTGCATGTGTTCGTGCATTTGTTCGTGCATGTGTTTTTATGTGCGCGCGTGTGCATGCGAAATTGAAGAATCTTGGGTAGGGGGTGACCCCCCCACCTGCGGGCTCAAGTGCTCGCAACCGGAACGCAACCGGAACGCAACCAGCCTCACAACCGGAACGTTCCCGGCCTTATACAAGCTGGGAACGCAATGCAGTATATGCACAACGTCTTTTTGTAAGTTAGTGTAGCAGACTTGAGGGCATCTGCTACGGTTGATCTATCAACTTTCCGGGACTAAAAAAATTATATCCAGTAGGGTCAACACCGCTCCCCCCCCCCCTAAATTAAAAAAAAAATATAGACTGGTCAACCCCATATATATATATATATATATATATATATATATATATATATATATATATATATATATATATATATATATATATTCATTTATTTATTCATATTAATGATGCATCTGTGTGCGTGCGTGTGTTTGCGCGTGTATTTCTGGCTGGGCCCTGTTGCTTATACCGTAAAAATGAGAAAAGCAACAAAAAAAGAAAAAAAAGAAAACCTTTTGTAGCCTGAACGGAACTGCATTGAGAAACGTTTATTAACTAAAGTAAGGCAGCCTTCTTAATTATGGGAAAGTTACAAATCAATCACATAACAAAGTGATTTAAAAAGAGAAAGAGCTAGAGACGCCTAAGCTTTGCTTCTTGAACTTCAAGCACAAATCAGTAACGACTTCGACGTCAGCGGCATGTGCGAGCGTACACGTTTAGCACACTCGAAGGCTGAAATTCTTAAATTGCAGTATATGGAGTAACATGAGCGAACACTCCGCGATTTTTTTTAATTACACATTTGGGTTTCCCGTGCAAGTAATGTCCGTCTCTTCGGGTAATCAAGCTTAAAGGGACACTAAAGTGAAACAATGAATTGGTTTAGATTGACAAAGTGTACTCTGAGAACTCTAATGCCGTTAATTTCATCATCATAAGTTTATTAATAAAGTAGACAAGTAAGGCCAAAGTTCCATTTTTAAATTGCGCGCCGAAATCTCCGCGCGTGACGTCATGAATTCCGAAGTGTAATTTTGATATTTTGGCGACATTGGCTCAACGAATTTTCTCGAACATCTGTTCAGAGGTGAATGTACTTCATGTTTACCGCTTAGGGAACTATGTAGGCCGTAGTATAGGCGCCTTAAAAATCTATGACGTCATGCTGTTTGGTGCGGGAATTTCAAGGTGGCGTCGCCACCTGCATTTTTCTTATAGCTCGTTTTCTCGCTTACCAAACGCCTTCTCAAGGCAAGCGCGGTCATTTTGGAATCGTGATGGAGTAATTTACTAACAATAGACATATAGGTGTTTTTTTTCTTCCGTGTCCCTTTATGAAAATGAGATTGTTCGCCACAGGTGATAAAAAAAGAAAATAACATCATAGATACGCAAATAATACAATACTTGAACAGCGCTACAATAATGCAGTGATGTCGCAGCAAACCTAAAAGTTTTGTTACAGGAGCGGAGCGCATTCGCACGTGCTTGACGACAGAACAATTCTGTATCGTCTAAGCCTCATCAGACTGTGTAATTCTTCGCCACAAGGAATCGACGACGCGCGACAGCGTGATTCATTCCCGTCAAGACTTCCTTGCTGCGGTACGGGCACCGGTCAGTGACACAGCGGTGACGCCATCGGAAACTCACAGTGCCGTCGCTTGGCATGGCGGTGCTTGAACGCCACTGACGTGTCGTGCTGGCGGGAAACTTGGAACATATGGAACTGCGTGTGATTTAGAAGTGACGTGGTGTTTAATATGGGTGACACTCGATCGTGCATGACATGACCGTTACATGTGGTCATAGGCACGCGCAGGGTTGTCAAATCAAGAAGCTATGTTGGGCTGGTTGGTTGAAGTTCATCCCGTTGAAGCAGTACGTTTCAGTAGACGAGGGACAAGAACAGTGCACAGGACCGTGCGCAGGGTTCCCCATTAAATAGGGCGAAGTCTTACCAACAGCAACCCCACCGCCCTCCACCCAGTTCGTGTTCGAAAGAAAACAAGCTTCGGAGCGGATGCAAAAATCGAAATGAATTGCCGATTCTTCTTACAACGGCCTGCCTCTGGTCCTCAGCTTTCGAGGGGTTGAGAAGTAAACAGTTCTTCGAATGCAACACAACTGGTTCTCGGCCGCCATTATTGTCAAAAATCTGCATGGCCATAACCTTACAGTTTAAACAATGACAGGCTGAGTAAAGGTATGGGATATACTTGGAGCCCGCCTCAGATAATTACGGGGGGGGGGGGGGGGGCATCCGCCCCCTAGTGCTCCCCCTCGTGCGCACGCCTATGGGTGTTGCCAAAGGAGCATCTCGAACAGACAGAAAGAGCACTTATTAAACGGAGGTTATTCATTCTGCGTGCATTTTCGACCACAAAGGTATAAGCCGTGTCGCAAATCGCGGATTTTTCGCTTTTTAAATGTTCTGTCGCATTTCGGGGAAATTCTTTTTGGAGCATTTTCGACCACAAAGGTAAGCCGTATCGCAAATCGTGGATTTTCCGGCTTTTCAATGTTCTGTCGCATTCCGGTGAAATTCTTTCTGGGTTGCCTTTTCGACCACAAAGGTAAGCCGTGTCGCAAATCGTGGAATTTTTCCGGCTTTTCAATGTTCTGTCGCATTCCGGTGAAATTCTTTCTGGGTGCCTTTTCGACCACAAAGGTAAGCCGTGTCGCAAATCATGGATTTTTCGGCTTTTCAAAGTTCTGTCGCATTCCGGTGAAATTCTTTCTGGGTGCCTTTTCGACCACAAAAGGTAAGCCGTGTCGCAAATCGTGGATTTTTCGGCTTTTCAATGTTCTGTCGCATTCCGGTGAAATTCTTTCTGGGTGCCTTTTCGACCACAAAAGGTAAGCCGTGTCCGCAAATCGTGGATTTTTCGGCTTTTCAATGTTCTGTCGCATTCCGGTGAAATTCCTTCTGGGTGCCTTTTCGACCACAAAGGTAAGCCGTGTCGCAAATCGTGGATTTTTCGGTTTTTCAATGTTCTGTCGCATTCCGGTGAAATTCTTTCTGGGTGCCTTTTCGACCACAAAAGGTAAGCCGTGTCGCAAATCGTGGATTTTTCGGCTTTTCAATGTTCTGTCGCATTCCGGTGAAATTCTTTCTGGGTGCCTTTTCGACCGCAAAGGTAAGCCGTGTCGCAAATTGTGTATTTTTCGGCTTTTCAATGTTCTGTCGCATTCCGGTGAAATTCTTTCTGGGTGCCTTTTCGACCACAAAGGTAAGCCGTGTCGCAAATCGTGGATTTTTCGGCTTTTTAATGTTCTGTCGCATTTCGGTAAAATTCTTTCTGCAAGCATTTTCAACAACAAAGATAAGCCGCGTCGGAAATCATGGATTTTCGGTTTTTTCAATATTCTGTCGTATTTTGGTAAAAAAGCTCACTTCGTCGTACGTCGATAAAATTCTCTGGGTACTTTCTCAACCAAAAGGTAAGCCTTTGTAAAGGTAAGCCTTGGATTTTTCGGTTGTTCCATGTTTCGTCGCACTTCAATAAAATTATTTACGGTGTGTTATCGACCAGGAATGGAAGCCTGTGGCGTTTTTAGTTGTCTTTTCTTACAATTTTTTCAGTTTCGTCACATTTATATAAAATTCATTCTGGGTGCATTTCTGACCAAGATGTTAAGGCTGACTTTTTTTTTGTCAAAATTGCTTTCGTGATTAGTTTTATCAAACTGCGACGATATTTCAAAATTTCGAAAAATTCAGGATTTATATCGGCCTCCTCTTTCGATCAATAACGCCACAAAAGTTACCGCAAGTCAACAAATGTATATATCAGCGCCCATTCGGTTAGGAAGCTGAGCACCTCACCGTCTCGGCTATTGTATACAACAGCACATGAAACATTGCTTATAAATAGATCTGCACATTATTGCAGACCCTACTTAAAGGGGCCCTGCGACAAGGGTTGCCGTTGGTGGCTACTTTGCGCCAAATTGGCTACTTTTGGACCCCGTTGGCGACGAAAATGTCCTGTTGGCGCCATGGCTCTTTTTTAAACTTGTGGTTTTACTTATTCAAAATGGTTTTATTTATTCATCAATAGTAAAGACTCTGTCGATAATACCGCTTCTGTTCTACTTGGCTAGAAATTTGGCGATAATATCAAATGACATGGCTATTTTGGCTACTTTTGGCGTGAGTTCTGGCGCCTTTTCATGTCCACCCAACGGCAACCCTGCCTGCGAGGCTGCGACACAAATTAAGCCTGTCGTTTCCCTCGCTTCTTCTGGAACTGTGGAATGCACCGATGTCAATGCGCAAGTGGCAACGCGAGAAACAGCGCTGTTATAATATTATTTCAACGGAGAAACCACATTAGTTTGGGACTAGAGCGACACACAACGACTCTTTTGAGATCGGAAGTGACTTTTCGTCACGTGGGAGTGACGACATAGGCCTGGCGTTTTGATTGGTTTCACGCGACAAGTTGCATGTATACTAGCCTCCACATTACCAAGCGCACTCATCAAATTAATGAAGGGTAATAAAGCTGCAATGGGGGCTAGTTTGAACGACTTCATCTTGTGATGCACTGCCAGGTATTAAAGAAAGCGAAGAAAACGAAAGACAACACGGGGTGACGCGCAAACTCGCAACTTGTTTCATTTCGAACTTCTGTACAAGCAAGGAGAAAAAACTAAAAAAGGAAAAGAAAATGAGCAATCAGTTACGGTAGACGATAGTCAAACAAGGAATATCAGTCTCCGACTAATAAAAAAAAGTTATCTGTAAGCATACCTTCTTCCAGAAGCGCCAACTACGGGGGGGGGGGGGGGGGCAGTGGGGCTCGTGCCCCCCCCCCCCGGACGGTTTACGGGGGGGCAGTGGGGCAGAGCCCCCCTCCGGCCCCGGCTGAGGATTTTTAATCTGAGGATTTTTAATGGTGGTGGTGGGGCGCGGTCCCCACCACGCCGCCGACGCCGGGTGACATCGTGAGTTAAAGGCCAACTCCGGCGATTTTTCGAGGTCTATGGATCTCAATGAAATTCGCTGGGTACGTTCATTTGCACATTTCCGTCATTTATGCCAAATTTCAAGCTTGAGAGATGCTCTGATTGTTTACAAATGAATTTTAAACATTGTCTGCAAACGCCCACCCGGCTTCCCACAATTATTGGCAACATTGCGTGTGTGACGTGTTGGTTTGCCGGTCGACGGAAGTGACGCAGCCGATGGGTTCGCTAACTTGGGCAACTACAGCGTATATTGTGCTGGCCACAAGACGACGGTGTTTGGCCGGCGCTTCGCTGGTTTGGCGAGCGATTTTCTGTTCTCTGTGGAGGAGCGTGTGATATTCCGCGCCGGTGGGACGAGCATGCCTTGCACGACTTCTGGTTTGTAACAAACTACTACGTCATACGTAGACAGTACACTCGGTTGGGTTTCGGTTTCGGTATTGCGCCTTTTTGTTTTTAAAAATTATTTTCGAATTTGCTGAGCATTTCAGCTATCGGGCGCGTGACAAGAGTGTCTCAGGAACATAAAAGCACCATTACCCTGACAAGGTAAAAAAAATCGCCGGGGTTGGCCTTTAAAGAAATGCTTTGCATTTAAATCCTACGTAGGAAGGTGGCGGAAATTTCATTGGCGCGCCCCGCGCGCTCGCAGCTGTTGTTATGCGGACGCCGCGACAGAGCGACGCAGGACGAAGGACATACCCGCCGCCATGAGATGCTCCATTTTACATCGCATCTACAGAACTTGTTGAATGTTGTGCACGGTAGATGGCATCACAGGCCAATCGCTCCGGCGGAAACACCGGGGCGACGAAGAGGAGAACGAGCGGCGAAGCGCGCGAAGCGAGAGCGCTCGCAGTGCGGACTACTACTACGCCGGACGCCGGGTGACATCGTGAGTTAAATAAATGTTCTGCATTTAAAATGGTCTGCCTGTGTTTTACTTTTTATTCTTTAAAATTTACATATGCACTAAAGAATGAAAGGGGCTCCATAAAGCAACGTGTCATCACCTGGGATAGTTTAAAGAAAACTTTGCAATATTACGATGACGCTAGATGCTATTCTCCAGCCATCGAAAATTCAAGCAACCAAGGCATTGCTCAAATTCCTGAGGACAACAGACTTGCACGAGCGGCTGTAGACTCAATGATGACGTATACCGCACACGACTGCCGCTCTGCGCTTTGACGTTATGTGCGTGCGTGTGTGCTCCTCCCCTTTCTCTTTTTCTTTACTCTTCTTTCGATCTCCCCCATCCCTTCCCCCCTGTGCAGGGTAGCATACCGGTTATGCCAAACTGGTTAACATCCCTGCCTTTCCTCTCTCTTGTTTTCCTTCCTTCCTTGCAATATTAACTTTATTAACGATAAAGAAAATCTCGCTTACAAGCTCAAGGTTTTATTTTTATTATCTCGCTCAGTATCATCCACGCGACTTCATATCTCAATATCAGCTTGTGCTAACGTGTATGTCACGAAGGAAATTAATGGAATTATATTTACGTGCATGATAAATAAAAGAAAAACGAGTGTATGTCCCGGAATGGCTGCACTGACTCTGAGTGAGCCAGCTTTAGAGTTTTTCCTGAGGACGCTTTGTAAATAGGATCTCGTCAAGTCTCGCTCTAATAAACTCGAAGTCGTTTACCATTCAAGTTAAGCGTATTGATTCAACACGTGCGTCGAGACACTTCAACCTCACGTCAAGTGCATTAGAAACGCAGTTATAAGCTAACGAGGACGGGGACGTTCACCTTAACAGGTTACATGATGCAATAATGACTTGTACCCGAATTGTATAGTTTGGTTCATCGGACTCGGAGCGTTCACGTGGCATTTTTCAAACGTGTCTTCACTTAATTATTTAAAATACGCATGAAAATCTATTCGATTATCGTTTGGTCTCTATTTTTTGTTGCATGGTGAGCCGCATTTAATAAACAATTATAAACGTTAGCTAATTCCTGGGATGCGTACCTTTAATAGCTTTGAATTACTCGCATGTTCCAACATGCTTATTCTGGCACAAGATTTTCTAAAATTAGCCTACGTTTTGCGTATTTTCTATTTGTTCTCTGTCATGTTATAACCACGTTGCGCTGTTTTCATGTTAAATTTTCCTTCTTGTAACATAAATTGACATAACACCGCAGTTTTGGTTTCGACTCGCTAGGAAATGTATTTGGTTTCTAGACAGTCGAGGTTACAACAGGCACGCAGAGTTCCAATGTGTGTACTCGGGAATCTAATAATTGGAGAAACGCAGAGAACGTTAGAAACCCGAATGGATGCGGTATTTTTGTCCCAGAATGGAGAGGTACGAGGGGCGTCAAAATCGCTCCTTTATTCAGGCTGTGAATTTATGCAGTTAAAAGCCTTCCGGACATTCAAGTGTTTGAGATTTGACAATTCCTCCTTAAAGCGCTACAAAATACATGTTTCAGTGCTCAAGAAACTGTCATCGCATATTTGACGGGACATTCCCTTCAATCGTTCTGCACCGAACACCAATTCTTTAAATTTTTTTGCAGTTCCTGGCTTTGCAGAATGGACAAGTATCTCATAAAGCGACCACGATTGTCTGCTGAATTGCCCAGAAATCCTCCCGGCCTCTGCGATGCAGCCGATGACCATCCAACCCGCCATGGCGGAACCTCTGCGCCCTCCATGGACACTTTGGGTGCCATAAGCGCTGCTACTGCTGAGACACCCAGGTCTGCGAGTTTGTCGGCTCCAAATGAAGGAAAGGTCCTGGAATCAGCTTCAAAGAATGGGGGGTGCCACAACTGGAAAACCAAGCACTCATGGGCGTCTTGAACAGATTCGGCCGGGGTCCACTAACGGCAACGGTGGACGAGGGTTTCGGAAGAGTTAGCAATCAACCTACAGCTGGCTTTCCTACAATCCACAAACCAGTAAAGTGTATTGTGGCATCTGCGTACGTGCTACTGACAAAAAGCTTCCACTCCCGCGTACATCCCGAGACAAAGACTCGCTGATCGCTTTTGTCGAAACTGGCTTCCAGAACTGGAAAAAAGCTTTGCAAAGGTTTAAAAGCCATGAAAATTCGGCATTGCATCGCGCAGCTTCCACAGCTCTGACAGCTTTAAACGTGGGGCTGAATGTGACATCTGCTCTCTCAGAGTCTAAGCAAAACCAAATGAAGGAAAGCCGTAAAGCTCTGATGGCTATATTGTCATCCATTCGCTTTTTGGCTTTCCAAGGTCTGGCGCTACGAGGACACGATGATGACGAGGGGAACTTGAAGCAACTGTTACTGCTGTGCGAAGCCGATGTGCCGGGACTAGCAGCATGGCTAAATAGAACAGGCTATAAATGGATCTCCGGTGACATCCAGAACGAGATGCTCGAGTTAATAACACACAGCATGCTTCGCTCCCTAATGAAAGAAGTGCACGGGGCAGGGTTTTATGCGGTTATTGCTGATGAAACTTCTGACATAACTACGCAAGAGCAAGTATCCTTCTCCTTTCGGTATGCTAAGGAAAACTTGGAAGTGGAGGAGGTATTCGTTGGATTTTATGCAACTGCGGACACCAGAGCCCGTACTCTTTTTTTCTATTTTGAAAGATGTGCTTTGTCGATTCAATCTTCGGATTGAGAACTGCCGTGGGCAGTGTTATGATGGGGCTGCAAATGTTTCTGGCAAGAGCGGTGGGTTTAAGGCCCTTGTTCAAGAGATAGAACCAATAGCTTTGTATGTGCACTGCCTTGCGCATACACTGAACCTGTCTTTGCAAGATTTGTGCACGAAAATTGACGTCTGTCGGGATATTTTGTTAGCTTGTTTACGGACCTCGTCAATTTTGTTAGAACTTCCCCAAAGCGTCTCAGCCGGTTCCAGCAGTTTCAGAAAGAGGAAAATCCTGCACTCAGACAGTTTTGCAAAACTAGGTGGACGTTAAAGGCGCGCTCTCTCCGATCGGTCTCCGCTAACTACTCCGAACTAACCAGATTCCTTTTTACTCTTTCTTCGGAAGAGAAAAATGACACGGGCGCCAAAGCGAGCGGTTACGCAAAAACGCTTCAAAAGTTCGACACCTATTTTCTACTGAGGCTCATGCTTCTTGTCTTTGAGAGGTTGGAAAGTGTCAACTCCGCTCTCCAAAAGAAGAGCCTACAGTTCACCCGTGCACAGCATTTAGTTAAGGCTGTTGAAGAGAGCATCGGTCAACTACGCGACGACTTTTCCAGTTTTTGGGCGGATGTGTCTGATGAAGCGCGCGAAAATGGACATCGGGGCCCCAAGAGTTTCGAAGAGACCGGTGCAGGCACCACGTCGGTATGATGAAGGGTCGCGCGCACATGACTTTGATTCCCCCCGAAGCTTTGTACCGGCAGCGGTTCTATCTAGTCATCGACACGGTGCATGCATCGCTGCGCACGCGGTTTCCGCCAGAAATGTGGTATCACATGAAGCAAGTCGAGCAGTTCGTAACAGGTGATACTGACGGCACGTATCTATGCGAGTTCTACAAAGGAGATCTCAATGCTGTGCGTCTTCAGCTTCACCGCAATATGTTACTTGACATAGCAAAGCAACGTGCAACGAGTCTTGTCACATTTCAAGATGTGGTCGACTTTCTTTCGGGAAAAGCAGGTGAACCCTTGAGGGTGCTCCTTCCAGAAGTTGTCAAGCTTCTACAAATCGCCATGACGATTCCTGTGACTTCCTGTTCGTCAGAAAGATCTTTCTCGTGTCTCCAGAGAGTTAAAACCTACCTGCGCTCAACAATGGGACAGGCCAGACTTAACCATACCGCCTTGCTCCACTGCCACAAAGAGCAGGCTAGGCAAGTGGATCTGAATCTTGTGGCCAACGAGTTCATTCATCGAACGGTAGTTAGAGAAAATACGTTTCATGTTGAAATCTAAGACTACCGTTCTCAGGAATACGCTCTAAAATATCGTCCGTTGCCGAAGTTTGTTATTTTCTCAGCCATGTATATCTGTTTTTATTTATTTGTATAGGATGACTGGTATATGGAAAAGCTTTAACAGTTTCCTTATGTATACAGAATTACAGGTACATCGAAGAACTGTAATAATTTTCTTATTTCCGTGTTCTCAGAGTGTATAAAACCACTGTGAAGTCTGAAGTGTAAAATGGTCTTGGATCGCTAGCCCCAGTTCTCTGTTGTAGGCTACAAATTCAACTATTTATACTTATACAAAATGTAATTTACATCTCTTTTCCGCAGCATTATTTGACATATCCATTCGTAGGAATTCTTAGTTGAATATCTCCGCGAAAGGCTGAAATTTTCTGTTGATATTATGCACGCGTTGGCATTGATAAGACATGTTCATTGTTTCCTTTTCTTTCTTTGTGAGTGATTTTGTGAGTGGTCGCGTTAGGGAAATGTAAAAAAGAAAAACAGCAGTGTACGATGAAATGAGCGAGCAGATACGTCATGAGTGCTTGTATGTTCACTCTTTACTTTTTTGAAGTGTAAGCGTTTTGTAACCGTTGCATTGATAATTGCTGAACGTGTACCTTACGTATGCCTGTTCGTTATAAATGTATTATGCAAAAATGAAAATATTAAAAGCTTCTGATTACGGAGCCATGATTTGTTCCTGTGCACTACTTTCAAAATGAACACTTCTGGCGCACCTGCGTATCCAGTCCAGAAGTTTCGTAGTATATAGGGTATTTCAAAATACATTTTACTCGCTAAAATGGCCAGCAAAATTTGGCTCCTTCGCGCAACAAGTAGGAATATTTCTTGAACACCGCTTTCTCTTAAATGTTTTACTGGTCACATTTATGCAACAGATTTTTACCTCCGAACTGCCCATTAAAAGAAAAACAAATCGACTCGTTTTTTTTTTTTTTTTGTGCTGATGGTACAGTCATGCAATATTTTTGGAAAAATGCGACCAGTAAAACACGTATTCAAAGAAATTTCTACTGGATGAGTCAAACCGCAGAAGTTCACTGTTCATAGATTCGCGGGACGTCTTATTTGGGGACACCCCGTAGTTAGCCGACACAATGTAAAAGGCCTTCACTGGTGCAGGTGCCCCTTATGATGATGATGATGATGATTAGTGGTACCCTCTTTGTAGCGGGATGATGACGTGTCATCTCATAGGGACCCCCCCCCCCCCCGCTTCCTCCCCCCTTCCTTCGCCGCTTCGAGCCGCACTCCAGGTCTGCCCCCCCCCCCCCCCCCCCCGGAAAAATAAGAAGTCTGCCACTGCCTTCTTCGGTGAAAAGTAGTCAGCTAATCAATCTTGCCAGTACGCTAGCAAATTTCAAGAAATCGAAAGATTGAAGTTTTGCAATGACCTTACCATTTCGACGCCAAATTGCAAATAAATCAATTTTGTCAAAACTCTAAGAAACTTCAAAATAATCACAAAACTGAAGATGTCCGACAGCTATAGTATTAGATTTACCTACTTCTTCAAAGAGGCCAGAAAGCTGTGTGCACAAAGTCTGGGATACACAAATCCAGCATTTAATATTGAAGAATGGGCTGCATAATCAGGGCCGTAGCCAGAAATTTTTTTCGTGGGGGGGTTCAACCATGCATACTTTATGTACGTTCATGAGTGCGTTTGTGTGTGTGCGTGTATATATACGCAAGCAAAATTGAAAATTTTCGTGGAGGGGGGGGGGGGGGGGTTGGCTACGCCACTGTGCATAATGTACAGACCAACTTTTAAACCATCTTAACAAGCCGTGGCAGTATCCGAGTCGGTAAGGTGTTCAGCTGTAAACCGCAAGGGCGCGGGTTCGAATCACGGTGCCGGTAGTGTTGAAAGAAGAGAGCCACAAGGCGATGTGGGTAAGGAAGCTAAAACGCTGAAGTCAGTTCATTATTTTCTAATCATGACCTGCAGTAGTGAGCAGACCAAGTTCTAAACATTGCATCCTGTGCCGTGCCGTTAGCCGAGCGCGTATGTTGTTCAGTTCATAACCAAAAGGTTGATGGTTCGAATGGCAGAGCCGGGATTGCTGGACCACCAGGAAGTCATCCACACGTATTATTGCCAGAACTCATATGTATGTGCTGAAACATAATTTGTGAAACTGGACAGAAGTAATGCGGAGAACAGCATTGCGGGTGAGCCTTATAGGCCTAAAATTATGTCGGGACTGCCTTTTTTTTTTTTTTTCGTAAAGTCCTTTGTTTTTACAAAAATAGGGGACACAGAGTACAGCGGCAGGGGACCGTGAGGCCCGGGTGTCCCATTCCGCGAAGTTCCCACGAGGTGTTAGGGACTTGGCGGCATTGAAAACAATTCCAAAGCGACGTTGGGGCGCTGCACAATGGCCACCACGAGGCGAGTCTTCCGGTATGGCTCTAGAAGACGCGCGCGGTGATTGGAAATGGCCTTTGACGCCAGCGGGAGAGTGAAATGGGAAAGTGAACGTTTCTTGGCGTCTTCTGCTCGGGTTTTCGAACATTGAAGACTGATAACATCAGTTTTCATGCACCAATTTTCATAATTATTTTTGCGTTCGTCTCGGCATTTATTTCTACATGCATACTAGCGCTAAATAAAGCAGTCGCAAAACCGTTGCAGTGCCCCTTTAAAAATTAAAGGCTGGGGTTGCCGGTACCCGCTACACTCTTGTGACGCATTATGTGCACTTTGTTGATGCTGTGGCTGACGACGATGAAGAATTATGCCAGAGGCTTTTGTAATGGGTTGGAGCATTGAACGACCCACTCGTTACGCAATTCGCATTGTGTGACGCCTGGTTGTTACTTTACTGCTTCTAAAACGCTTTACAACACGTGTTAACGCGATTCCTTACGCGATATGAAGCCTGCTTAGGGTCAGTTTGCAACGCAGTTTCAAGCACCGGCGTAGCTCAGTGGTAGAGTGCCGGGCTGCCACGCAGAGGGCCTGGGTTCGATACCCCTTCTGTCACAGGTAGTTCTTATTTATATAGTTTTTTTTTCTTATTTCGTGTGATAGTGGTTACGGACACCGGCGGCGGCGGACAACTACGGCGCAAAAACGGCCCTTGTTGTGATCTCATAACGGCTTTCGCTGTAAAATCAGCGCGTTGTCCGTGAGCAAAAATTCGAGATAGACGCAATTTAATCAATTTTCTCTTTATTTATTTCCCTGTATTTACTGATCCATTTTACAGCGAAAGCTGTTATGAGACCACAAGGGCCGTTTTTGCGCCGTAGTTGTCCGCCGCCGCCGCCGCCGGTTTCCGTCACCACTATCGCGCGAAATAAGGAAAAAAAAAACTAACTAAATAAAAAATACCGAGGACAGAATGGGAATCGAACCCGGGCTCCCTCTGCGTGGCAGCCCAGTGCCCTACCACTATGCTACGCCGGATTTTTTTTTCTTTATTGCCTTACATATCAAGAGTCTTCACATGCTCTGCAATATACAAGAGAAGAGCTGTGCAACTACAAAGTGGAATGAAGAACCGTCAGCTCTGAGCTGACTAGTAATCAAAACTTTGGCATGCGTAACAATGGTTCAACTCGCGATATCCACTCCGGTACATCATCCTGCCCTTTGAGCACTTCAAGAAAATGGCCCACAGATTCGTAAAAATATTCTCGTACAGATCTCACTTCTACATCCGCATTGTCAAAGGCGTTTCGGGTTTGCCATATACTATGCAGGCCCAGGAGCATAATTGGTCATAACATAAAGTACGCCCGCCTCGTTTTTAACAGAAAGAAAACGGATCCCACGTGGACTTAACGGTAACTATTTTTTCAAGGTTCTCTGCAATATGTCCCAGAAAAATATCCCGCTCCAGCAATCTATAAACACGTGTTCAATTGTTTCCGGTTTATTGCATAAGTAACAATGTGTGCCCCATGGGACGAATAATCCCCTTTCTTCCAACCATGTTTTAACAGGCAAAGTACCAGTGTGTAGTTCAAAGAAAAACGTTTTAATCCCTGGCGCTACAAGCATCCTTTTAACTCGTTTAAGAACATCCTGACCTGGGCCTGCACAGTATAGTTGCCGGTACAATGGCACAGGCAGCAAAATATCGACGAGGTCTTTATACACTTTCTTACGTGAGACTTCACTCAGATACTCTAATGAAAATCGCACTGACAGGAAGTGAAAGGACGAAACAACTTCCTTTATATACCCCTGAATTGGTCCTTGCACATTTTCTGACGACACTAGAAATCCCGTCAGCACTCTAGACAGCCTTATAGTTGCATAACACTTCTCAAAAAATGGTCATTTACATCGCGCAGAAAAAGAAAACGATTGACTAGTTGTCTTATGTACAAATGAACTAATCCAAGCCCACTATCTCGGACTTTTCTGAAGAGGTTTGTACGCCTTGATTTTTCCCAGACAGAGCTCCAAATGAAAACTGCAAATAATCTGTGTATATTTTGTACACTTATTCTGCTGCAGTGCAAAACTTGCATAACGTACCACAGCTTGCTCACTAGAAACAAGTTGCACGTTGTGGCCCATGCAAATATTGAAATACCCCAACCTTTCCATTTCTCTGCAACGTAGTTTCAAGCACCGGCGTAGCTCAGATATAGGCGTTACGCAATATATCTGAGCTACGCCGGTGCTTGAAACTACGTTGCAAACTGACCCAGGCTTCATGTCGGGTAAGGAATCGCGTTAACATGTGTAATAATGCGTTTTAGAACAGTAAAGTAACACACAATGCGAATTGCGTAACGAGTGGGTCGTTCAATGCTCCAACACATAAGCCTCAGGCATAATTCTTCATTGTCGACGAAGTGCACATAATGCCTTTACAAGTCTGTAGCGGGTACCGCGCTTTTCCGAAGAATGACGAATAATGGCATAGTGGACGCTTCCCCGCTACACAAAAATTATGATGAGTGTGCTTGTAGTAGTTGTCCCAAGACCTCTTCCAGCTTTCCCTGTGACTGTGCTGCGCGTTCCACGCAGGCTTAACGCGATAGCGTTTAAGAGCTCGTTTCGCAGAAATTCAGGCGTCGGTCGGCGTCGTTGGTTGTGAGCGAAAAATCATCATCTTCTCCGTGACCGAAAAATCAAGAAAGATGCAAATAAAATAAATAATAAAAATTTCCGGGTCCGAGTGAGGATCGCACCCGGGCCGTCTGCGTGGCAAGCAGGCGTTCTACCACACAGTCACGTCTCTGCTTGGAAATACAGTGAAAATAACTTCCTCTGCTTGGAAATGCAGTGAAAATATCTTTCATGCTTCGCAAACGCAAGCGTCCTTTATATAGGCGTCGCAATATAACATGTAATATCCCAGGAATATTGCGCGGTACAAGCGTACATTGCCATCGGGCGTCAGAATATGTGACTATCGAAACGATTTCGTAGTTTAAAGCCGGCCACCCGTTACAAACGGCACACACCTTACAAGTATGCACTAAGTGGTTGAAGTAGGGCACTCGGGACAGGATGTCGCTATCGCGTTCAACTCTTAAAGGCGAAGATTAAGGGTCCCCGAATTTTTCTCTGATATTTGCTTTGAACTCACCCCCCCTTACTCAATGCCCTATTGGGCCCTGTAAGGTGTCATGAATAAATAAATAAATAAATACTGAAAAATTTCGGTTCGAGTGAGAATCGAACCCAGATTTTCTGCGTGGCAAGGTGTTCTACCACAGAGTCATGCCAGTGCTTCGAACTGCTTCGTAAAATAACACTATAAGAAGAAGGAGGCGGGGCATTTTTTTAAGGGGAAGGGGGAGGGGGGGGGGGGCGTGCTCCCCGCTGGCGTCACCCCTGCTTTGACGAAGGTAGCCACCCTAACGAAGGCAGCAGTCGGCGTGTTCAAGACTAAACTTTTAAAGACGATAGTCTTTCTTGGGATACCTAAACGGAGAAATTTTGGTCTGTCTGTCTGTCCGTCTGTCGGCACGTCACACGATTCAGCTATGGCCAAACTTTAACCCCCTGCCTTACGACCTCCAATCTTGACCAAGAAGCATGTGTTCATACGGGTGAGCGTGGGCAATTAAAAATCAAATATTACGCATACCTGAGGCACAACATCAATACCTTAGTACTATTCACAGTGTTCCTTTAAAACAAAATCTATAGATACGTAATTATAAAGATCCTAGTGTTTGCCACGCGGCGCTGCTGTGTAAAAACAAGTCTCCGCCCAGTGATTTAACTTCGACGCTGTGGCTGGCTGTGGTGCTGCCACCTGGCTGCAGCATTGTTCAACACAAGCCGATGTTCCCCGGTAGCGCTGTAGATGGCGTCCTCTTCTGTTTTATCAATGCCAGCCAGATGCGGCTGATTCATCGTAGAAGAGCGCTGTCTCAGGCAAGGCAAAACATATATGGCCGCTTGATGAAATACGACCCACTCTACAAGACATGATCAGAGAACGCAGAGAAAAGACCGACGACCAAATTTCAGCGGAGAAACGCGCCGGCGTCCGTCTAAGCGCGCCCGGAAAACGTCCGAAGAACGAGCCCAGCGGCTGCAGCTATTAAATTGTGGTACTCATGCCGCTCATGCAGTGCAGCCGGCACAAGACTATCGTCTTTCTTCGACGACATTTGCAGCGAAGCACGCAGATACGCGGCCAATTTTTTTATTTGGGTGAGCTGGTTCAGTATAAAACAAGAAGAAAGTTACAGCAGAATCACGAAGTGAATGCTGATGATGGAGCGAAGCTCCTTGGAAGCCAGTCTACGTCATTTTATTTTACTAAGTGTAGCGGCATTGATCGATGCGCTAGCGCTGCACGGTCGACGAGCGGCTTGCGAGTAGTGCAGCGCGCTGTACACGGCTTGTATGCGCGCTCTAGGTACGAGCGGCGCGGCGCCGGCGCAACACCTGCGCCCGGTCGTGTGCGCTGCGAACGGTTCTGCGCATGACATCGTGCGCTTGCTCGGAGAGGGGTTTCGGAGCGGCGCCACCGCAGCGCAACACCTGTGCGCGGTCAGTATGCGCGCTGCGTGCGCTCTACCAGCGGCTCTACGAACGGTTCTGCGCACGACGTCATGACCTTGATCGATACGCTTGCTGAGAGAGGGTTTCGGAGCGGCGCCGCAGCTGTTCCGACGGGGCCTACGACGACGACGGCGACAACGGACATCGTGCGAGCCTTTGCTCCTAAAAACATCGTGCACAGCGCTAGAACACACGACCGTCGCCGGAGGTCAGCATACCGTTCATTGGAAGATTGCGCTTCTCTTACAAGTAAAAGTAAAGTACGGCGGGCTTCTTGCGTTGGAGAACGTGCCAAGAAGATTTCAGTTTACATTGCTGTAGCGCAAAGAAAGGAATAATGTGTTTTTAATTTTTTTTTAGAACAACGCACCATCAAAATCGCGAGCACAAGAAGAAAAAAGAAAAGAGTGAAACAGTGATGGAAGCGACTTCTTACTTTTTGGAGCATTTTTTGGAGCAGGAAAATTGCCGCTTTGGAGCAGCCATAAGTGTTTTCGGAGCGCGAAAAATGCGAGTTTGGAGCAGCTATTCGTGTTTTAGGAGCAGATACAAAATTTGCCCTACACCAACTGGAGTTCACAGCACTGCCAAAGCATCTCGTAAATATTAATATTTATTATGAAATATATTTCGCAGACAACAATCAATGTAAATTTCAAGAAGCAAACAATTAAAAAGATGTCTGGTTGTCAAAAATGTGCCGTGAAATGAGCTATATATTTAAAATGCTAGTACTTGAGGCGGAAATCAAATCAAACCGGTAAAGTTGAGCGCCACATTTTAGAAGTAACCAGTCCCATATAACTGTTGCCAAATAAGCAGTAGATAATCGGTATGAGATAAAAGCAATCCTGCTGATTTTCACATTTTGCCACACTAGCCTGCATGTCTAGCCGAAAAAAAAAACAGCCAAATGAGCTATATGCTGAATATGCGTTTTTGTTGCATAAATGAGATCAGAGCCGATAATGCTGCACACTCGTAGCATACTGGGATGATAGTATACAAATTCTTTTCAGTTTCTTTAGGACTGATGAGTTGGTCAAACAGTAAAAGTTCGTCATTCTCATTCTCTCAGTGCCATTTCGGAGCAGGTTTTGAGCAATTACTGACAAAAATCCCAGTTTGGAGCAGCATGGAGCAGCATGGAGCAGCATTTCTCTTTTGGAGCAGTTTGGAGCAATTGGAGCAGCACTTCCATCACTGAGTGAAAGCATAAATTACGTAATGTGCGTTAGGATGTCAATCATAAGATCGCATTTGGCATCAACAGAGCAACAAACATTTGCAGATAAACGCAAAAGTGGTTGTTTCAAGCCGTAGTTGGTGATCGCCATGGGAAACTATGGTGATCGCTAACGCACACTGGCGAACTCAGACTTGGCCATGCTTGACGGCATGAGTAATGCAGGCTGGCAACTCTGTTGATGCGGTGTCTGGTTTTGTTCCGAATGTTTTTCGGTGGCAGCGTTGTGATCACCGAGCGCTAGCGTACTGTAGCTTAATGTAATCAAATGGCGGAGAGGTTCTCTCGGTTTCACGAGGTTCGAGATTATCAGGTATACGAATCTGTCATTCTGCGGGTCTGCTTGCCGCTGCGGCGGTGTTTGATGATTTCTTAGAGATCGCCGATCTTTATGCGGTCTAAGCCTAAGGGTCCTCGGGCTGCGTTGATAACAGCAGAGTAGCATCCAGCATTTGCTATCGATAATAATAACTTGTTGATGATTTATTGAGCACAGTTCATTAAGCGGGCTTTGTTTTTCTATATTTTTACCACTTTATTTTTTTTTTAGCTTTTTAAGTTTAGACGTCGCGCAGTAACGCCCAGCATCGTAGCGCAGGTGCTCTAGCTTGTTTAGATGCCGTGCGAGTGGTTCTGTTGTTTGTTACAGGCGTGCCTTTTGACAGCGCAAGCCACTTGCTTGCACATCGACACGTTTGTAATCTTTCCCAGGCAATCTGTTCATCTGCGCACCGCTGTTTCTGTGGGATTACTTGAGCTGCTCGAGTTTCTGGGCCCATGGGCTGTTTGTAACGTGCAGTGTTTTGCTAAACCAAAGTTGTTTACTTCTCGACTGACACCGTGGCTTGTGTATTTACCTTTACAAGTTGAAAATTTTTAAGGCTGTGTTTTTCACTGGCGCTGCGGTGCAGGTAAATTTCGATTGCTTGGCTTACGTCATGCAGCATTCACCAATGCTGATGTGCATCTTTCTACATGAACGGGAAAACGCTGTCATTTACGGCACCAAAACTCAGTAAAGAGCGTGTTCTGCAGTCTAGTAGATCTGTCTCGACAACGGTGTCTTATGGCCCAACTCCCAATGAGCGTTTATTTTTCCGATTCCGGTTTTGTTTTGCGAAAGAAGTTAGAGATTTCGAGAGTCCCGCATAGAAATGTTGACAGCGCTGATACATGCTCGCGTCACTGACTGCTGAGACAGCTAATAGTGGTAATTTGCGTACCATTCACAGGCACACTTTTAAATGCGTTCGAAAGATAAGTTCCCTTACAGATGGTGCCAGCCCCTAAAGAAGGGCGCTATTCAGCAACGACGAACGCACAGCCGATGTCTCGCAAGTCGTTAGGAGTTCGAGTTCATGGGGCATGCAAAAAAAAATCACAGTGTTCCTAACACCCTAATTAGACCGACCGCGGTGGTCGAGTGGTTACGGTGCTTGACTGCTGAGCCGAAGGCCGCGGGATCGAATCCAGGTCGTGGTTAGCGCATTTTGATGGAGGCTCGATTTACGTGCACATTAAGGAAATCGGGGTGGTCGAAATTTTCGAAGCCCTCCACTACGGCGTCTCTCGGAATCGTGTCATAGTTTTGAGATGTAAAACCCGAACACTTATTAGCATCCTAATTAGTGGAAATGTTTCACTAATCTTGTTTACGTGATTCCTTCTTGCCAGCGCGCATTTCTCTTATATACCAGAAAAAAACTTAAGGGACAGAATGATCTCGTCACAGATTTACCACTCGCATGTGAAGCACTAGCAGCATCCCCAACAGGGTGATGTGTTTTTGATCAGCGGTAAGGTATATTGATTCAAGGGAGGAGAAATGGGGACTATAAACTAAGTGATTATTGATTTCTCTACCAAATAAGTGCACATTGTTTTTTGAGGGAGTATTTTTTACCTGTTACAAACTAAGGGGCAGTGTATGAAAGGGTGCGCCAAATTTACACGGCATATTTAGCAGAGCTATACTATATCCTACTGAACAACAAGCTTTAAATGTGGTTGTGATTTGACAAAGTGCTGTGTAGATGCCACTAATTGCTGTGACTTAAGTGGACCATGCCTTTTCTTTTTCCTTTCAGGGTAAAGGAGTTGACGTATATGATGACAACCTCATCGAGCTCGAGCAGTCTTCTCTTGCTGAGCCAATTACACAGGTAAAAAGCTAGTTCCTTGGGACCAGTGTCTATAGTTGCAAGACTGAAAAAAAGTTGACAGTCTTGATTATGCTCAGAAACTACAGTGGAAAAAGGCTCAGTGTAGCCTGCAGCAATGACCCGAGAACTGCATTGGTGAACTAGGAGGGCATGACTGTGAGCTTGTGAAGACCTCTTGAGTCTCGTATATCTGCATTAAGCCATGGTATAACAGCTTTTTTTACTTAAAGGGACGCTGAAGGCAAATAAGCCAATGTGCATTGTTGAAACACCATTTAAGAAACCTTCCAGCGCTTGCCTCGTGTGAAGAACACGTTTCAGAGGAAATTGCCTTTCAATTCCAAACTGCCCACTTCCGAGCCAGAAGTATGACATCACGTGCACAATCTCCACCCTTTATTGCCCGACAGGCGGCACTGCAGTTGCTTGTTTGAGATGTGCCTAAAACACATAAGTCATCCAGAAAGAAGGTTTGGACGTCACATGTATGTAGATTTTTCTTTCACTCAGCAGCAGTTACTTTGAGATCTGCATTTGAAGAAAGCCACTGATGCAATATACGTTAACGAAACTACAGTCGATTACAACCTAACTAAAAATGTCAGCTCTGCTCACAGAACCGTGGCGTGCCTGCCCTTCACCCGTGAAAGATGTTTATGCTTAAATTGTAAGTACTTTTCCTTGGCTAATGTAAATACTACACATAATAAGAGTTAAAGGCTCGTCGTTACTGTCTGAAATTGTATGTTTGGCTGAGCAGTGATGTCAGAATCCCTTATGAAATTTACCAGAACGTTCAAGTTTCCGTCCTAAAACCAGCGACACAAATGTGTGTCTGTATGGGAAGGTGAACTACCTGAAACACTCGACAAGTGCTTGATGTCACAAAAATGAGGAAGCCCTATAGGATGGAGCATTTGTGCAATTCCGTGGGAACTATCGCGATGGCTGTGGGCGAAGCTAACATTTTTTTCTTACATTTTAACTGAGTATAGCGAAATGAAAGAGTGTGGGCTACCAAACATTTTGAACACCGCATCTCTGTCAAGAAATGTGCAGCCATGGCATGTTTTTGGGTTCTGAAAAACATTGACGCTCGTAGCACTCAAAAGCATAGCCTCTGATATTGTTGGCTTTTGCTCAAAGGAAGTCATTGCTGGGCTGAAAGTTCGTGCAGCACCTAGGCTGACGATAGATATCTCCTCCAAAAATCAAATAGAAGTGCATAGCTAGCATTTTATTTTAGCCTACGATGCACTGAAATGATCACCTTACTATGAGGGGTTGTGTACCGGTGATACAATTATGCTGAGGAGGTGTTAACGGCATCAGGCTAGTACGAAATCGTTCTACTGGAATCGTATTTAGTGTACTGTGTTTTACGATCTCAATAACTAAAGCACTGTTGTCAATAACATTAATGCTCTAGATGTTCTCGATTATTAATCTCAATTACTGTTATTTGCCTTTGGTGTCCTTTTAAGCAAGTACAGCTGTTATCTTGGCTGCTTAGACATCATGTGCAGGTGTTAACGGCAGAGAACAAGGTCAGGGCTTTCCACGCAAGCTGTTACAGCATATCTGGTTTCATCCTTGTTTTCCACAATATGCATGCGTAGCTATGTCATGTGGTTAATCGAAACCTAATTATTTACCTGGTTGAACCATAAATTGTGAAGTGGAAGTTTCATAATACTTCTCGCACAGTTGCAAGAAGTGATGCCACTTTCCATAGCTGTGCTAGGATCTTGTGGGTGTTACATAGCAATTTTTCATGTAATTGCGATAACAAATACTCTTTATAAAAAATACTCCGTATGCATTGATGTGGGTACCCAAAGTTCCTCTTCACCTCCCCATGATAACTGTTCATTCCCCATGTTGGTTAATCTTAAAGGGGCCGTGCAACACTTTTTCAGCATGGTCAGAAAACGCTCCTGATCAGTAGTCAAGGCTCCTAAGAACATGTGAGCTAAACATTAAAGCTCAACACGCAGCCTGGGATTTACAATTAATTCTAAAAGTACGTTAGAAATCATGTCCTCTTCTTTCTTCAAACGTGCCCATGCTCGCAATCAGACTGAAAGTAAGCCATGCGTTGGAAGAAAAAATAAGAAGGGCTCAAGGTCATAAAGCGCATGTGAGGTGTCATCATTCCCCCATGCGATCCCTCCCTGCTTCTGTGTAACCACTCGTACTTACTTGACCGATTCTAAAAACTTTTGCAGCGGTCGATTTGTGAGGCAATAAACTCCTACAGTGAAGCCATTCGATGGTTACTTGAAAAAGTGTTGCAGGGCACCTTTAACATTGGTACTGTGGGTTGAGATGTATGGTATTGCCAACTGTGCATAAATGAAAGGACATGACAGGCCTACTTTTCATTGACCTGTATGTTCTTGCACACCTTGTTCAACTAAATTCGTACCCGTGCCCTTTGCAGTGTGGTGCATTACTGCACGTTCACAGTATGTTTTGCGTTTGTGTGTTAATGTTTGCATTCATTATCATTAAGACAACATAAAGGAAGCCCCACACCAGCACGGCTTCTTTTTTTTTTTCCTCCCTTTTGGCCTGTTTGGATTGCAAGTCCTGATGGTGTCCATTAGTAATCACCTTTTGTGGCAAAATGTCTTTCGTATTTTATATTCTGCCCATTACAGACTGTTTTTCTTATAAGCTGAGGCTTGTCAAGTTCAGAGGAAGCTAAAATGACAAATAGCTTCTCTTGAAGTTCTTGTATGATCTCGTGACGTCGAAGGCTTCGTTAGTATTTGGTTGGATCTATCCATAAAAATACATTATATTTGAAACATAGACACCATGAAATTAACAGCCTAAGAAAGAATAAGTTTCATTAGTTCTTTCGACTGTTTATTTTTTCCCTTCAGTCTTACTCCACCTAAAAGATGGAGATAGTTGAAGTCTCTGCGATTACAGTTGTTAGAAAAAGGATATGTCTGTACGCATGACGCTTATAATTTGCAATGACTTCATTTCCTGATAATTTATAGGAAAATTTGCTGGTGTCAACATTAGTTTGAAGTCACTAGTGAATATGCCAAGGCATGTCTGCCCTTTCATTTTCTTTTCTCTTCTTTTTTTTTTCTATTTTCTGTAGGCACATGTGTATGCTGACACTTTTGACTTATTTGAATACTGTAACATAAGTTATAATTACTGTTCCACATAGCACAGCCTTGAAGGTGAATCATCGTCAGCTATTGTAACTTTAAAAACAGTGTAGTTGACAGATGATCAACTAGCTGTGTAAGGCACAAAGGCACACTAGCATGATATAAAAATGTGCATGACGGTACAGTGTGGGCTCATTTTTCTTATGCTTCACAAATTAGTATGATTACCTTGCTGCATTAAGCATTGGCTCAGAACCTTGTTTTTTCTGTTATGTTGTGTATAAAGGCACATACATGCAAACATGTGTTTCTGAAACACGTGTATGTGTATCCTTATACACTTGTTCATGGTTGCCAGCGATATGCATTTGCAACAGGGCACACTACCATTCATTCAATGATCAATAAGGTTGAGAGCTGGGCTAGTTGGTGACAGATCATTATACCGTATGGTGAAGTAGTGAGTGTCGTGTCCTTCTTGTCCCCTTTGTCCCCGTCCAAAATGTGCTACTTCACCATACGGTATAACATTCAAGGATCGTTTACGGGCAGCTATTCCGAGCATAGCTTCTTCAAAATGCTGGTTAGTCATTCGTTGTCATTTTTTCTCACAATTTAGCTTAGGTTGCATGCTTCAGAAGCTTGAGTGGGAGTTGGCATAGATTCCCAAAAATTGCAGCTTCCACTTTTCTAGGTTCTTTGAAGAACCTAAATATTTTTAGCTAGCATGAGCAATGGTATGCGCACATACTAATAGAAGATTTTATAACTAAAAAGACACTGGACAGTAAGAGAACATTAAATTCTCTCGTACCTTAAGCACAGAAATTGGGCATGTTCTGGACTTTGGAGGTGAATTGCATAGGTCATATTCATGCAAATCCTTGCCCCCCACCCCCCATCAGTATTTACAGCATGTGAGGCTCTCTGCTAGGCTCTCTGCTAACTTGTGCATTCTAAAGGCACAATAAAAAAATGCTACAGTCAAGCCCACTTACAATGGACCTTATAGTGCCATCCAATTTGTCAACTGAAATGAAGTATTCGCATCAAGTGACCTTGCACTAGACGTGTGAAGATTTGGGCAGCTTTAGATCATAAAAGTAGTGTGCCACTTACGCGAGTGTCTTGATGCAGACCCATTGACTACACCAGTCACTTGTTGCAGACTCAGCCTCTACATCAGAAGGGACAGTCTCCTTATCCGCTTGCTCCCATTCGTGCTCTGCCCTGGCATATTCATGCCCGTGGTTGTCTTTGCCGATGCTTTTGTAGTTTATGCTTTGGATCTTGGTACGGGCAGTGTTGTGAGAGCTGTTGAAGGTTGGAATACACTGGAAGGCAGTATGAAGCTAAAGGCAAACCTACGCTTGTTCTTTCTAAGGCTTCACATTTGAAGCTAAATTTGTATAGCGTCAAGGATGTCTGGTGGCGTTACTGTCATTCCCGGGAAGTTGCTTCATGGCATTAACCAGAAGGCTAGAAAGTTGCAGCGCGAGGGTGCAAGTTGAAGTGCTGAAACATTAACTAGGCGAGTTTCGGATAATTTGCAAGCTGTAAGCAAATTCATGCCGAGAGTTGGCATCCATGTGAAAGAAACCTCAAGTGACTGAATTGGAAGAGCAATGCTTCCAATATTGGTATTAAGGCTGGGACTTTTTCTACTTTAAAAATTAATTGGCTATTTCTTTAGCTTCAGATAACTTTCAGGTGGTTGCCCCCTTTACATTTAGTCATGAAAGTTGGGCTAGTTGGTCCTGTATTAAATGTATTAGAAGAATTTTCAGCGAAGAAAACAAGTGGACAGTCCGCTTGCTTCTCCCCTAAAGTATTTTCAACAGCGGATCTGTTTAAGCCAGCTGTTAGTCCGTGCAGAGCAAACAGAAAACTCTCATGGTGATGAATCAGCAACTGCCATCATAAAGAGACAGAAATAGAAGGAAAGAGAAAGGGAAGAAAGACAGAAAAAGATAGAAAGACAAGTAAGAAATAGACAGAGAGAAAAATATAGAAACAGACACACAAAATAGCTGAATGGAAAGAAGAGAGAGCAAGACAAAAAGAAAGAAAGAGAAAAAGGAAGCGAGAAATAGAGAGAGAGAAAGAAATGGAAGAAAGAGAAACAAGGCAGGCCACCCAGCTCCGCACTTCTTTCGGGCTTGGCACCGCTGGTGCGAAGCTGCCTTAATTTTTTTCGCTGGAAATTTTTCTAATGCACAGAGCCCTCTGATCAATCTACTTTCGCCGTCCGGCTCTCTGTAGATATGGCGCAGGGCCGTGCTTCCGCAAGGGTTGCAGAAAGTAGTGCCTCTTCCTTTCCTCAAGCCACATATTCATTCTCTGTAGAACTGATTCCCCCCTTACCCTGAGAGCTGTGAATGGGAAGGGAGGTGGGCTTCTCCTGGGAACTGACAGTGAGCGTGTGTGTGTGTCGCGTGTGCTCCTTGTTGCCCAACCAAGCACGCTAGTGGTGCCGGGCATGAGGTAGAGGGCCGCCACTGCTGTCTCTGCTGGTGGCCACTGCCTCGGCGTGCGGGACTACTCGCTGGGGGCGCTTGTCCGTGTTGGTTCTACTTGGCACCTCCCTCCTTTCTCTCCTCCTGCGGGGTTGCACCTCCTAGGACAATCTTGGCTACCAGCTGCTCCTGCGACATGGATGGAAATCCGGACAGGGCCTGGGCAAGAATGAGCAAGGTTGGACTCTTTGTCACCTCCTAACTCTTGTGTGTGTGATGTACCATATAGACTCGCCTAAAAGCCTCCATCTCGCTCGACTCTTCATGCAGAAAGTGTTGGCTCAGACATTATAAGAAAAAAATTTTATGACCATTCGTCTGCATGGGAATTCATCACTATTTTTGCGTGGTCCTTGCCTTCCTTCTTGAAAGTACATAAGTTTCTTTTTTTACTTAAGGTAAAATGGTCATAAACCTCTAAAATGCTAATATAAACCAAATAATGTGGAGCTTAAGGTGCTCGGGTGCGGCAAAAATTTTTTTTTATATACTTATGATCGCAATGCTGTCTAATGGCCACTAGTCACTATAAATGTGCCAAATTTCCTTTTTCGTTTCCTGGATGATCCCATTATGCAACTTAACCTATTTCTTACACTCTTGCATGTTTAGGGTGGGTAATACTGTCGTGTTTAAGTTCACTGATGGATGACTAACAGTGCGATGCAACTAAGGTTTGCTTTCTTAATGCAAAGACTGCTGTTTTTGGCTCCTTGAACCAGGAGTGTTATTAGACTTATTTCGCACTCATTATTTGGAAATACTTTGGGTAGCACCATTTCGTGCAGTGTTGTAGATAAGGCTATTACACGAGTCTATATGGTAATGTGCCTTGTTGATTGGAAAGCAATGCATGCTTAAAAAGAAAGTACTCGGACCTACCTATACGAAGCGTGTGAATCCTTGGCAGCCTATCTGGTAGTTTCTGAGAGAAACAGGAGTGAATGACAAATTGTGACTGTGCATTGACCATGTTTTTCTGCGTTAGTTGGGCATTGCCATTGCCATAGTTTTAATGACTTGAAAGTGGAACCATAGACTCTTTTCCTCCTCCATTCTTTCGTACCCCTTTCCCCTTCCCAAGTACAGTGTTGCCACCTGGAAATCTCTAGTAGACCTTTACCTCTCTCTCTGTCTAGCTACACTGTGCAATCATGGTTGCAAAAATGTGTCGAATGCACATTTGGTTATGACATGTGATAAAAATAGTGCGTTTTCATTCGTTCGGAACCATGTCTCTCCTCTAATGCATTATTACCCACACATTCATGTATTCTGCAGCATAAAGACACATTGTATAAAGTTTTGAAAATTGGAGTGAACTGTACTATTGGTTCCTGCTAATGTGGTTGAATCTATCCTAACCATTTCTCATTTGATCAGGCTTCCGTCGGACTTCAGTTAAGCAATATGTAATGGATGTATTACAAATGAGATGACATTATGTTTTCATATTTCTGGTGTCTCACCACGTTTGCCATTCACCAACTTAACTCTTCACTGAAGGAAAGGCCTAAATTCATATTTTGGTACAAGAAAAAAAAAAAGAAAGAAGCCTCCTAACCATTGAAAAAGCTATTTTGTTAAGGCTAGGTCTGGGTGCCCAGGCACGTGTGACTTAATGCAAAAGTGTGAAGTATACATTAGTGCATTGCAGAATAGCTGCAGAAACCATCGCATGTAATTTGTCAAAATTTGGAGTGTGCTGAAGGTGTCATCATGACTTCTGCATTTATGTATAGTAGCAGAGAGGTAAGCGTATTTGCAGCAGTCACCAATACAAAGTTGTGGCGGCACAAGAGTGTGGAGGAAATAAGTGTACACCCATTAAATGGCATTGTATAAATTTACAAAAATACTAATTCTTTCTGCTAAGTGCTTTACTACAGCTAATATAGATTTAGATACAGCAGGGGATAGTAAAAAAAATTAGCTTTGGTTATTACCTTGTTCCAATGAAGTACCTCTAACATTTTTAAATTCAGCCACTTTTCCCCCTACCATAAAGCAAGTAATACTAAGCTAGGCCATTCAAATTTTGCTAAATTGATGTGCGTGTGTGACCACAGTCGCACATGGTATTGTGCATGACGGGCTTTGTGTGTGTGGTGTTTATAGTCTTTTAGTGCCTGTAACAATTGGTAACACAAATATTGCAGCCTAGACAATTAAGTTTACGCACTTAGTTAATAATAAGACATTTACTGTTGGTAACCTTGATGCAAGTTCGTATAATAAGATCAGAAGCTTATAGGAATTCATAGCAGGGTTCCAGACACAGTTAATTGCAGAATTTTTATACATCTCCATGCTGTTAAGAATACCATGAACTATACTGAATTTTCGCATGTTAGAAACAAGCTAAGTGAACATGTAAAATTTGTTTTAGATGTGTAAAATTTGTGGCAGTTCACTATATTGCAAGTAAGCCTTGTATGTCTCTGTGAGCTGCACGACGCTGGGAAGCATCTGGACATGCACGTAAAACATTTTAAACGTAGAAGTCAAAGTATGTGCAGAAACAGTGTTATGTTGCTAGTGTAACATAATCATGCAGACACTTTCGTTTCGAGCTTCCATTTCAAGCTATGATCAGTTTTCAACATTACTGTCTGTATGTCAGTGCGCACATTTCTGAGGCTGCTTTTGATGTGCTTAAAGGGTTCCTTTTCACTTTATGCACTAGTTAATGGTAAAATTTAGCGTGCACTTGGTGCTTTAAATGCTATCTTGTAGTGCCTGAAGAAGTGAAGCCAAATCTCTTACTTCGGTGCAGTTTGTGTGTAGTACTTCAGCATGTTTTTACAGTGTGCATGTAAATGTGCAAACAGTATGTCAGTTTATGATGCCAGCTTGTGGTTTCAATTATGATCACTCATAGCTGCGTTTAAGTCATACATTATTTTGTTAGATAGCAGTATTAATACTGATATTACGACTGGTATTAACACAATAGTTACATAGTTTACGTATTGAAGAACAAGAGCGGGACATGCCTTTGTTCACAATTTTGATTTGGTTTGTGTTATTGCTTCAAGTGGCTTCATGTAATTTCAGTGCTGCATCACTTATGTGATTCAACTCGAGAAAGAAACCTGGGTATGGTACTCGGAAATCTCGTAAAGCATTTTGTAGTGAGCTCCCATCATGAAACCAAAGCATGCTGGTATTGAAAACTCGGGTTCTTAACCCGTATCGGCCGCTCTTTGGGAACTATTGTGTTGGGCCGACATACGCTGGGCCTGCAGTTTCGGGATTGACTGGAGGATGTCGTTGCATCGCGGTGGCATCGCAGTAGTGTGGTGCATGCGCCTAGAGCTGGCAGCTGATGGGCGCCGACTTGAGCCGCTGATGCCATGCGCGTGAGGTGCCGCCAGTATCCTGCTGGGTGTCTTCTCGGCAGCTGCTCTCTTGGACGAGCTGGAAGGAATGTTCATCATGGGTTCCTCTGAGCAGGTGAGCGTGACACTGCATTTCTCTTGCCCAGCATGCATATGTGAATAGAAGAGACATTTTTCAAAGTTATATTTGCATGCGGTTCCAGAAATCGTTGTTTTGTAGTTTAATGGTGACCTGTGTTCAAAGATGTGGGATCAGTATTGTTATTAAGAACTGTATTACAAAAATTTATTGTAGCACCGTGGCCTCTGTGATTAGCTCCGGCAACGCGCCATAGCTCAGGCCGTTGCATTCGCACAGGGAGAGCGTAATGAGAGAAAGCGGTGTGACTGCCAGAAGAGTGTTGCTGATCAGGCGCAGAACTTGGGCTAAGGTTGCTATCCCACGGCATGTTAAAGAGTTAAGAAAAAAAATCACCATGACCATCACGCATGTCGTCACTCCCTTCTAGCTTGGCTGTGATTTCTCACAGGGCAGGCGTAAGCGGGGAACGCAATGTTACAGCCAGGTGAGCATCGCAGAACTATATTTAATATGGGTGAATGCTGTGAGTAAGGCTTGGGCAAAAATCTTAGCCTCATGGTGTGTTAAGGTGTTGGCAAAATTGCAATTCCTATGCTAAAAACACGCCGAGTGAGACGGCCGTAGCAACGCCACACTGCTGGTGCTAATCACGGAGGCCACAGTAGAGCCTACTGCTTTTGTATCACTGGTGACACTTTGGTTCCATGGTTGTTTTCCTCGTGAATGAAGTCATTCTAATGTGCTACACTCAGACGCAACTTAAGAAGGTAAGAGAAGCCCCACCAAAATGACTAGAGCACAGCAGCCGATTGCCTCCATGACTGAAAAAATAGTTCCCACTGATGCTCTCGGTGATTTTCTCGGTTACTGAATGTGCAGTTTCCTGCATGCACACAGGAAACACGTAGAGATTTTCCTTCTTTTTTTTTGCCATTATTGTGATAAGTTATCAAAATTCATGATGGCTGCTGATTTATTGATAAACTTACTGGCTGCCTATTTGACTAGACATTGAAGGAGCATTGACTCATTTTTTACTTCACTTCTCTTTGTGGATGACGGTAAATTTTACTAGCATTGAAGTTCTGTGTTTTTGAATGCCTACTGTACAGGAGAACTGCAGAATAAGAACATCTAGCATCTAGTTGAATGTTGTAAGCATAACTAGAGGAGTGTTAATTTTCATGTAAAAAGTACATGAACAGTATAAAATTTTCAGCACTTGTGTAAGGTCAAAACCAAGATTGGATAGCATCATTGAGGCTTGTATGAATTTTTGCAACTTGCCATTCTACTACAAACACGGCCAAGTAGATCGGTTGCAGACATGGCTAGTTTTTTGAAAATCATGGAAGTGCCCTGGTGGCCTTGTTGCTGGCATGTGCATATGGAGATATGAAGAGCACTTCTATTAAATCAAAGCTTGAGAAAGGTGATTGCAAGATTTAATAAGTGAAAGTGTTATTATTTGGTACCAGAACAGTCTGTTGCTTTTCTGTGCATTCTTTCATGTAGCTCTCATGCAAGTGTCGACATGCAATTTCTATCCTTCGTGACAATAGGTTTAAATTAGGCTGACTTTTTGGGTCCACATAGCCACAATAATTAGCGTGTTTTGCTTCATGTACTATATTAGTGACTGAAATGTAGGCCCAATCTACATTTGCTTTTTTCTTATATATATATATATATATATATATATATATATATATATATATATATATATATATATATATATATATATATATATAAACGAGTCTTTATAAAGACCTTGCTTGCGTAATTTTTCATGTGCACTAAGGTGTGTTTGTGCAGTTTTTCTTGTCTTCTGCATTAGCTTTTTAATGTCCGTCTGTTGTCGTATAGCTTGAATACTGTTTGTTAGGTTCGTCCTTCACAACTCTGGTCATCATTTGGCTTTGAAAAAAGTAAAAGAAAAACTCATTGTTAGAAGAGCACATTAAGGCCAAAATATCGCCCCACCTTTATTCCTTTCTTTTTAATTCACTTTAAAATCACGGTGTTGATCTCAGCTGTGTTTGTGCAGTTTTTCTTGTCTTCTGCATTAGCTTTTTAATGTCCGTCTGTTGTCGTGTAGCTTGAAGTACTATGTTTGTTAGATTGGTCCTTCATAACTCTGGTCATCATTTGGCTTTAAAAAAAGTAAAAGAAAAACTCATTGTTAGAAGAGCACATTAAGGCCAAAATATCGCCCCACCTTTATTCCTTTCTTTTTAATTCACTTTAAAATCACAGTGTTGATCTCAGTCTGGTGTCAAAGATTTCGCTGTACAGTCGAACTCCTATAACAAAGTGCTTTAAACCGATCATGCGCCTTATCGCTCATCACAGATACAACAGGATGAGTACATACAAGTAAAGGATGCCTGAAATGCTTAGTAAAAGAAAGTCTTTATTTTTGCCCTCTCTATGCCTTTATTACAATGTGCATCTGCAGCCGATATTAGGGCATAGAGATTCATGACATGTTCTCTGTCTTTGTTGTGGTGCGCTTTACAGCTCAGCAACAGCTGTGGAACGTTATAGCGGCACTGCGGCATTTGTTCATTTGTTGTGCTGGCATGCTTATTGGTTGTAGGCTTTGCTGGAAACGTCTTCACAATGCATGTGGAGAATAGGAATTTTGTTCAAAACAAATGGTACACTTCCTTAAATTTTGTCGCAGAGGTGTCAATCTGTAGCTTCACGTCAGGATCCCCTTTGCTAGGTTTGGTCTTTTTCGTACTGTTAAACAGAATACTTTCCTTGCTCCTGTGATAAACAACGAAATGACTGGTGTAGAGCAGATGGTGCCACATTATGTGATATCACAAAGAACTGGTGCAGGAGTTTAAAGATGGTGATGCTGTCCCTCTTTCAGTATCGTGTTATTTTTAAGTTTTTGAGCCTCTGCTTACAGCGAAACTTGACTTACTAGCCATTGCAGAGGTGTTACCTGTCCAGCATAGCTTGTTTAAATGATTTTTTAATTGGTGCTTTATCTGTAGTGCTCTGCATACATGTAAACTACTGTATTTGGGCATTTTATGACTTTTGCATCATGTACTTATGTGTGCGGCTAGGATTTTAAAAGATATGCGTGGCTAGGATTTTAACGGGGCCTATTTGAGGCGCCTCTGTGAAGTTTCATTATGCAGACAGATAGTATCTCTGTGAGTTCTGTCGCGTTGCTGAAGCCACTCACTGTGTTTTCAGCACTGCAAGGTTCTGCAAGCTGGAGGCGAGCTGTGACAGGCCGACTCGGGATACATCATCTGCAGGAGTCCATCAGCTGCATATTGCAAGGTTGGCATGGGTTAGTACTCTCTTTGTTGCCGTTTTCTATGTTGCCACCGCAAGCATGTATACGTATGGCACCAAAATTGTGTATTTTAACTTGTACATTTTAGAGTTCTCACCAAACCATGATCTGATTACTATACACGACACAGTGGTGAAGCTCCTGTCGAGAGCTGCTGCCATAGCTTTACCGTTCATTCATAATCCACTGATGCTTTCTAATGAAAGCTCCCTGAACATTGCTGTAACACCCACTGGAGTGTTCTAATTGCACGTAAGCCCTTGCAAAGGCACTGGAAGCAGCTACAGCTGACTCCTTTGTATGCGAGCACCACAATCCAGAAGAAAGCTTTTCTCTTCTATGGTGAAAATGGTTGTTGCACCAACCAAGTGCTACTGAATTGCAGTGGTTAACGCTTCTAAGTATCAGTGGTGCTCCATAGTTGGTAAAGGTGAGAGTAAACAGGCAGTGCAAGTTAAACAAAAGGAGTTGCACGGAGTGCTTTGCAGTTCCATCGGGTGTGCTCAGGTGTGCTCAACATTAGAAATGTGGGTTCTATTTCCTAGTACATCTGTGCTGTATTGAGAGTTGGTTACTAAAGTAGAAACTCATTATGTGTCTGCTTGTGTTTTGTAAAACATCAGGGTGCCTGGCCTCCTATCATTATTTTTCTGGCCATGGTTAATGGACTTTGAAAAAGCCAATAAATGGTGTCCTTGTTACTGAATTCTTGTAAGTGCAACAAGGGGCAATGCAGAACAAACAACGATGTCTAGAATGCATTTTCTTTTTGTCATGCTGATTCATGGTGTACACTTACTATTAATTTTTAACCATGCTTGCCAAAGAAGAAGTGCATTGTGATATTTTTAAGTGCACTCTTCCTTTTATAACCCAGTCTGATGCTTCAATTCCAGATTGCAAACTTTGTTGGTTTTTGCATTTCTCCGTGTTTTAATGCTAGTCAGATGTAGTGGTTCTGTAGTTTGCGACTACTTTGGATGAATGGAATATGAAGAAGTTATGGCCAACTATCAGGCAATCTCCGATGTCTGCTTTCTGCTATTTGTGCTTTGTCAGCCTGATTTCACCTGATGTGTCCTTCTGATACGAAGCAAACATCATCTTTTGAAGGTTATCCCTTGTCATAGAGGTTCTTCTTTGCATTTAATTCGTCCCTGTAAGTGAAAAATAACTTGCAGTATAGAGGAAACCAATTGCATACCTGCCAACTCTTCAAATTTGCCTGGGAGACTCCCAAATTTTTTAGCAGTCCTCCCATTTATAAGGGCATTGCCATAAATTTCTTTTAAAACAGTTCCAACCTGATTGCGAAGAGGAAAGTGGTTCTAAAAGGAAAGCGGTCCTACAAATTTCTAGCCTTGGGTCTGTCATATGCGGAACGCTGACGTCACTTTCACGCAGTACATAAGTGTGATGCCTAATAATACTAGGAAGGGGCTACAGCTGTCTTGGGATACGGCACATTTCTTCCTTTAATTTTGCACATAATTATGATAATTATAATTAATGATATAATTATGAGCTCCAGTACGATTGCAGAAACTTTACTGGCAATCATCGAGTGCTGTTTGTGACGTTGCTGTAGCCCTGAGAAACAATAAATAAAAATGTACGCCACTTTTCTTTCATCTCGTCGCCGCCCCCCTTCTCCCCACCTACCTTACGAATCTCCCGAATTTCGAAATTGCCAGGTTGGCAGGTATGTCATTGCATGAAAGCAGAGCAAAACGCAAGCTCGCCAGCACCGCAAGTACTGCCCTGCTAATGTATTCACTTCTGTAAAGAGAAGTGAGTGAACATGCTGTGAAAACTCAATATAATGAATCATTGGGCACAATTAAGGTGTTTTTGGCTTTCAGTGCAAGTTGTGATGAGCCAGGGCGTGAGAAAGTAATCCGAGCACAAATGAGTTCTCTTCCATCTGGATTGTTAGTTTTTATTGAGTGTAGTATGTCACCTTTGTTTTAAACTTCTAAGCACAGCAACTACTGAAAGAATCCGCATCAAACCTGATGATAGGTTATGCATTCACTTAGTTAATTGGTAGCACTAGAGCGTCATGTGTATGTCTTTCAGGTGATTTATTCATTTGTTTATTTATTGATTGACTGATTCATTTATTTTCTGATCCAATTCTTGCAGCTGTCCTAAGCTGGTGTTATGTGGGGCACCTTAGATTGTATTTCTCGATCTCAATTGGACCCTTTACTTATTCTGCACAAAAAGACCATTCTTTGTAGAGAAACTGTATTCCATTCAAGCTCGACTGCAATTTAAAGTGAGCTGTATGACATCGATAGTATGATAACTATAAGCTTTAAAAATAGAAGAGTTCAAATAAATGATTTCTTGCATTGAGTTCATTTAACAAGTTCAAAATGATTGCCTTATTTACTGATATCCACCTTCGTGCTTTCTGTACACTATGCTGACAACATACTATTAATTCATTTCATGTTTACGCTTTGATGTTCATCACACTAGCAATACAGCAGAAAGCATATTTGTGAATTCTCAAGTAAGACATAGTAGTTTTGGTGTACACTGCCATAATATTGAGACCATTGTCATTTCTCTGAAGTGGATTTCATACAATTTCAATCAACGGTGATGAAAAGAGAATTCTTGTTCCTGTAATGATTTATACATTGTGATTGGATTAGCTGTCTGTTGTTGTGATGATATATTTTTAATGCAAGGTAGCAAAGTACAAGTAGGGTGCTGGCTGATGTATATTGTTGACATTTCAGATTTTTTTTTTTTTTTCTAATGCTGCAATTGTATTTCGTTTGAACAGGATGGGTGCTACCAAATGGGTGCTCAAGTAGAAGCTTCATCGCCACCATGGGAGCAGCTGGAAGAGTCGAAAAGTTCAAGCAGAGTCTCTCAGCAGTGTTCTTATCATTGACTGGTCCTCTGTTTTGAATAAAAAAGTGTTGTTGTCAACAGGGTTTAGGTGTGCTGGCTCGCTTTTCTTTGCATGAAAAAAAAAATAAACAAAGCTCACTGTAACATGTCATTTCAGAAAGGTGGACCAGGTATCGAGTTTTCATTTAGTAGCTCCACATGCTTTTGAAAAGGTGCACATTTCGTCTGAGTACCTGAAGCATACAGGCAACAGTCTTCAGTGGTGTGTGTTTGGAACTTCACCAGCTGCTGCCATCACTATCGCCTTACATTTCTTTACCAGAATTCGCTTATCTATGTCTAGGTGTTACCAGTTTCATTAACCAAATAAGTGTTGCATGCTTTCATGAATATCCAGAAGGCCTTCCTTGTTTGAAGTCTTATGAAAGCCTTTGCACTTATACGCTGAGAGTAGTTATAGTAAAAGTCTTTCTTTTCAGGCATGGCAGGAAGCAGGTTGACTGAACCCAGTTTGCCGCTCCTTTAACGAGTTTTGTGGAAAATTGATTCAAGGAAATGTTTTGCAACACTTTAAATTCTAAATTATATAAATGCGTATGGGCATTGGCAGGTGTGCAGATTAGTGCAGTATGTTAATGTTTGTATAATCATTGATACACTACTTGTATCTTTTTTAACGCTGGCCACAGTTACTTGTGTGAGCGTAGTCACCGAGGAAGACTGCAGGGTATGTAGTAGTGCAGTACAAAAGAAGTGCGTTGATCTTTTTTTCCAGGGCGCACCGATCCCTTGCCTATCATCATCAAGGAAGACATCATGGGATTCGGACGAATGGAGATGGAAGTATGAAACCACAAACCACTTCCTTTTTTTTCTCTAGCATTAGCTATTGGCAAGGCTATACGAATTGCATTGTTTCATTTAAAGTCTGGTATTTTTTAAAGTTCAGAGAGAACAAGCTGTATCGGATAGCGAACGAGCCATATGATGCATGTCCACCAAAATGTAATTTGCTCCAACACACGCCACGCTGTGATGCGGCACTTAAAATTAGTGCCCTTTCCATGATCACAAGGTCCAGAGATGTTATTACTGTAATGTTACCTAACCTTACACGACATGGAATTTGCGACTTTATTAAACAAGTTCTTTAGGAGCAGTAACAAAGCATGGTGTTGCTTTATTTGTAATGATCAATGGTTCATGGAAAAGTGATGTCATAAAGATGATCTGGCACTTTGTTCTTCATTGCCTTCAGGGAGTTTTCCATCAATGAGAATGTCGACTCTAGTCGCCAAGGCAACAGTGGAGGACAAATTGGTTATAATGTTTGCTGTAGCGAAATTCCTTGTTTGACCACTTTGTCTCTGTCATCCAGCAATTCTTTGTCTTTTCTTTGGTTATAACTTTGCCTACAATTCATTTGTAACATACATTAGCTCGAACTCCAACATTTATCCTTTTTGTTGTCAGGATGCTGCCTTGACACCTTTTTGGTTTCATACTTGTGCACTTCCAGATGGACTACGCAGAGGAGACAACAGAAAAAAGGAGAACACTGGAGATTGAGAAGGAGGAGACAGAGGAGCTCAAACTTAAATACAAGGTATCTGAAATCATTCTTCACTGCTAAGCATCCTCCTCTTGTTATAAGTAGTGAATTGCTTACCCCTTTGTGTGTTAACTCTTTCAAGGCCGTCCAAGAGAAAGAAAAGGTAGTTCAGGAGGCCCTGGCAAGCTTCAAGGCCAACTTCTACTGCGACCTCTGTGACAAACAATACACAAAACACCAGGAGTTTGACAACCACATCAACTCTTATGACCATGCACACAAACAGGTATGTTGCAACATTTATATATACTGTCGAAACAAATAAAAAGCTACCCACTGCAGGGAAGAAAATAAACGAGCCATTTATAATATTAATGACAATTTTAAAGGGGCCCCGCAACACTTCTTCAGCATGGTCAAAAAATGCGGCCGATTGGTAGTCGAGGCTCCTGTGAGCATGTGAGCCAAACACTAAAGCAGAACATGCGGCCTGGAATTTACAGTTAATTCTCACTAGAAATCACTTGCTCTTCTCTTGACAAATGATTCCATAAACCCAAATGACCATGCCATAAACCTAAAGTCCATGGCCATTGGCCGATTTGAGAATCGTGAGCTGTATACAGTCAACTGCCGATTTTTCGGACGCCCCATTTTTCGGACATGCTTGAAAATTCGGACGCTTTCGTGGCACCGTCACAAGCCCCATAGACGTCCACGTATAAGAACGTCTAAAATTTCGGACGCGGAAACTCTTCAGCGTCCGATTTTTCGGACTTTTTGCCCAAATTTCTGGTTGGAAACGGCATTATTTAAAGCCCCAACCTATGCCACATCTATCGTCTCGCAGGTTTGAACCAGCGCTTTCGCGAGTCGATCTGTTTGCAGCCGTAGCAATGTCCGGAAGTCGGCTTTGCCGCAATGCTTAGATGGTATGGGCTGAAGCAGATCAAAAGTACGAAGGGGTTGCAGTGCGGCAATGTCTTTACGGATAAACACTGGGAATGCATGGAGCCGTGATGGCGGCAGGTGGCAAACTCGTTAGTACGACTTAATCGCTGACAATTCTTTATGATAAGCATCTTCAGCTAACTGCTCGGTAGTGCATGAGGTCCAGCGCAGTTGTAAGCATACTGCACACTTATAATGGGCGACAACCCGAATGCGCCGCGCCGCCGTTCGTGTTGCCTCTTTGTGCGAGACTGCTAAGTGCTCCGCACAGACGCGTTGCTTTGAGGAACGAAAGCCGCGCCCGTGTGCGGTCAGGAACTGAGTGGGCATAACAAACACCTTCACGGCAAACGCGTGCGTACATTACAGCTAGCAAGTGCCCCGGCAGTGACGGAGTCTGCGTAGTTGGCGACGTGCTGCACACAACTAGGAACGATTGGCTGCACACGGCGGTGATTTTCGTTCAGTAGCGCATCGTTTACGTGCGCACACGAGTCAGGGAAAGTCGGACGATCCGCTCTTCCGCCACAGCCCTTTGTGTTTCGCGTCATCGTTCCCAAACGCCCCATGCGAGAGAGCCGTAACTTAATCCACGCTTTGCTGGTATCGGCACAATAGTTAAGCGGGGTACGCGGCACGTACCGAATGTATACACAAGAGCCTGGGCGCTCACCAAAATGCCTGATAAGTGTGCTGGGAGCCATTGAAGCTATTTCGGGCATGGGTGGCGATTTGACACTTGAGCGGAATTAAAAAGCATGAATTCGTTATTTTTTTTTTCGGACGATTTCGCAGTCCCTAGGGAGTCCGAAAAATCAGCAGTTGACTGTAGCTACCACGGCCGCTGCGGGGTGCCGCCACATGCGCGCTCGCGATCACACTGAAAGTAAGTAAGGACGTAGCTTCTTGCCCCCCTTGTCATGCCCCCCCTGTGTGTAGCTTTCAGCGCACTCGCTAGTACAAGATTGGAGAGAAAGCGCTTCAAGCATGCGACAAATCCCTGTTACTTCGCTCATACTTGACGGATTCGAAAAATTTTTGCAGCAATCTATTCACGAGGCAGTAAACTCCTTTAATGAAGCCATTCGATTATTACTTGGAAAAGTGTTGCAGGGCCCCTTTAAGTGAACAGAACAAGAAAAGAAGGGAAGGAGGTTATAGGAGTGCAGAGAAAGAGGGGCGATTGCCCTGGGTGGCGTGCTAGGTGTGGCAGTAGGTGCAAATTCATATGCAGAGTCCCTGCCAGCCATCCAGCCAGGCATAGGTGAGACGAAGGGTGAGGAGTTAAAGCAACAGGAAGGAATTGGTAGGCAGCTCGCTATTGGTCTGCAGTGCTCCTTAGATGGTAATAAATTTCAATAATCGAAATGCTGCACACATGTACCTGTGCATGACCTGTGCATGAAGCATTGTTAAAGGAGTACTGACACGAATTTTAAAAATTTTCGGATTGTTGTTTTAAATAAAACTACTGGTGTCGAGAAACCTATAAAGAGTGTCGTAGTGCTGGGGAATGCATTGAATATATTTTTAATACCGCTACCATAAAACAGCAATTTCGGTTTCGGTATCGAGGGGGCGGCTTCTCAGTGACGTTTCAGAGCAGTGGGACGTCGCAGGAAGACAGCAACCGGCGACGTACTAACGGCAAATCTGTCGTCTGCTCGTGGTGCATGTAAACAGCGATGATTGAATTGTCGGCCAGTGACCCTGACAGAGATTTCTGCGACTTAGGCTGCACGCAGGACGCAGAGCTCGCAAACTCAGGAACTGTCTTGACTCGTCGGGATAATGTCCATTGCAGCGGGGCTGGCGTGCAGATGCTCAGTGATGAAAACTCTAAAACCAAAATAAAATATTTTATACACGTTGCCTGGCTCCACTGTGTGGAGAGCGCTGACTGCATACCAAGAAAACAAAATATGTCCCTTTTGCAATCTTCCAAAATCGTGTCAGTACTCCTTTAAAGGAGTGTGTATATCAATGTGGAAACTTGGGCAACCCAACAGAAGTATGTGTGTCTTTGCTGCTACCATTATTAAAAAAAACTGAAGCATAGTCAACCAATGAGCAAATTTTCTGTTGCTTGATCGGTGCCACTTTGGTGATGCATCCTGTTGAAGATTTATCAAGACTTTCCAGTAAGCCAGAAATTACCGTGTATGAGAGTAGATGACACTGCTTATAGCTGACATATGATGACAATGTTTAATGGCATGTAAAAAAAAAGCTGTTGATCAAAGTAACTCGCCATTTACTCAGGTCTATTAAGGAAAGCGTTTAACAAAGAATCGCTAATTGTATTCACTATACAGTACTTTGCCGTCATTGTTATGGCTCTGTGGTGGTGTTCTGCTGCCAAGCACAAGGCCATGGGTTCAGTTCTTGTTTGTGGCCATGTATTTAGTGGGAGTGAAATGTAAAAACACACATGTATTTGGATTCTGTGCATGCTGAAAGTTGCCAGGTGGTCACAATTAAATATGTGTGCCAAACCAATGCGCAGGTAAACCAGTACTTATTCAATGGATTTAACATGCCAAACCTGCATATTTGTTCAGCATACTAAACCCCATGAATCAATTAATCGATAGGCACAATGCCAGCCAACGCCTCGAATATGAAAGGAACACTAGTATGGCATGGATTCAATGCGTTTTCCACTGACTGGGTGATATGAATGGCTGATGCAGAGACTGAAGGAGCTGAAGCAGCGCGAGTTTGGCCGCAACGTGCTGTCAAAAGTGAAACGTGAAGACAAAGGCCGCGAAAAGGAGCAGCGGCGTCTCCAGCACTTGGCAGAGCTGAGGGCACATGTGGCAGTGATGCGGTGAGTGGTGGTGCATTTTTCTTTGCTCTCCATCGCTAGCCTTGGGCACACTTCTATTCCTGCTATCGTAATGCGTGAGGAAAATCTCACCTGGATGCTGAATTGTTTCTCCATAACATTATTATGTGGCCACTGTCATGAGGCTTTTTTGTGGTGCTGGGAAAGATCAAAGCACTATGACTGGATACCGTTCCTTTTTGTGGCTGTAACAAGTTTAGAAAATTAGACCTATATGTATCACATTAATGATGCCGTTCAAGTCTGCAGCCTGAATGGCATAATTAAAGAACTAATTAGGTAAGCTTCATTAATTACAACATTGCACAGATTAGCTTCTATCAAGATGCTGCTAATCTGGAGACTAATGTCAATATCATAACGGTGATTTACACAGGTCTAAGTTTAAAATTTTAGTGCAGTTAAAAAAAAACACCCCCCTGTTCGTTAATACAGCTAGTGAGCAATAATATGTCCCTTCGTATATTGACTGAATAACCCTGCTGTGATTGGCACTGTTGTGTCGGCAGCAGATGTTTTGCCCCTCTCAGCTACTCCTCTCTCAATAAAGTGAAACTTGCAGGATTAAACTTCAGACAATCTGAAGAAAGTCCTCACTGAAACTCAGGTTTGAAGTGTGGAACACCTATGCTTGCCATTTAAGGGATGCTTTAAAGGTTTGCTAATATGAGTAATAGTTTGTTTGAGTGGTATTTGATAGTGATGTGTCACTCTGCTTTATTTATTAATATGAGTGCATGCACTCATGTTTATTGCTTTCTATTAGTTTCAGCTAAAGAATGAACTCTTTATGTTTATTTTGGATGCTGCTGTTGTGTTGACTTGCTCATTAAACAAAATTAAAATTTCTTCCGTTTTCTTGTTGCAGAGGCCCCATGGAAATGGGAACTGGAGAAAAGTTTCGAGGACGCTTCCAGCAGGTGGACTCCGTGGAAGAGACAAAGCCACAAGCATCATCGCAGTCTCCTACTCTGTATGACAGCGACGAATTCCAGCAGGATGCCAATGAATGCCAGAAGGACGCCGACGAGTGCCAGCAGGATACTAATGAATGCCAGCAGGATGCTAATGAATGCCAACCGGAGGATTCCAACGGATCCCAGGAGGATGTCGAAGAACGTCGGGAAGACATTGAATGCCAGCAGGATGCCGATGAAAGCCAGCAGGGCACCACCAACACCAGTTTGAGTGACAGTGACGAAATCGATGCAGAAAAGGAGCAGGATCTCGAAAGCCAACCTCACAGTCCACCAGCAAGTGCACCAGAAGAAGGAGAGGAAGAAATAAGCATCCCACAAACAACCTTCTTTGGTGATTCTAACATGTTCGAACTGCCACCACTGCCTAGTGAGATTCCTCTTCCCAGTGACATTCCGCCTCCCCCCACTCCCGCCTCCATCCTTAGGCCTTACCATCTTAGACCCTGGTCAAGAGAAATACTCTCCAGAAGAGCCCACACCAGCTCTTCCAGAGCCTGCTTTGCCGGAGCTGCCGCAACCTGTCGTGCCTGACCTTCCAGAGCCCTCAGTGCCCGAGCTTCCGCAGCCCTCAGTGCCCGAGCAACCTCCGCCTTCCACCCCATCTGTTGAGGTGCCACTGCCAGCAATAGAAGAACCACCCCGCATCGAGGAGTCCAAGTCCAAGTTACTCATTGGCAAAGCATTGGCTAAGAAGCGGCTCATTGCATTTTCTTTGACTTCGAACCAGCCCCTGCAGAAAGCTTTAGAAGTGAAGAGGGCAGCTACAACAGCTACAACAGCAGCAGCAAAGCCGGTCAAGGGTGCCTTGTCGTTCAGCTTTGCCCGGAAGAACATAGGAAAAGTGGCCCCCATCTCAAGTGCGTTGTTCAAGGAAGATGACGACCAGCCTGATGAGGAAGGCTCAGATGCTACTGCTGCAGTTGCAACCAGTACCGAGGCACAGCCGGCTGCTGCCGAGGATAAAAGCACAGAAGAAGCTGAGAAAAATGAGAAGCCAGCCACTGAGCCTGAGCAGCAGGAAGACAGTAACTTTTACTTTGTGGCCCCTCCCAAGAGGTGTAAGGTGAAGCCAAAGTTTGAATTTGTGAAGTTTCTGAAGAGCGATAAGTTTGAGCTAAAACTTCCTGATGATGCTGTAGAAGGCGTTCCGGAGAAAAAAATCAAGACCGAGTCTCAGGATGGAAGCAAGAAACCGGATTCTGAAGAAAGTCACGGAGATGCTAAGAAAAAACAGCAACCTTCTAAAAGTGGTGACAAGAGTGAAGGGTCTGCAAAAAGCAAGACAGGTGCTCATGATGTTTCATCTCGAAATGGCAGCAAGAAAAAAGAGAGTGCCAAAACGGAAAAGAAGGACCGTGGCAGAAGTCCTCGTAGCAGTAAGCACTCCAAGGACAGGAGAAGTCGTTCGCGTGAACGTAAAAGGAGTCGTTCCTAAAGACAGGAAACGAAGCCACTCGAGGGAGCGAAAGAGGAGCAGATCACGGGAACGAAGAAGGGGGCGATCCCGAGAGCGGCGCCGCAGCCGTTCCCCTCGAGATAAAAAGAGGAGCAAGTCCAAGGACGGAAAGCGAAGCCGCTCTAGAGACAAGAAGCCAAGCCATGCCAAGGACACGAGGAGGAGCAGGTCAAGGGAGCGACGGAGGAGCAAGTCCAAGGATAGGAGCAAAGACAAAGCCGATCACAAGAGTGCAAAGGAAGCCAAGCGGCGGTCACCAAGCCGGGAACGGAGAAGTCGCTCAAAGGGCCGTGCTAGGAGCAATGCTGACGGTCAGAAGAGAAAAGAGAAGTCAGCAGATGACAAGAAAAGCAAAGAAAAGCATACCACTACTAACGACCATAAGAAGGAGGACACAGCACGTATGGAAACAGCAAGTGTGGAGCCCCAGGCTTCAAGTCCGGATGTACCCCAGGATGATAGCACTACGCAAGCAGTGAATGGGGAGGAATCCACTGGTGATCAACAGGATGAGGAAGAAGAGAAGCCGGCTAGAAGGCCATTACATTCACCAGAACCTTCTTGCAAGCAAGACAAAAAGCAAACTTCTGACTTGAGCACTTTGCAAACTGCATGCCACAAAGAACCTGATGAAGTGGGTGTGTGCTCGGAAAAAAATGAGCCAGTTTTAAACCTGATGTGTGAGGACAGCCCACTTGACACTCTCGGGGAAGCAGATAGTTACGACAGCACAGACATGTTCCAGCGTTCACCATGTAAGCTCTCAAAAGTATTATCCAATGAGAAAGTGTCGCTTTATGATGACAAGGTCGAAACTCATGGAGACTGTGTTGTTAAGCAACAAGTTTCTGTAGCAACCTGCTCTGTCAAGGCGGATGAAAGTGACCATCGCAGCAAGCTCAGCCATGTCCGAAAGTCTGATTCCCTTCCACAGATCTGCACTGACAAATCATTGCATGAAGAAACCAAGAAAGCTTGTGCAGACACCGCAGCAGTTGGGTTTGAAACAACTTAAAAGCCATACCGAAAAGGTCAAGAAAGCTAGTGATGACTCTGAAAGCTGTGATGATTCCATTAAGGCACAGCAAAAGTTTTTAGAGGAAATAGAAGCTACAAAGAAGAGTGCCTTGGTGACTGTGCAGAGACAGAACTCTGAAAGCAAGGCAGAAGCTTCAGAAAATAACAAAAAGACCAACAAAGCTAGCAAGCTGAAGAAGCCACAACCTGAAAGTACGGAGCTACCGACAACGGACCTTGTATCCCTTCCAAAGGAAAAACCTGCCAAGGCAGCTAAAGAAAAGCGAAAGACTACAAAGGATAAGTCACAAGAAAAGAAAAAAAAGAAAGCAAAGCGGAAGCCCAAGGCGTCTAGTTCGAGCTCAACGTCTTCATCGTCCTCCTCATCGTCATCTTCAAGTTCATCACGTAGCAGCAGTTCAGGCACCAGTGGGAGCTCAAGTAGTTCCGGCAGTGCCTCAGACTCTGAGAGTTCAAGTAGCTCGTCTTCTTCCAGCTCTAGTTCAAGTAGCTCGAGCAGCTCATCATCTTCATCCTCTTCTTCTTCTTCGGAGTGTCCTCAGAAACTGAAGAAAAAGAGGAAGAAACTGAAGCTGAAGTCGAAAATGCTTAAGGAAAAAATGGCGAAGATGGCTAGAATGGCAAAGAAGGCGCAGACTGCCAAGACTGTGCTAGCATGTGCCACCATGCTCACCCAAGCTACTGCTGCTGATGGCATACTGGCCATAGACGAGCAAACAAACCAGACCACAAAGCATTTGGGTAGTGCATTACATGCCGGGAGCGTGTCACAGGCTGCATGCACAGTTGATGACTCAAAACCACTACAGAAGCTTGTGCAGGAGGTTACTGCTTCAAGAGGTTCCACTGAGCAAGTTATCATAAAGGAGACATCAAAGCCCAACAGAGATTCAACTTTGCTAGCTAGTGTTCATCTTGAGCCAGTTGAACCTAAAGATGGTACACAAACAAGCAAGAAAGCTGTGGATAAGCTGCACAGTGCTAAAGTTTTGGAAGCACTGTCCTCAAAGAATGTCATCGGTGTGCCACGTGATCCCAAAATTCCACATTCGAAAATTGAGACAACTTTGGATGTGGATAAGGCATCCGTTGACATTGTGGATCCTCATTTGAGAATTGAGCAGACTACTTGCAGCGTTGATAAGGCACATGTGGTTGATGTTGTGGATGCACATTTGAAGATTGAAAAGACTGCTTTCGAAGCAGATAAGGCATGTGCCAAGGTTGCAGACGTTCCTATCAAGTCTGCAGAGCGCTCTAAAAGTGCACATAAAAATAAAGTAGATGATGATGAAGCCAAGAAGCTTGATGTTGCTGCTACTAAAGTAATTAAAGCTAGCCCAGTGGTTAAGGGAGCTTCTGAATCTTCACCACCAAAGTCTAAAGCAACTACATCTGGCCCAGCAGTCAAGGGAGCTTCAGAACCTTCAACAAAAAAAACTGTTGAGGTGTCTTCAAGTGCGAGCTCCTGCAATGCTCATACTGAGCAACATGTCGACACTGGCCTCCGAGGAAGCGCCGAGCACAGTGATGCAAAAAAAGACAAGAAGGACCACCCTCCAAGCAGTCGCCGGTCTACCACTGATGATAAAGTGACTGACAAACTTGACAGCAGAAGTAAGGAGAAAAAAAGGAAGAGTGAGCCATCTCCAAGTAATGAGCCCGCAAGTAAAAAGAGAGCTTCTGAGCAGGACTCACCGAGATCAAAAAAGTCTGCTAGCAAAGGAACCAGCCACCGATCACCGAAGTCTGATTCTGCTACTGCAGAGCATAAGCAGCCTCTTTCAAAGCAGGAGAAGACCAAAAGTGAAAAGCCAAAAAAGGAAGGCAGAGAAGCAGCAAGAAAAGATAAGGAAGAAATCATTTTGGACCCAAAAGAGAGGGAAAGACTTAAAAGTGAAGCTTTAGAAAAAGCACGAAAAGAAGGCAGCGACTGCATCAAAGTGAAAACACCTGATCGAAAGAAAGAAGTCAGTTGGCCTATGACTCTTATTAGATATACTAACAGCAAGCCATTTATTTCATATGGCTGCAACCCTATTTATGGCAAAATCAGTATAGCAGTTGCAAAGGAGAAAAGGCCTGTGAAGAGTAATTCGGAGGTAAAGGAAGAAAAGAAAGAAATTCGGGAAGTACCTAAAGAAGCTGCAAAAAAGGGCAGTCGTAGCAGAGAGCACAAATCTAAAAAGGAAGTACCGCGGGATGCTTCTGTTGAAAACAAAGTGATGTCGCCCCCTGTGGAAGTAGTAGTAAAAGAATCAGATGTCACTGACGTCGTGTCTCCTGACCTCGTGTCTCCCGACCTTAATGCAATGTCAGGACTTCAAGCTTTGCAGTGCCTGTATGATAATATGGATAGTCCAGAGACTGTAGCGAAGGAGCTGGACTCCGAAACCGAAGTAAGCCACCGCAAGGCTGATCAGGAAGCTGTGCCAGAAGAGACGCCATCAAGCGATCGGTGTAAAAGTACCGAGTCGGACACAGCCGGACAAGACTGCAGTGTCGTTGAAACCACACTTCCCAGCCCAGAAGCTCCTGATACAACGCAGCCCTCAAAAAGTACTCCGCCAAGAACCCCAGAGCAAGAACTTCCTGAAGTAAACGTGGAAGTCTCGTCAAAATCATTACCTGTCATAGCAGAAGAAGCAGAATCATTACTGGATAAAACAGAATTGACAGCTGAACCTGAAGTGTCAGTAGAAACAGCAGAGAAGGGAAAGTGCTCAGGAACATCAGCTGGATTTAGTTTCACACACCAGCATTGAGCCTACTCAGGAAGAAGTCGGGCTCCCAGAGACGGAGAAGAAAGGGGACGTGCCCTCGCCTAACGCTATGGATGTAGCTGACGATGTGGTCGACCTGCTTCCAAACAGCGATATGTCTTTGGAAGAAATGCGCTTATTGGAGTACAGTTCACGCATCAAAGTTGAAAGCCCAGCAATCACTGAAAGTGCTCCTGCAGAAACAGTGGAAAGCGTAGCTGAGGATAGCGAACTACTAGTGGAAATAGCTATGAAAGCAGAACAACCAACGGAAGAGGTAGCTGTTGCTCCTAGCCCAAGTAAACCAGCTCCGGCAGACGAATTTGTGCGCCCAGAGACCAGTCAGGTGGCACCACTTGGGACTGACAAGGACCTGACTTCAGAATATGAAAAGTTTATGGAACAGCTCAACCTTGGGAGTTGCATCGAAGTAGAGGTAGCACAGGAAGTTGAAGTGCCCAGTGAAGATGGTGTAGAAGCTGAGCAAGCTGCAGACGTCATCAGTGCAGCACCAGCTGAAGGCAAGAACGAACTGGATTCTGTGTTAGCCTACCCATTGCCGACTCCACTGGTAGCTTCAGTGCCAGATGAAGCATCTGAAGTACCTGTAGAAGACATTGGTGCCCTTGAGGTGGCGTGTGAGAGTGAAGTCACCAGCTCTCCATTTTTGCCATCTGTACCACCACCTCCAGGACCTGTACCTGCACCTACTCCAGCCATTGCATCTGCCCTTGGTGGTGCAATCACTTCTTACCTTTCCCCCATTGGTTCTGCTGTTACGGACAGCCTAGCATCTTGTGTTCTCGCTCCTGTTGCATCCACGGTTTCTGCAGAAATTCCCATTGCTTCGCCATTGCCAGCTTCTGCCTCATGTTCTGTACCTGTAGCATCAGTTGCTGTTGAAGCTCCAACTCCTGTCCCTGCTCCAGCAGTCCCTGCTCCCATTCCAGCTCCTGTGCCCGTAACATCATCTCTTCAGTCCACTGTGCCACTTGCTAGTTGCAGTCCCCAGCTTGTGCCATCTCTCCTTGCAGCCACAAGTGCACCTGTGCCTGTTTCAGTTTTATCCACCTCCTCAGATTCTTCTAAAAGCATTGCGAATACAGTTTGCTCCAGTGATGTTTCTCTTTCACCAAGTCGGCCTTCTTCATCCAAGAGGTCGCACAGGAAAAGACACAGTGACAGTGCCAGAGCAATTACTATTGCCGAGGATGTTTTACCATCTCCTCCTAAAAAGAAAGATTCAAGACATAGCTCACATAAATCTGCGTCTCAAAAGCCAGACCTCTCTGCCCAACAAGAAGTTTCCAGTAGCAAAAGTGTGTCACGTCCCATCATAATCAAAGTTCAGGCAAATTCTGAACCAAGAATGCAGTCAGCCACTCCTCAGATCTCACAAGCAGAGAGTGTAGATGGCTTAGAGTGTCTACCTGCTGAACAGTCAGCACCAGATGTTTGCGCTGAGGTAGAAGTTGGAAGTGACGTCTGCACAGAGGAGCAAGTGGAGTTTCCATCCTCAGATGACATGTTTGTAACAGTTGTGGACACTGAAGACATATGTCTCGCTGCTGTCGAGGAAGTGGCATGTTCATCATCGGATGACCTCAACAGCAGCTTGGCAGTGCCTGTAGAACAAGTAGAAGAGAAGGAAAGCTCCCCGCCACCACCTCCTCCTCCGCCTCGATACTTGAGGCTCAAGCCACGCAAAGGGTCATCATCGTCGTCATCTGTGAGTTCATCCAGCTCCGTAGAAGAAGTTCCACCACCGCCGCCGCCACCTCCACGGCCACCTGTCCGTTGCTTGGTGCTCCCTCCCCCCACCTGCTGGTATTCTCTTGCCAGCTGGCAGGGGCACCCTCTCAAATGAGCCGAAGAAGTCTGTCACTTTTGCTGATGGCATCCCACCAGGCAAAGAACCACCATCAAGTGGTGGCGTCCCTTCACCACCACCGCCTCCACCACCACCACCCCGTGAACGCAAGCACCGCACAAAGGTCAAAGTTATCATACCATCGTCGGTAGCCGACTCCCTGCCGCCACCCCCTCCTCCCCCCAAAACGGCCACCACCGCCAACGGCTGCAGCGTTACCCGTGTCAGCTGCTGCTTCGGCAGTGGCTGCTGTGGCTACAGCAGCAGCCCCTGCTCCTCCTGTTGCCGTGGAAACTGTGGCTGCTGCCTACCCGCAATACCAGGTGCACTTGCCCCAACAGGCCTACCCAACTGCCGGATACACTGTCCCATATAACACCTATCCAGCAGCAGGCTATGCATACACAGCCACAACACATTTAGGGCAGACAGTAGCTTACACCTACGCACCTGGGCAGGCAACCCACCAAGCCATGCCTGTACAGCAGGTGCAGCAGGTGCCCCCTCAGCAACACCTCTATGCCAATGCTACTGCTGCTTCTTATGTGTACCACCCTCACCAGATTGTACAGGCAGGTCCAGCTGTGATGCAGCAGCAACAACAGCTGCAGCAACACCTTCCACCGCCACCACCGCCGCCTGTGGGACAGCTACCTCCTAGGCCACCCACGTAGCACTTTGGGACATTGTGCACTGCAGTGATTACTTCGCGAGATCTTTTGTGTTGTGGTTTCATGTGGCGCAAGAGAGGACCTTTACAGGAGCTCAGGCTCCATCGTGGGCTCAAGTCATGGGTGCTTGCCATTTTCCCAATCGTGTGTAGCTCCGTGGACATTACTGAGTCAAGAGCTCAAAGCATGATTGTTACATCGTCTTCACAGTGATTGTTTTGCCCGAGGCCGGTGTGCCAGCTTTGAGTTAGAACAAGGTGCATGTCACTTAGCTTCTGTTTACAGTGTACACCATGAACATAATGCATTGAACATCGTTATAAATTGTGTAAATATGCTTTTTTGTTATTCGTAGAATAAACGAAATATTCTTGTGGAAAATTTCACTCCGTGGTGTTTTTTTTTTAGATTTGGTGCATTGTCGAAGCATGTGTGCTAAATAACAACAGTATTAATGTATGCGCCACATGCAAACAGTATTATGTAATACTGCCAGAGGTTCCATGAGCAAGTAGGGAGTTGGGGATTATTCTTGCTCCTTAGCAATTTTCTTTTTGCATGCTCCACTTCATCAAAATAATGCCTGGAAACTATGCCTAGCCACAGAATGCAGCAGCTGTTAATCTGCCACACTAGTGCCCATGAATTCGCATGTTGATTGCTTAGGATTATGTGCTCTTGCAACAAGCTAATTAAAAATGTCAAGTTGCAGTCGTTTGTACCCAGACCCCGGAACTCTTAAAGGGGCCCTTGCAACACTTTTTCCAAGTAGCCATGGAATGGCTTCACTAAAGGAGCTTATTGCCTCATGAATCGACCGCCGCAAAATTTTTTAGAATCTGTCCAGTACAAGCGGAGTTACAAAGATTTGTCGCATGCTGTAATTGCTTTCTCTCTTCTCTCGTCCCGACGAAAGTGCTGGAAGCTAAGCAGGCAGGGATGGCACAGGAGAGGAAGGTACGTCACATACGCCTCGTGACCTTGAGCAGTTTTTTCTTTCTTTTTTTCTTTTTTTTTTCTTAGAACGCGCAACTTTTCAGTGCAAATGCGTGCGCGCGGACACGCGGCGGCCACAGTAACACCCGAGCACGCTGTGCTCAAATCGGCCAATGGCGTGGAACTTGAGTCTGTGACGCAATGATTTTTGAGTATATAGCATCATTTGTCGAGAGCGATTTTTAGCTGACTTTGAGAATTTTTATTGTAAATTCTAGGCCGCGTGCTGCGCTATAATATTTGGCTCGCATGTTCTCGGGAGCCTTGACTACCGTTCGGCAGCGTTTTCTAACCATGCTCAAAAAGTGTTGCAGGGCCCCTTTAATTTTCAAGCAAAATATATGCTGCAAACACTTCATTTGATTTAGTGATTGCAAACAACTCCTTCATTCAATGTATTGTCAGCTTTGGCTGTGTTGATTGCCAATTTGAGGTCATGAAGGACTTGTAAATGTTGGTTACACACAAGTGTTTTACCTTGAGAAACTTTCATTTAAATCTGTTTATTATTGAACACATTTGCGCATGCTGTGCACTGCAAAGAAAAGCTACAGGTCTTTCATTCAAGTTAAGCCCTAAAAATTATTCCGATACTTTTAAATATGGTTTGACAAATGGATCACCCTGTTTATGAGCAATGGCCACATGAGTAGTGGCACAGACCTTCATGCACTGATAACCTGCCCTCATCAATAGTGGGATGCAGTTATGGTCCAGTTGTGAAGCTTGCAACTTTAAAATTCAGTGCATCCAGTAACCTTGCAAACGAAACATTCCGACCAGCAATGGGAGGCAGGCCCATAGCCTGGGCTAGGGGGGAGAGGGGGGGAGGGGCCCTAGCCCCTCCCCCCTCCCCTAAAATTCTGATGGAGGGGTGTGTTTTGCTGAAAATAAGTGATGAAAATAGGTGTTCTAAATTAGTCAAGGTCTACAACAAGTGAGTGCCCACTGCAGGCATACCTTTAAGGTTAACACCACAGGACAACGAATGGCAGACGGCAAAGGTATTGCAAGCAGCTGTTCCACAATTATTTAATAAATTCCACCTTTTAGTGTAAGACATGCACCCACAACATGCACACAACCAAACTCTACCAGGTCATGCTTCCTTAAAGGGGCCCTGAGCCACACCTCGAGCTTGATTGCAAAGCACATTTTGTGTACAGAACAGGGGCCTCAGGTTCACCTTGGAGGGCCGCAGTAACGAAATAGTCCCACGCAAGGGCCGAGACATTAAAGCAGCTTGGACCATGGGTGGCAAGGGGGGTAGTTTGAACAAAATTTCAGCTAATGTTGCCATTTAAAGAAAGCCTTTCCCATATCTCATATGTGGGCCATTTCTGAAGGGAATTCAACATTAGGTTTCGAGAAACATGTCGATAGTGATCTTCCGGAATGACTGAAATCTGGATGCCAATTCTGAAATGTTGAGTTTTTGTTTCACTGTTATGTTTTAACGAATGGGTGTGACTGGTTTCAATGCTTAAGACCAGTCACATGTGTGTAGCTCATGAACATACGTATTAAGAAAATTCAAAATAATATGGGACGAAGACAGCCATGTGCGGGCCGGGCCGGTTGAGAGAGGTCTGCGGCCGCGTGTTTGAGACCGCTGGTACAGAAGATGGGATTTGCAAACACCTTGGCTAAATTTTGTACATGCGTGCGGAGCATGGAATTCTCAAGTGCGGAATGAAGTTGAAACACCAGTTTTAAAAAAGTGTGGGGCAGGTGGACAACAGCTGAACCGATTTCTACGAAGAGCTACCACCAGCGCCGCGCCACGCACCCTTCTCCGTTGGAACGGACAGAAAAAGTTAACGCTCTTTTTTTTTTTTAAATAGACGGCAACTTCACCTAAAGTGAAACATTTGCCAAAATAGAAACAGCATGCAGACAGAGGATAGAAGGCATGAAAATGATTTATTTGCGAGTCTTGGTTTATTCGCGGACGGCTAACAGCTCACATGCATTAGGAATCAAGTCCGTGTATATAAGAAACCTGTACATATTCACAGGGACGGGCAATGTGTTGAGGTACTTGAGCCTCTTCCTTCCAACAATTCTTCGTACGGCAACCCTGCACATGGACTGTAGTGATCGTGGCTTGCCTGTAAAAATGGTGAAATGTTGCCCATGAACAGCTAGTTCAAACCAGTGCATTAAACTGCGCTCAGAAAAAAAAAAAAGACATGCAACACCAGTGTGAGAATATGTACAAGTACAGGAACTTTGCACATCCCAGCCACAGGTACACTCAATAGCCACACTAGTAAAAGAAATAGAGACAAAGATGTAAGCATCCACAAACTTGCAACCAATAAAAACCTGAACTGCCACAAATATAGATGCGCACTCTCAACCACACCGCCAATAGTTGCATTAGGTTTCTCCAATACCAAACCACTTTCACACTTCCCATAATGACTGGCCTTAAATAGACTCGTCTCAGAAGTGCTAATTAACAAACAGCAGCAATAGACGTAGAGGAGGGTGGACACTGACTGAAGAGAAAAGGAGGAATGGCACTGTACTCATGCATATGTCATAGGCATGCAAATATTTTAAACATCAACAACAATGTTTTCAAACATTTATCTTTGCTTCCTTTACCTCAACTGACTGCCACACTAGGTTTGAAAGTGAAGTATGAAGAATGTAGAACGTTTACAGTGAACGAAGCCAATGCGCCTTCCCATCGGACATAACAACACAGTCCCCATTCTTGGCTTTGCAGTCCGCGTACCATGACATTTATAGGCCGGTAAATGCCACATACCTATCAGCTGCTGGAAGAGCACCTTGCTGGGGCCGTCCTGGGGCAGTTGTGTGGCCAACTGTCCACGAACATCACGCTGCCAAAGGTGGCCTCCGAACTCGATAAAGAGTACCCCAAAGCGACTTGGGCAGCGGTGCTTCACCAGAACATGAGCTAAGGAGACCTGAGTCATGACCACGCAGATGGAAGTCAGTTTGGAAGTTGAGTCCTACAACTAAAAGCAGTGCTCGCCCTGCTTCTACAAACAGCATCAGAGGTTCCAACCTCACAGCAGTAATCTTAGGCAACTACCAATGCATATTTTCAGACTTGCAGAAAGGTGTGCAAGTTGTCCTTTCAGTCATTGGACAGTCAAGACTCTATAGGTCAGGAAAAGCAACACTGTCGGCAAAAGTGATCATCCCGGAATATGAACCCAGACAATAGGCATTATAACAAGGTGCTAAAACATCCCCTTTAGGCTCCTGTTGATATTCTGGCACTTCAATAGTGATGGTGATGTTCACAAAAAAAGATCTTGAGACGAAACTAACTTTCACTTCCAAAAATTTATGAAATTTGTGGGCATTGAAAACTGCACAGTAAGTGAAAATGAGACCTCCTACTATATTTTACAATTTCAGTTGTCATTTGTATTTAAAGCACATATCACAGTTGTAAAAGTGAAGCTGGTTAGTGCTCAATGATTTTCTACAACCACTTTGCACTTTCAAAATATCGTGTAGGGGATATGAGTTGTGCACATAGCTCTACAGCCTAGGAATGTTTACAGTTTTTCGCTGTCGCTCCTTTTTTTTCTCTCTTTCCTGGACTGACAGCTCACGATTCCTGACAGCCTCACGATTTCATTGTAAAATGCCTGCTTTTTTGGATCTTGGCTATGATTGTTGTATTTTCACCAATATTTTTATGTTTTTGCTTTTGAAATAATTGCACTCTTGACTGAAACAGGCAGTGGCCAATATTTCATGGTCTAATCTTTTTAATTTATAGATTACTACCTCACGGAGCCAATGTACAATAGCGACAAATTTTGCCATTACTATGTATACAGGGTGTTTCAAGAAATATGACCCAAAATCCTCAAAAATTAGGAAAATTCGACATTTGCTCACTGCCTTCACAATTTTTCTGTAGCAGCAGGCATCTTAAGATGGTTAAAGACATCATTTGGAGCAGTAATTAAGAAAGTTAAACTAATTAACTTATGAATTATAGGAGTTGGGAGGTTATATCAAATGTGAGACTTCAAGTTCTTCATGCAAAGAAACCATCGTAGCTTTCAGATATGGAAAAAGCGGCCTCTGCTAATTATTCTGGCATAATGAAGTTCAACCAAATTCAACAGTGAAACCGAAGCACCGATGAGCGCAACAAGCAAACGACCAGAGTGACGTCATTGTTCAAGACAACAATAACGGAGGCGTAGTTTTCCACGTTCGTCACCGTATGTGCACCATGCGTGCTATAATTGCACGCGCAGCTTGCACACCCACACAACAGTCGGTTGATGGTTGATATAACAACACTCACTCATTCTGGACGTCTCAGAAGAATATGGCAATTGCGCTCTTCCGCGTTTCAGTTTCGCCGCAGAATTTTGGTCAATTTCATTACTTCGCAATTAATTACTAGAGGTCGCTTTTTCTAATTGTCAAAGCTGCAATGGGTTATTTGCATGAAGGACTTCAATTCTCCCACTTGAGAGCCTAACTCCACTAATCAAAAAGTTGATTAACTTAACTTTTAATTGCTGTCCCAAATGATGGTTTTAGCCATCTTAAGATGCCTCCGGCTACAGGAGAGCAATTTTGGAGGCATTGAACAAATATCACATTTGTCTGATTTTTGAGGATTTCGGACACATTTCTTGAAACATCCGGTACATTGTCTGAACAAACTCAAGATAAACATTGATTAGTCATGCAGATTTTTCTTATGGCACCCATAACCCAGAAGAATGACTTGCTTGACTAGTTGATCATGACTAAGAGAGAAAAGGGAAAGATAAGTTAGTGTGAAAAAAAAAAAAACACTACAAAGGGACACTAAAGTGAAACATTAACTAAGTTAACAGTGACGGTTAATCTTTGAGAAGTTTCTTGTTGTTTATTTCACAGCCATATTTTCATTGCTGGAAGCTGAAATAATGGTCATAGCATCACTTTGAATTTCGTGCAAAAACTTCGGCACCTTATTGAAGTCCTTTTTTATATCTTGCCCACATAGACAAGATAAAATTTTCTGGCGCTTGCTATGATAAGTCTCTGGCCCCCCTAACAACTCAATACAATTCATGTTTACCCATAAAGAGTTACACGAGCTCCAGCAGTGGCCGTCAAAGTCACGACGTCATGGCGAATCATTGCGGCAATGGCAAGGTGGTGCGCCCTCTTTCGGCTTCGGCGCATTTGCTTGCTTACTAAAAATCTTGTGTAAAGAGTGTTGCCTTTGGTATTATGGAAGGGCAACTTACTATTAGGAGAAAAGTTGTTTTTGTCTTTAGTGTCTCTTTAAAGGGGCCCTGCAACACTTTTTGAGCATGCTCAGAAAACGCTGCCGATCGGTAGTCCAGGCTCTCGAGAACACGCGAGCCAAATATTATAGCGCAGCACGCGGCGTGGAATTCACAATAAATTCTCAAAGTCAGCCAGAAATTGCTTTCTCTTCTCTCGACAAATGACGTTGCGTACCCAAAAATCACTCGTCACCGACGAGAGATTTTTTTGTATCAGCCATTGGCTGATTTGAGCATGGCGCGCTCGGTAGTTACAGAGGCCGCCGCAAGAGGCCGCGACTTGTCCACTCGTGCGCGCGCGATTGCAATGAAAATTCGCGTATTCGAACAAAAAAAAGAAAGAGAAAAAGCGCTCAAGATCACGAGGCGCGCGTGACGTATTTTCTTTCCCCGTGCCATCCCTCCCTGCTTAGCTTCCAGCGCTTTCGACGGGACGAGAGAAGAGAGAATGCAATTGCAGCGTGCGAGAAATCTTTGTAACTCCACTCGTACTGGACGGATTCCAAAAATTTTTGCGGCAATGAATTCATGAGGCAATAAGCTCCTTTAGTGAATCCATTCCATGGCTACTTGGAAAAGTGTTGCAGGGCCCCTTTAAGGTGGTAGGACATTGCTTCAAGTATATTCTAGTGAGTCATGACAATTACAGAGTAATTAAATATCTAATTATTGTACAGTCGGACATGTTGCATAATTGCATAGAGAGAATCGAATCACCGACTTAAAGTATATGCACAGGTTACTTATTGTCTGCAATGAACGAAAGAAAGGAAATGATCGAGGTACCCCTTTTTTGTTAGACACAAGCATCAGAAGCCAACAGATAACAGAAGCACTACTAGAAATGAAATGAAAAATGCACTCTTGAGTCGTCACTGCTGTTAGGGACGCATCAAACATTCCCTCAAATGTGGTGGTGTGTTTACCAAGAGTAATCATTTTAAAAATACGCAACACACTGCAAGTTAATTTAAGCCCAAACTAAAAGTCTCAAGTTTTTTCTTTGCCGTTGCTCGCAACAACTGGCAGGGACAAATTGTGTAACCAAATGTGCACATAAGTAGGAGAATTGTCTGTGGGGCTAATTTTCTGTATTATAAACGAATGAAACTGACAAAAAATAAAGCCAAGGAAAGCACAGGGGACATTACTTGTGCTTTCTTGACTGTATTGTAAGGATTCTCACATAAACTGAAAGAAAGCAAAGTGGACAAAAAAATCACCCTTTCCGTTGGTAGGGATCCGAACCCACAACCTTCAAAAACGACTCATAATGTCCCCTGCGCTTTCCTTGGCTTAATTGTCTGTCAGTTTCATTAGTTCATAATACAGAAAACGAGCCCCTCGGACTATTCCCCTGCTCTCGTTCTTTCATAACGGGGGCTTTGTCCCAACAGATTTGATGCCCTAGGTAGCATGTGAGGGTTTAATGGTAAGCCACCACCTCGTGCAAAGATCGCGTGCCTCGTGACCCCCTCTGGCAAAAAAAAGTGTTCCACACTCGCCGCCCGGGCTTCGAGTGGTGCTGGCTAACACTCCCAGGTATTAGGCACACATAAATGCCGTACCAAAAAGTGGATGAGGAAGCACCCTCTGTTGTAGCTCGAATGGTAGAGCATCGGGACGCATAATTCGAAGGTTGTTGGTTCGGATCCCACCGACGGAAAGGGTGATTTTTTTTGTCCACTTTACTTTTTTTTCAATTTAAGTGAGAATCGTTACAATACAGTTATAAAAACCACAAATAATGTCCCCTGTGCTTTCCTTGGTTTAATTGTCTGTCGGTTTCATTAGTTTACAAATGTGCAGATGCCATCTAAAGGGTACGCGAACAAATCTAAGGAAACATCCAGGTGAATCAAATAAAGAAACTGTACCTGCGCATGCACGATTGAAGGCACAGAACTCGACATGTGACGCAGGTCTGGCTCCGCACCGTTGAGAAGCAGGCAGCTGTAGCAAAGGAAATGGTGGTAGGTGGCACTGATATGAAGAGGAAGACCCGGTGTGCAGCCTAGAAGACGGTGCTCGATCTCGGTTTCAGCACCACTCGCCAGCAACAGCTGCAAGAGGCAAGTGTACATCAGTCTGCAGTGACATACGGTATTCCATCTTCCAAGCACAAAACAAGCAAACACCCTGCATTTGCGTACGAAGCAAAGTTATAACAGCTGCTAAAAAAAAAAGGTACGTCACTGCAGTGGAGCCAATGCTTCTACGAGTTAACCTTTAAAAATGTTGGCTCTAAAGACACCCCTTGTTTAACAAGTGTGGACCACATATGTCAATAATACCAGGGTCATGCAGTACACTTCTGATCATGAGCGAGCCAGATCTGGATCAATGTTCTCGACCACAATTGGCTGCTTTCGCAGCTTGTTCAAATAAGCCAATCGCGATCAACAAAGTGCTGTGTGACAACCTTTTAACGTTCTATATACCTGTGTTTTATACAAAGACTGAAGTTAACCATCTTCACAGAAAGGTACCCAATGATCTAATGAAAACAAACATGAAGACAAACAGCAGCGATGTAGCCCCTCTTTTAAAAGCAATGCATTTTGACTGAAATTCTCACATATAACAGATATTGTTGGGGTTTTACGTCCCAAAACCACGACACAATGATGAAAGAGGCTGTAGTGGAGGGCTCCTGAAATTTCGACCACCTGGGGCTTTTTAATGTGCACCTAAATCTAAACACACAGGCCTTTTCACATCTCGCCTCCTCCAAAATGCAGCCACCACAGCCGGAATTCAATCTCACAACCTTCTGTTCAGCAGACTAGCACGATGACTGCTAGACCACCACGACGGGTTCCGTATGAATAGACAATATATATGATAAGGCACAGAAGTGTTTTGCTCTCAATTTCCACAATTGAGCACATCTGCTCATATGACTTCCACTGACAAGGTCAAACGACACGAGAGGATAACATGATGGTAGCTTAAGGTGATTAACAGCAATAAAACAAGTGATGCGACTTCGTGCCATGTTTCGACAAGGAGTGCACTTTTCTTCATCAAACGCAGGGGAAGGAGGAGACTGAGGGGAGGAGAAGACATCATGTCTGCAACCGTAGTTGAGAGCACATCTCAGCATCTGCAGGGGAATGGGGAGAAGGAAAAAAGATGGGAATAGGAGAGGAGAATGGCATCCGTGGCCAAGGGTGCAGTGGGTAGCCTCTATAGCTGTTTGTTGCAGTCCGTTGTCCCCAAGGAAGTGAAGAAACACCTTGAAGACCTGGGTGTGGCGGTCTGCAGGGAACAGAAGATTCCTCTGTGTAGTTGCAGGTAGACCTTGGCGGTGGAGTGCAATAATCGATGCGGCTCTTTGAGCTTGAAATGAGGGTCAGACACACAATAGGTGCTCGAGTGTTTCGTCTGCCTCACACGCAGTGCATGCATGCAGGTGATGAAGGCTCTGCCAAGGCGATGATGACGCTGAGCCGCAGGCCAGGCTTTATCGAGGGTAGCAACTTATTTCCTTGGCAGCATTTCTATAGCTCACTTTCTCTCACCTTCAATGGAGGGATGGGCATGTTAGCTATGTGTATAAACGTTGCCAAATATAACTAGGAGGGAGATGCACGCCAAGCACTGCGCCTTCAACTGAAGTTTATCAAAAAAACAAGAAGCTTATGTACAAGAACAAAACCATGAGCTTTCAGCTTCTTTTGCTTCTTTAGTCAGGTTTTTCATTTTTCCAATAAATTTCGGCTGATAGTGTAGCGATCAGTGTGTGTCTCCCTCCATCATTTTGTATCTTTCAGTGGTGCTACTTAAGACCCGGCCTAGTAATGCAGTCACTGTCCTTACAAGTCTCCTTGTAGATGTTGGCAAAACTATATGTTGAATTAATGTCTTGCACTCTCATAGGTGTTAGCAGTGTAACATACAGGCAACATATATTGACAAGAGGGCAGTACGCAGCTCTCATTGGACAGCCCAGTGTCAGCGACATATTGGCCGCAAGAGCACGAAGAAAATGAGTCGCACGCAAGCATTCCTCCCCCTCTAGTCTGGCCACAGTCAGCCCTACTCATGGAGGGAGGAGATACGCGCGTCACATTCGCATGTTATCTGGACACGACTCAGTTTAGCTTCCCCTTCTGTTCACAAGGTTGTGCATTCTGGCGCTGCCGTCATAGAGGAAAACTGTATGAAGCTCTGAGAATTAGAAGAAGTAGTTGCACACTACCTTGACACCATCCAAATATCCATTCTGTGCTGCACAGTGCAGTGGAGTGCTTCGATTCTGAATACTCCCATTCGGATTTGCTCCGGCTTCGAGAAGTGCCTTGACACAACTCGAGAACTCCTTCCGAATGGCAACAAAGAGAGGTGTCTGTGCCTTGGCATCAGGTAGATCCACTTTTGCACCATGCTTCAGAAGGTAACGTACCACAGCGCTGTGACCACCTGGATCATGAATGCATATATGTATGATGTTGTGGGCGTACGTTCATATGCAGATATATAAGATATATTTAAGTCTATCTAGTCAAACAGTCCTCCTGGCCTTTTTCTTTTCTAATTCGCACAGAATAGTGAATGCTCAAAATTCACTTTATGCATACACACGGGCATCAGCAGGATTTTGTTTTAGGGCGTGCAAACCCGTGATGAATCGTGGTGGGGGGAGAGCTGGTGTAGCTTAGGCAAGGGGAAGTGCTGATGTGGCTTGAGGGGGGCAAGTGCCCCTTTTGCACCCCCCCTGCCAACGCCTATGTGCATACAGTGCTACTAGTTTTCAGGCTGTTGGACATGTGTTGAAAAACAATGAACTAAATTGCAAAAGCGAGGAGAAAAAGGTTATGCCTTCAGAGGGCAATTCATGTGTGTTCTTCAACACCTAGCTTGAATGATACATTTTGTACAGTTCAAGGGTAAGCACAGCTATGTGCATTCACTGCTCATCCCTGTCATCTCATGCTCCCCTCACCAAGGCATTTTTTTAAATGCGAAGCATTTCTTAATGAACTGCAGGCACTTTGAGCATTTCTGTCTGTCTAGCCGCCTACGTCTGGGTGCTCTCGTGATCACATCTTTAACTTGGTACAGACCAAAATTGGTATGTAAGGGTAAGACAGTTTGAGGAATATGACTGTCTGGTCACGACAAGAATAACGTGAAAATCCTGTCGGGTACGTTGACAAATCCTTTCCTCCAGACAAGTGTGGCACATGCCCATATAACACGGGCCACAGTACGCAGGTATGCGCCATGGGTGATCGACAGTTTATATCTACCCCGGAACGGCGAGGACAGACATTAGTAACTTAAATCTGAGAGCGTTAAGAGAAACTGACATCGGCAGCGTTGACCCAACGAATGCAAAAATAAAAAATCAGGATCTCAGCAGGAATCGAACCCAAGAGTTCTGCGTGGCAATCGGGTATTCTACCACCGAGCCATGGCAGGTCTGGAAACTGCTTTGGAAAAAGACACTATGCAGGCATAAGATCAGCCGTGCAACTTCAATTGTGTTTGCAGTGCTGGCTATCTAATTTTATAACAAAGCAATATACATTACATATATAAACCTATTACACGTACGTCATGCCAGGTTAACATCAATTGTGGTTCCAATGTTGACTCCACTTTTATAGCAGTGTAATAAACATTACATTTGTATTCCTATGATTCGGCAAGCTGTATTCAAGCATTGCTCGACCCCGGGAGAATTCACTAATGAAAGTTTCGTGTGATATTCACATTGTCGCACCGTAATGTGCACTTCGTTTCGATAATACTAACGTTCATGCTCTAACATGAGTGCTGATGGTCAGACCATAAGTTGTAGTGAACGTTCCTAGTAAGTCCACGATGTGCACACAAATGCTGCACTAAACGTCGATCCACCTCGTAACGCTTGCCTCAAAGCCAAAAATATTCAGCATTCGCTTCAGCATTACACTTCGTGCAACCAACATTACGGACTAATACAAGAACAACATTTCAGCCTACCACTGCTGGTGCTGGTAGTGCGCATGTTAGTGGTGGCATTGTTACATAACTATGAACAACCAGTTCTCGCACTTGCATGTTTTCTAGATATGTAATCAATGCGTAAAAAACTTCGACATATATGTTTGCTGAGTACTACATCCATTTGCCTCGCAACGTTATAGCACTTCTTGCAAACTTCTTGATGCATGCTTCGCATATCATTGATTCCCACGGTACGTGGGATCTGCCGATTTTTTTTTATATTTGTTTATTTATTTGATACTTTATATTGTTTTTCGTGGTTCGGTTGGCAGGGTCTCCATTTTGTCTAGCATGCCACCAAGCACTGCAGACTTAATTGCTCACGAGCACATGCGGAAATTCAATTATAGATTATGGTCAAAGTGCATGCTTTTGGTTCGACAAGAAATGCTTCACATTTGACGGCGCCGCAGCCTGATATCGAACGTGTGCGCTGCAGTACGTGCTGAATCCAGGACATGACCTGGGTACAGCGTGCAGAACCGCGAACTTATCCACAAATTCCAAGAAACAATCCATTTTCCTTCCGGGCCTTTCGATTGTTGGCCGTGACGTCGACATTCGCGTCTGGTCATGTCATCCACAAAAAGAACCCGTTTGTCTGCTCGCAGGTACGCGCGCTCGCCGCGCTCTTCTCGCACAGTGAGGATCACTCGGCCAGGAGGAGAGACGAGCTGACGAACAGTCGGGGCATAGCGAAGGACATAGAAATAGTTCAACAGGCGAAGCGAGGGCCTCTTTTGGATCATTGAACCGTGTAACTACTACGGCACCGTTTCGAAAAATTATCGCGCGGCTACGTGTTCATTGAATAAGACTCGTGCACAGCTGCAACACTGCAACTAAAGTTTGAACTCTGGGTGGTTTAGGTGCCCTTTAAATCTGCTGCGCGCCTTTTGAACGCTCACCTGTAACAGCAAGACGAAGAGGTGTAGCGCCGTACGGTCGCACTCGTCGGTCCCGTTCTCCAGGACGGGACTCGAGAAGTTCAGCGAGCTCGCTGAGGCGGCCTTCGAATGCTGCAGCGTGGACGCAGGTGTCTCCGTCATCGCGGTCAATCGCAAATTCTGCTATGTCGACCATCAGCTTCGATGTTTCGCTTCGGTGGCCGACCAAATACGGAATGACTGCACGCGCTTTTCGTGTCCGCCACTGGCGAACTCAAACCACGGCGCGCCGACGCTCGGAACGTGGAAACCGAAAATAGAAACTTGATATGGCGACTTTCATCCAAGCAACGCCATCAAAGTAGCAGAATTAAAATGAAGCTTTAAGGAATTCGGGCGTATGCCCGCATGTGTATGAAAGATATTTCGCTAAACATGCTCACGCTACTCTTGTACACGCGCTATAAAGCGCCTTTAACAATGTTTTTTCTTGTTTTTTTTAATTCGCTCGATCATCGTCAATGGCACGTTTTGAAAATAATGCCGCGAAAATCGCTCTCGGGAGTGATCGCCTGCGGTCGGGGCCATGACAATTCCTGGCGAAACCATGAGTGAGCAATGATGTTAACAGGTGCACTGGTAATGCCAATGTACCGTTACAAAAAAAAAAAAAAAAAAAAAAAAAAAAAAAAAAAAAAAAAAAAAAATGAAAAGGAAAACGTTTTTACCATATGCGACCGCTAGGGCCCTATAGCGCGCCCTGTCTTGCACTGCCTTGGAGATGAAGAACGCAATAACGAAGATATGCATATCGCACCCTAAAGAAAGAGAAAGATAAAGGAAAGACAGGGAGGTTAACCAGAGGAGGACTCCGGTTTGCTACCCTGTACTTGGGAAGGGGAAAAGGGGGGGTAAAAGAATGAAAGAGAGGAAGAGTTTGCGACAGTAGGCAAAAAAAAAAAAAGTTGTGTCTGGAACACCGTCCGTGTACTAAGTAGCAACATTGTTCGCGAACAGTCACAGTTTGTCATTCAGTCCGGTGGCTTGCAGAAACCGCATCAACGCCTTCAGAGCGGCTCTCGTGTCGCAGACTGGGTAGGCCAGGGACCCAGGATTTTGTTCTCTGTGAGGGGGGGCGGTTGTCCAGCTGGCCCAGTGCCGCTGAGAGGGTCGCTCTTTCGCTGTTGAAGCGGGTACAGTCACAGAGAAGCTTCTATAAAAACTAAGGCAGCTTCAAATTGCTACATGTGGTACCAAACCTGCAGGAAGTGCGGAGCTGGGCCGGCTGCCTTGTTTCTCTGAATCTATGTTTTTCTTCCTCTTTTTCTCTTCCTCGGTTATTTCTATCTTTTTTTGTTTATTTTTGTTTACATTTCTTTCTCTCGCTCTATCTTTCTCTCTCTCTATTTCTCGCTTCCTCTCTATTTCATTGAATCTCAAAATTCATTTCTTTTTATCTTTTCTTTTGCATTTGTTTCTTTATATATATCTTTCTCTACCTGCCTATTTCTTTTTCTCTTTCTACGTTTCTCTCTCTCTGTACTTGTTCTCTCATTGCAGACAAATCGGCGTTCGAAGAAGAGGACAAAGAGAGCGTGTGCCGATTTATGATGATAGTTTCTGTCTGCTCTGCACGGACTATGGGACAACGTAAACAGCTCTGCCATTCAAAATTTCTCCTGCTTGATTCGGTTCATACTTGCAAAGGAAAAAGGTTACACGCAAACTAGACACTGAGACAGAAGACACGGATGAGTGCTTGTCTATGTCTATTTTGCGCGCAACAAAATATAAATAGGCAGGCAGTTACAGGTTACGCTGTGCCAATGTTTGACACATGCAATATGAGTATTTTTCCAAGATATATATCAATTCATTTATGTAGTGTGCTCGTTACGTTTTATCAACGTGTCTGAATGCATGCTGCCATATGTGCAGGTGTAATTGTTTACACCGACACTTCCTTAGAGGACATAAAACTATCTCCCTAAATCTACACATGTGCGCATGGTGCATGCACTTGCATTGGTTGAATCGAAGATCATGGACCGCTGTCATGACGTTGGAAAATATGGATTGTAGTTATTAAATGCGAAGCATTCCTTTGCGTACTGCAGGCACTTATAGCATGTCCATCCATCCATCTATCTAGCTGCCTATGTGCACTCGTGATCACCCCATTAGCTTGAGGTAAACCAAAATTAGTATTGGAGGGTAAGATGGTTTGATGAACATGATTTCGCTGGTCATGACATGAATAATGTGACAATCCCACCGCGTACATCGTCGAACCCTTTCTGCCAGACATGTGTGGCACATACCCGTATGCCACGGGCGGGTATGTGCCACAGGTGATTGACAGTTTATATTTACCCAGGAACGGCAAGAACAAACATTGGTAATTTTCACACGAGAGTGTTAAGAAAAAGCTGACAGCGGCAGCGTTGACCCGATGAATGCAAGGAATAAATGTCAGGGCCCCAGCAGGAATCGAACGCCCCAGCATTCTGCGTGGCAATCAAGTATTCTAGCACAGAGCCACGCCATGTCTCGGAACTGCTTTTCAAATAGACCCTAATGTTCGTGAAACGTCAATTGTGGTTGCAGTGCTGGCTATCCCATTTTATAAACATTACATATGTGCTCCTATGATACAGACATCACATATGGTTAACGTCAATTGTAGTTAAGCGCCATCCACTGAAGTTGATTTATGTAGCAGTGTCCAGGGCTACCATCCTCGCGAGCACAAGCACTACATGTCAGCTTACCGCTTCTGGTGTTGCTAATACCCATGTTGCTGTTGGCATCGTTATGCAACTGTAAACAACTGGTTATATAAAACATATGTGACTGTTCAACATATGTCTGTGCGTACAACATTTGTACATATATCTTTAAGCATCATTTCGTAACGTTTCGCTCAATCAAAAATTACAACACAGTCACCTTGCCTCCGCATGCTTCGCAGAACATCGATTCCCAAGGTACGTGGGACCTGCCGAATTTTTTATCACACAGTGTTCCTTTGTGCATATCTATGCCATACAGTCCACACACATGAAATTGTGCTTGTGATTTTGAATTTCATTGATTTGCAACACAATGTGAAAGGGCAGGCAAGGTGTCAACTAGTAACTGAGACCGTTGGATCAATAAACCATTTCATCGTTCGATAGGGGCCCTCGCCGCTATCATAATAACCCGTATGTATCGTATAGTGAGATTAATAAGGGTAGTTTTGAACAGCGTCCAGTTCTGCTCAATGGCACAGAGGGAACATTCAGCTAAAAAAAAACGCTCAGCAAAAAGAGTTTAATAATTCAAGATTCATGTGATCAGAATTAGAACCTGCAGTTTGCATAGGCTTTGTAATGAGCTGAGTAAGGTGAATGTCTTAACAAGTCTGTAGAAAGGCATGTGCAACCTTACAGTGGCATAGCCAGGGGGTGGCACTCCGGGCACATGCCCCCCCCCCCCGAAATTTTTTTTCACCATGGCATACAGAGCGAAAAATGACCATTTCAATGAGGTGCCCCCCCCCCATTGAAAAAAATTTCTGGCTACGCCCCTGCAACCTTATCACTTGTCCAGATAAATAAGGTGTTTCAACTGATGCCTGCAAACTTAAAATCACCAAACATAACAAGTACAGAATTCTGAAGCTGCACACTCACGTCGGTGGGGGAGGTGACAAAATTCGTCAGTAAATATGTTGTGTAGTTCAAGTGGCACTTGTCTTTCATGTCTGCGTACTTTTGTCACGCCACTGTTAAGCTTCATTTATGGACTAACTAGCCCAGGAGGGCATTTTTTAATCTCTTGTCTGTGTTATGTAACACTGCCCAGGAAACCACTTTGAGGTGACAAACACTTGTCTAGCTTTTAGTAATTCTGCACTAAGCGTGATTTCTTCCTGGTTCCTGTATATGCATTTCTATATCTTGAAAAAAAGCTTCCAATAATTTTCATGGAGAATGGCAGCAGACACACATTGATTAAGGCACTTGTGTCAGATAAGTTTAGAATTTGGTGGAGGGTAAACGCGTGCATCCGATGAACGGAATGCAGGCATTGCACATGAAGCAAGTGAGATCCTTGGTCAGACATATGATCGAAGCAATTACAACCATGCCCTGGGCATATTAATAATGAGATGTGAGGACTTGATGGATCATTTAGTTTTTCGACATATTTGTAGTATTTTTGTAACCTGCTTGAGGTGACTTGGAAAGAGAAAACACAGCAATAAGTCTTTGTTCAGTTCGCTCTTTTATAAAAAGCAATTGAACAATGTGCCATCTGCGACACAAGTTGGACAAGTTTCTCCTAGGTGTTGATACGCGTGAGCGACGCAGAGACGAACCGTGTTGCTAGGGGTCCCGATACCAACTAGTTTTTTATTGCTCGGTCAACTCGGTGGACTGGGAACTGGTTTCCCCTTTCCTCTCCCTCTCCGCGCCTCCTTAATGCCTTTGTTGGCGATGCAGAGGGAGGAAATGGAATGTTGTTCTTCGGCACGCCGGCAGCGCCACGGCTGCACCGTGACACATTTAGAGTTCGCCACATAGACACATATTGGCCTGATCTTCCTGAATGTCCACCTCCTTTGATTTTTGGTGTTTAATGATCCTCACAGAATTGTTTCCACTTGCGTGCGCACGAGGGCGGCAGGGGGAGCGCCCCCCCCCCCCTAAGGGCGAGGGGGGGTGCAAAGTTTGCCGCATATATTATAGTGTTTTAGTAATACATTTACTCAGTGGGACCTATCCGTGGTTGTTTAAAGAGCAAGGTTACGGTCAGCGCTTAAAGTCTCCCATCATTGGAGGGGGGGGGGGGGGACCTATATATATATATATATATATATATATATATATATATATATGCGTGTATGAAGACAACTGTCTCTAGCTCAAATAAATATATTAGTTATAATTTCTCCGTACACATCACTACTGCCACAAAAAAATCAACACCAGCGCTGTTCTAATGGGTGCATCAGTGCTACAGTTGACCTGCCAAGGAGGGGCCGAGCCGCACCTAAAAATGGAAGGGGGGGCCGGGCCCCCCTGGGCCCCCCCCCCCCCCCTGACTTTAAGCCCTGGTTACGGTCACGCTGGCTTTTGTACGATAATGGCGGCCGAAGGCCCCTAATGTTGCATTCAAAGAACTTGCGCATAGATTCGCGAACGACTCATGATGATGTACCCTAATTTGACACCAAACCACTTATTTCGTCCCGCGGTCCAAACATTCGGGTGACGTTGCGATGGCCACCGCGTTTAGAGCTAGGTCAGTTCACAAACCTTTATTCCCATGTTTATTCCACCGTTGGTAGAGCGAGTGAAAGCCGTGATGCGGCTAGGCATATAGGTTACTGGCTCTCCTGGTGTCACGGGCCAACCACTGACACTGGCAAAACAGCGATAGTTATGCCAGAGCCACTTGTTATGCCTGGTTATGCAACGCAACGCAGAGCCGTTGCATTTCAAATTTTGGCGGTGACATGACGTCATACGTGACGTGACGCCAAGGTCACGTGACTTCCGCTTGTGGCCATGTGACAGTAACCGGAAGTTCCACCGCTCCGCGCATAGTACGAATGTACGAATGGACAGTTGGGACAGCGCCAGCGCCTCGTTGATCGAGAGCGACGAGCGGACGCCGGACGAGCGCATCATCACTGGGCGCCGTTCAACTTCACACGCACGCATTTTCTGCTTGTATGCAACGTGTGGTTCGTTCGCACCTCTCGAATTTACGTGGACGTTACATAAAGCGGCCAAAAATAAGGCCGGCACCTCACATTCGCGCACTAGAATGTTGTAGTAGTTTTAGAGGGTGGCAAGTATCGTAAGTAAACTTAACTAAGAGGTACAAATTGAAGGTGGTACAGGCCTACGCGGCTACATCGAGCCATAAAGAATACTATGTTGAAGGCTCCTGTAAAGTCGTGGAACGGGCAGTGAATACGGTAAAACCACAGACGTACACAGTACTGATGGCAGACTTCACAGGTAATTAAGGTAGGCAAGAAATAGGCCGGTGAGCAGGCAGAGGGGCAATATGGCATTGGTTCTGGGAATAGTAGAGAGGAATTATTAGTAGAGTTCGCAGGTTGCAGTAATTTACGCCTCGCAAATACCATCTGCTAAAAACAGGAGAGCAGGCAGCATACTCACAAATCACGCAATGTTTATCTATGGTCTGTTGCAATCTTCATGCTGACCTGTATGGCAAAACTGTTTAAATATGCATCACATTTCAAGGTTTTCACAGTTATGTCTTTACTCGTGCCGCAAAGCATTGTTCTTGCGCTTCTTGCTGCTGCCACGAAATGTGGAGAACGAAAGTGCAGGCCTCCCCAAAACACTCATTTCATGAATCTCTTCTGTCTGGAATTTCATTTTTGCTGTTTGTTTCCCACTTGCAGCCAAGTTCAGGAGGCCTGAGTCATGGTCAGGAGATGCTGAAATGAAATAATCAGTAACATTGTCACTATAATGCAGACTTGATATCTATTTCACTAAATATGCCAAATATGGAAGACATGCATGTGAACTGAGGTGAGAAACAACCATGTCCATCACTAGCATGCACATAAGCACAATCAATCAATTTCAAAAAAAGAAGTCAAATGCACTGGAAGAATGGCTTGAGAAAGCTTGAAAGTGCTCTAAACTGTGCAGTGGGCTTGGGGAAAATGAAATCATTAAGCCATAAATCAATAAACAGCCACAGAGTTAAGCATTTTATGTCTGTGAGAGCCACTTGAGGAGCAATGGCAAAACTTGGAACAGTTTCACAAAAGAAGTACATAGATAATACCTACAGCATTGTGTTCATTATTTTATGATGATGCTGACTACACCAATTATAGTTCTCACAAAGTGGGTAAAAAAAATAAAAAAAAGCATGCTCAAGAACATACTTGCATCCAAGACATCTTTAACAAAACACTTGACTTAATGCAAACTATATGGAGCTTTAGAAATAGAGAACACAAATGGCTTAGGGTTTGCAAAATCACAAACAATGTAAAGGCTCTTGCTTTTGTGTGTATACGTGTGCTCTGTCTGCATGCTTTTGTGTACCCGATAATTTGCACCACCTAACTTCCACTAATTCTGGATCTCTCTTATACCAAATATATTAGAAATGCCCACAAAAGGTGCAAAACCATATACTGGCTTCTACATATCAGCCTTAGGAAGCTACCTTCGTTATTTACAATGGCCTAACATATTTTTTTGGTTTCTGACAGCATAAGGCATATACATTGTGCTATATAACGTATGCTGTCGGGCTAGTTGGTGCATAGCTGGTTAGAAATTGGTTGGCGCAAAACAAGAACATGGACGGAAAAGTAACACGGACAAGCACTTGTCCCGTGTTATTCCTCCGTCCATGTTCTTGTTTTGCGCCCAACCAATTTCTAACCAACATTGTGCTATGATGTTATGCTCTTCAAAAGCCTAAACAAAGCATTTATCAATAAGCAATGCACTGCAGTCACTACATCACTCACATGGAGGCCCGTCCTCAGAGCCACTAGCAGCAGTGCTGACAGGTGGCCATGAAGGGTCACGCATGATATCCCGTTCCAATTTCTCGTATATGCGTCGAGGTCCCCTCCAGTTACGAAGCCGAGGCATGACAAAGTTAAACAGAAACTGCTGAACCAAGAAAACCTGAAAGATGAGGTGCAAATGTGCATACTGTAATTCTGCGGAAACTGTTACCAATATTAAGGAAAAGAAAGAAGGGGAGTGTGTCACGGGCTCGTTTCTTTGCCACAACCTAATGAAGGCAAAGAAAACATAGGGAACATTATTTGTAGTCTTTAACTATAGTGTGGAGTTATGACATAAATGGAAATGAATTAAAGTGGACAAAAAAAATACTTTTTGTCAGAGAGGACTGAACCTACTACTGCAACGTGTATCAAAAAGATGTGTGCCCATCGATGGCAAGTTTTTTTTTTAAACACGAAAGTGTTTTATGCCGGGGTCCACCAAGACTTCAGTGATGTATTTCCGTTACGAAAATGATGTTGAAAAAATACACACAATCAGATGGCAAAGAAAAAAGAAGTTCCACCAACTGGCGTCAAACACACGACCCCTCGGTCTGCGACAACAGATGCCGGGAACACTATCCACTGTGCCACGGTCACACACTATGGAGGGCTTTACAAATGCACCTTTTGCATTTCACTTCCCTCTCACAGTGCTCTTGGTCGGCGTGGTGGTGTCGACCTCTGGGAGCGGAAAAGTGAAGTAATGCATCATGACTGTGGCCTCTGCAATTATCTCCTGCAATGGCTCGTTGCTATGTGTTCGTCCCATTCGGCGCGTTTCCAATAGGAGAAGTGCAATTTTGTCAATGCCTTAACACACCGTGAGGTGGAGGCCTTAGCCCAAGCGTCAGCCTCGCTCATAGCATCCATCCATACCAAAAACAGCTCTGCGACACGTGCCTGCACGCGCTTGCGTCGCCTGACCGTAACACTGCGTTCCCCACTTACGCTCGCACAGAGAAGAATCGCAGCCGGGCTGCAGGGGAGACGCAGCGCACTTTGCGTTTCCCTCTAGTCCGGTCGTAGTGTTAAATAAATCTTTAACGTGTTGCAGGATGGTGACCTTAGCCCAAGTTCTGCATCCAATCAGTGACGCTCTTCTGGCTGTCACACCGCTTTCTGTGATTACGCTCTCACTGTTAGCTACTACAGCTACCACGAAGGTTTGTTTAATCATTTATCACGGACGTTAGTCGTCGTGATGGAGATGTGCCACCAAGCGTCAACATGAGTGCATCCAAGTTAAACGATGCTATAGCTGCAAAACACCAATAGACATTGTGCAAGCCCTCTAACATAATTGTACAGTAAACATTCAACAACTTCTTCAAGGACACGTTTTACATTCTTGCTATACTGATTCCTATGACGGAGGGACCAACCATGTTTTTTTTTTCTTCCCCTTTAATTCACTACCATTTACGTCATAATTACCCCACTAGAGTTAAAAAACCACAAATAATGTCCCCTGTGGCTTCCTCAGCTTTGCTGCCATTTGGCTTCATTAGGTTATGCAAACTATAGTTACCTAAGAAGAAAAAAAGATGGAAGCACAACAATATGATAAGAGCTTACCTCCCATAAATACGAAAAAATAAAATTCAGCAAAGAGAGGACGAAGAGAAATGCATGGAATTCGTACTGTGGGGCCTCCAAAAACTGTAACAGAGAGGATCAAGGACAATCTTATGAGCTTTTCATGTCAGTAGGCCACACGTTACAGAAGATGAAAAAAATTCATGTGTGGCAATTCACTTAACCAAATCTTTCGCATTTGTGCGCAGTACCACTCTTGTTTATAAAAAAAAAAAGCCTACAAGTAAAATACCCGATAAAGTTTGACCCATTTGTGACAGTGAGATGCCTTGCTAAATGTAAACGTGTGGTCCTCTCGTAACATGGATACTGCTGACCGAAACTGGAGTCTGTGGCACTCCAGAGAGAAAAATTAAATTGCAATATTTGCAGGAAGCATAATTTTTTACTTTTGCATCATCAGCTCCTTATGAAATATTCAAAAAAATTAATCAATGCAAAAAAATTTAAGGCATTATGTTTACAAATCCGTACTTTGCACCAATGATCAATGATTTCGCAATTTCGTAAACAGCATCTGCTACAGCACCTGAAAGAGACATTAGTTTGCAGCAGAGAAGAAGAGTGTTTACAGGGGACTTTGCTAATCAAGTTATCGAAGAGTAACTATACTAATTAATTTCGTTTCATATGACTGCATAGCTGCAGTTCACAGAATTGTGATAGTTTCTTCTATTCTTGAGTTAAAAAGAGGTAATTTCACACAGCCTTTTCTATAGCCTTTTTATTTAAGTAATATTTGTAAAAAACTGATGGCTTAAGTAAACAAATCTTTCTGCAATCGATGGATCATAACTTATCCTTTTAAGTCCAGCAAAGATCCTCAAATAAAGAGCAGTGGTTTCATGAAAAACTCGTGAGATTATTTACTATATCAGCTTATGCTAGAGTCTATAATTTCCTGCCCTTGTGAATAAGTTCACTCGCAATGCACAGCAGAGCCCTAATATTTAAGACATGTACTAATACTGCTTAAGAATACGTCAATTCCAACACAGAAGCACCATTGGAGACCTAAGTATTGTGTCATAGACTGATAGTTGTTTGACAAAGAGATATCTTTAATTTAAAACAGTGCTGGCAACAAAAGTAGTAGTGCTAAGCGAAACATGACGGGATCAAACTAAATTGTCTTTTGTTTAGTGTAACGGTTTGCACCAGATATCTTTAAGTTCCAAATGGCCAAGTGAATCACTGCTATTACCATAAGCAACAATATTCACTGATAAAGCTTCACCACCCGTTTTTTTTTTTTTCATACACCAGCACTACTTAGCACCACAAGTTTCAGAATATGCATGTGAGTGAGATTATTTCCACAGCTATGATATTCTGAAATGATTATCTAAGATGCAAACTCGCGCATAAGAAAATGTCATAATGGGCAAACTAGCAAATTCGACGAATCATACATATACTGCTGTTAGCAGTCAAAATATTATCCAGATGAAAGGTAGTAGTAAGACAAGTTCGTGTAATGGATGTTAGTCAATGTATTTTGAAGACTCGGGCAGCGCAACCTAGCCAAAGAAATATTAGCATTTTGGTAGGGCCTCCAAACAATGTGACAGCGGGCTTTGTACAGTGGCATCTAAAGTGTTTCACTTACATTTATATACTTTCGTATGAACTCTGCAGGGTACAAGATGATATATGACACGAGAACAAATTCCACTACGACAACCACTAGGTACATTTCTGGAAAAAAAAAGAAAGAAAAACAAACCATTATTAAAATGCTTGCAATAAAACCATGCCTGTAGTACAGGTAAATACTTGCGTACTGTTTGATATGATGCTTTTCCTGAAGGGAAAACCAGGAGAGAAGATGACTGCAGCAATCACATAGGACATGCAGTTGACGCTTAAAACTGCAGTGGCGACATAAGACTGCGGTGGCTTGTGTACTAAGTCTCTGTTGAACACAAAAGGCTCGTACCTGCAAAGGATGGCAGTCATCAAAAGAATTTATTTGGTTTTGCTTTGCATTTGTGCTGCTGCTACATAAATGCAAATTGCAGTGAGATAACAGGAACAATTGCAGAGAAAGTTTCAGAACGCCAGTACAGATTGTGAAGATTGTCGTGTAGGTTATGGTTCTCAGCCAAATAACAGACAAATACATATGGAAATCTCCACTCTGCTGACAAATAAGATTGATGGTGTTTCTTTTTATTGTATAATTTTTCACCATAGCATGGTGAAATAAACACATAGAAATGTCACATCGCATGTGCAACATGAATACTTTTAAATGAAGTCGGAGGTTAAGCCAGCAGCAAGGCCAGGCTTAGCTCTTAGCTCAAGGTCGTCTAGCTAAGTCCCTGCAAGTTTCTGTATGGGGTCAATTTCCCGAATGACAGGAATTAATCAACTAATTAATTGCCTCAGCCTCCAGCACAGCGGTGATACATGACAGCCTACTAAGGTGTTGCAGGAAAGCTGTGTGCATGTGCTCTCACTCTGAAGATATTTATTAATACGGTATTTCATCAGGAAAGGTAGTAAAAGAACTAGCGCAGAAGTTTTTTAGTAAGCTAAAGTTCACTGGGCCATAAGCTCATTGAAGTGCAATGGTGCAGTTACCAGTTGCTGTGAGCAATACTAGCGAGCTGAGAGAACAGTACTGGCATAAGATCTTTGGCTTGAATGTGGATTAGAGCACAGAAAATTGTGCCACACAATTAAATGGGTTCAGATGTCTAATTCATTAAATTAAAAACCTCAGTTGGCTTGACGATTATCTGCATTTCAAGAACAAACTATATTTTGGGGTTTAATGTGCCAAAACAACAATGTGATTAGAAGTCATGCCTTAGTATAGGATTCCGCATAAGTAATTGGGTTCTTTGATGAGCACCACAATGTTTAATGTGCACGCAAGCATTTCTTCTACTGTTCCTCCACAAGGTGGCCATTACAGCTGAAATCATGCCCTCAGCAACCCAATGCCACGGCCACTGGTAAGTTACCATGGCAAGTTAGCTAGATTGCTGTAATAAATACTACTTACCATGGCTGCTGAATGCAGAAAATGTAAGCCACAGTGTGAAATCCAGTTTGTATGATCACAAATGACAATATTGAAAAGATAGACACGACATTAGAGATGCTTTTAGGAGGGGCTCTCTTGGTGAGTGCAGGATAGGGTCCGGTTGTTCCAACTAAAAAAAGAGATAAAAATGCTCAGATAAAACCAGCAGTCTTGAAAAAATTCACTACCATGTGCTGCAATTTTCAAAACGTACTCACATATCATAGGTGGAATGAGACTGATGAACACATCGATGAAAACGTAAGCTCCTTCGGATGGCTTTTGTCCATCCTGAAAACAATGGACATTTTATGTATCTTGCAAAAGATGTTTAGAGAGAACTGACACAAAATTACTGTCTCATTATATTGCTTGATTGATAGCTGCTAGCTCCTCAATTCCTTAAGCACGTAGAAAATCACTAATTACAACATTTCTGATGTGACTAATTAGAACGTTCAGCGCTGTGTGTGTTTCCTTCCTGTATTCCCTATCATTATTTGCACTGTGTGTTTCACTATGCTACACCAACATACCCAAGTTCGCTCTATTGTAGACTAATTAGAAGACTGTACAGTTCCTTGCAATAGGGTTTGTTTACAAGTACTCTCTGTATATAATGAGAAATTAGGGAGGAGGGGTTCAGGTTGTGTCACTAATGTGCGAGTTAAAAGGTGCATTGGGATCCCTTCATTAAAAGCTTTAGACATGGAGATAAAAGGGGAGATGAGGCCAGAGGGACACGAGGCACTGCACAACAGAACCCACAACAGGCACTGAACAAAGACAATGGTTTACACGGCACGAGTCCGCATTTTAGTGACACATCATCACTGTGTAGCTTACAATCACTGGATCAGGCCGACAGGCATGTGCATCAGCAATATGAGGCCACTAGCTCCAATTTTTGTGAGATGCAGATAGAACTTATAAAGAAATTCTACACCAAGAAACCGCATTCCATTTGGCGTACATTTTTAAATAGTCAGCTTTTAAAAAAGTCAATACAAATTCAAAACGAAAATTCGAGCGAGGCACTGAGTGTCATTTCAGTACGAATCAGATGTGAAAGCAAAAAATGAAAAGGTGGGATAGAAAATTTTTACCATATTTACTCAATTGTAACGCAATAGGTGACTTTCCAGGAAGAAAAAATAAAACAAAAATAAAAGAATTGTGTGTATCATTGCACTTTTTGGACAACTTAAATTTCGGTATTTGATTGTAACGTGAGGGTCGACTTCAGGTCGCAAAAATCTGGAAAAAAAATCTCGTGTTTCGTTCAGGTAAGTATGGTACTTCAGTACTCCTTAAAAAAAAAGGGGGGCATGCTACGACTTATAGTGCTAAAATTCAACAGGGTAAGGTGTGTGCATGCATAGGACTAACTTTCAACTTCTTTGCTATTGTCCACTGCACTAGGTATTGCTTTAAAAACCTTGCCCAGCTAAGGTAAGACAGTAGAACTTTGATACATAAAAAAAAGACTGCTGCTCCTGTGTTGCAGCCAATAGTCACTATATACATGCTGCCATTTGCTCTTGTTACAGAAAGCTCAGTGATCTTAGACACAAGGCACAGTGACCAAAACCTCCACTTACCCAAAACAAGAAAAGTGCTCCCACTAGAAGCACAAAGCAGTAGCAGACCATGTAACAAAAAGCTCCAAATGTTGCAGCCAGGGTTGCCCGGCCTTCCCTACGGTATCAAAAAGAAGAAAAAAAAACTCCTCAAAAAGAAACAAAGAATGCAGTTTATATTTTAAGCAATAGAAGAGCGTGAAGAGACCGCTGGAAGCCCATACAATAACTAGTCTACATGTGAATACCGTCAGTTAAGATAGTGTGCTGTCCTTGCACTATCAGTTGCACTTCTGTTGAAAAAAGCTTTCTCAGTGGCCATGCCTATCAAACTATGAGTTCAAAAGGAGATAAGTGTTACACCCATGAGTACAGTAATACTGTACGAAATAATATAATAGAGCCCCCTCCGCTTCACCTTTCCCTTCGATTTGCCTAAAAATTTGACATATAAATCTTTACAGATGCACTTTAACCATCTTAGTATGTACAATAGTTAGATGAAAGGGCCTATGATTTTTTCGGTGTTTACAGTGTTGAAAGCATTGTAAACACAGGTGTTAAGAGCTTAGTTTTACATGCGGCAACAAATTTGACCGTTTTATTTACTTTACTGCACAGAGTTACAAGAAAAAACTTTACAATGAAAACCTAAGTAAGCATTACGTAAGGTACTACGTAGGTACTACTAAAGGACATATTCTGCTGTGGAACCGCACTTCACAACCATGGCACTCGTTCTTGTATTACTATTGCTAAACTTCACTTTCAATCAATGTACAAATATGATTATACAATTTCTAAACATATTTTGTATGGCTGACTGGTATTTCAGACATAGAAAACTGGTGCATCATTCAAGTGCCCTCACCTTACGACATCGATCATGCACTGGATATTCTGACGTTGAGCGGTGAAAGGAGATGCCACGGATGCCTCAGCCACCGAAAGGGAGACACCAGCATGAGCTGCCTTCAAAGCTCCACAGTCATTGGCACCATCTCCACACATGCCAACCTGGTGTCTGAAAATGGCGAGTAACATGTGCCACAAGACATCGCCTGAAAGCAGCACTGTAGGAGTACATAAACACATTCCTTCCTTTTAAATATTGCCACCCATGTGGGCATGGAATAATAGATATGTTCTATGTGCTGTGCTGCTACTGGATTGCATTAAGAGTGTTTGTAATAGATCTGAGTCAATTTGATGATGTTAATTCGATAATGTTCTGCATGCTTTACAATCATATTTAATACTATTGGTGTTACCATGAGAATGTGTTTTGGGTTGGCTGCTCCCACCATGTCACTGCCCACACAGCCAACAGTATCAATAAATGGAGGAACAAAGAAAATAATACCGTAAAATCCCAAGCAAGCGCCCCTACTTGAGCAAGTGCCCCTTCCCCTTTTCTGGAGGTTTGAAATATGAGCCAATGACCGAAAAAGTGCCCCCCCTCTCCCCTCTTTCTTTTCAACCCGTTCTCCGCTACAGAATCCTGCAGCAGCGGTTCCTAGGAACCCAAGGTCTGAGTCTAAAGATACATGAAAGATTTCTTAGTACTTTTACAGTGTGGTGCCTCAGAGTTATGTTCTGAGTTGTCACATATTGTTGGAACATTTGAAGAATGCCTTCCCCCCCCTTGTCATAACATATGAAATTTCACACAAGGATTCCCCTCAGTTCAGTGAAAACAGTAAATTCATGCGTATTCAATAAAGCACCTCATTAGAAGCACAGGTGTGCATTCTTAGAGGCTCTTTTGCTGCTATATTGAACTTTGGGCCGCAACCATGGCATAACACAACCAAGAAAGGGGCCCCCCTACAAATCTTGCCCTATTATCATTCACCGTAGGGAGGGGGGGGGCTGCATGAAATTTTATGGTAAGTTATATATATGGGCGAGATCTCCAAGTCTAAGTCTAAAGTATAAAGTGTTTCACAAGTGCAGACACTAACCTATGGCTATCACTATCTCATGTGAAGACGACGTATGTTGCAATTTTTGTAAAAATATGTCCCTATTTTGCCCTCTTTGATATATGGACCCTCTCCGGTATAACACACAACCTACATTCTCCTTTTTGAAGAATAAACAATTATTTATTCTTTAAAAGAAATATTCCAATGATTGTTACAGCAACCAATGCACACCTGCCAAGGTGTTTACACTACAAACCAGCCTTTCCAAAAAATTTTTCTATATTTTTATTCAGCTTGAATTGCATCAATCAATCTTGGATTTCTACAGATCATCCCTATTGCCATTTTTGTGGCGTTCCATTCGGTGTTACTGCCTTTTCAATTTGGTGCCGCCATAGACGAACAAGTTGAACAAAGGAGTCGACAGTGCTACCGTAGTAGCACTACTAATTGCATTGATTGGAAACAGGGGACCATTAAGACAAGATGGGATGTTGACTAACTTAGACGCTTAATGCTTATTGTGTGGGTAGTGCATATAATACACAATCGGAAAACACCATAAAAAGAGATGTATGCCTCACAAGAACACATACTATGCAGTAGTGGCATCAAGATCAACATGCCCATGCCTATGATTATGGTGCCTCGTGATTGGTGGTCCAGCCCACATTTTGAACTAGCATCACCAGCAAAAGCTGGTGACCATCCTGTTACAATGCTGTTACAATGCTGCTATAATGCTGCAGTGCTGCTACAATGCTTCGAATTAAAATATGAAACCGACGTCTGATATGCTATCTGATTGGAGAATTTTTCCACCAAAATCCAGAAATCTTTGCATATTTTCTCTAAAATGTTAAACCACTGATGATACGTATCTTATGCTGCAATGTAAAAAAAAAGAGAGTACATAGCAGTAACAAATGTTTTAAGTTTAAATGAAGCAAAAAGTAAAGCACCTGTAAAAGCAAGCCGAGAAAACACCACTAACCATTGCACAATTCCAAAGGTTATCTTCTTGATTCATAAACCTCAACAAAAGATGGCCTAACCTAATTTAACACAGGGTCAGCGCATCCAAGATACATGATCGTGGATAAGCCCATCGAAAATATTGTGCTACATATTATTGAATCTGGGCCAACAGTATACTTTACCCAAGTTCCTGCAGAGCTTCAATGAGTTGTAACTTTTGCTCAGGTAGCATCCTGGCAAAAACTTTGCCTTTGTGAACAAGCTGAAAAAAAAAAAAGAGAAAGTGCATAAAGAAAAAAAAGAAAAGCCTCTCTGTCAAGACCAAATCAAACAGGACACCATTTAATTCAATATTCTAGATTTTTTTGCATTCACCCTCCCCCATAAAAGTTTGAAAATATCGTATGCTTAAGGATTTATAATGTTTTGTTAATATTGCCTGAAAAGGTTGAAGATTTAAAAGATTAAGGACTACTTTTGCACAGTTGTAAGCAAACACATTATAAAAAAAAATAGTGGTTGTGTTCCTCACCTTTTTGAACAGAATCTTGTCATGCAGTCGAATGAGGTTGAATGTTCTACCATCGGCTGCCAAATGGTAAGTGCAGTCCGAAAGCAGTGGGACAGCAATATCCTGAAGATAAACGTGACAATATTCATTGTTTGCCTAAATGTTTGCAAAAATCTTGCGAAGTCAGCCTGTAGCTCTTACGCAGTGGTGTCATAGCGATTGCCATAGAGCTGCACGGCTGACATTCTGAAAGGCTGCGTATTACCCTTGTTAAGACGTTTATTGGCGGGCACTCGGCGACGATGCACGACAGCGACAGTCAAGGCGGGGACCAACTCTCAGCACGAGCTGCTCTTTCTCTTCGAAGAGGGCGACCCACTAGAAGGCGCTGGAGAGGACGACCCACTGTATAGTTCCAAAGCTTCGCTACAATTACCCCGGGTACGAAAAGGGAGCCGCCTGGCAACTTAACAGCTGGTTACTATGAGCGGGTCATGGTAGCTTCGCTACACCCTGATCAGTCTATTCCTAGAAATCTTGCAGAGGCCGTGAACAGGACAACGAAAACAATCTAGGATTCACGAACATGATGTAAACATAGCCCATATACTTACATGATGTAAATACTATAGACACTATATCGGTATATAATTACATTCAGCAGTTCATAAAAAGCTGTTAACATGCTCAATGTGAAAGCATGTGCAGGTCTCCCGTTGATTCTAAGAATAAAGTAGAAAAAAAAGGTTTTGTAATGAAATTTTCCTTCAAAAGTTAACTCTGTGTCCTCTCATCTTTGTCGTGTTCTAGCGCTGTTTCTTTGTTCAAAATCAGTTAACTCCCTCCTTATGTAGAGAAATCTCTATAACTCAACTCTTGCCTGTGCATAAAAATACATTTTAAACTTAGAAAAAAAAAAGAAACTGAGACTCTTCACATCCAAACATGTAGGGAAATGTACTGGCAACAGCTAAGAAGAGCTATGTTGGTCAAATATATTTGTGACTGTGCCAACTATTATCATGCCAATGCCACAACACTTGTAGCACATTGAAGTGATCACTACAGCCACACAAACTATTCATAGCACAAAAACATTTAAAAATTTTTTGTAAGTACATGTTTGCATTTTTCACTGAGCATTAAGATTGTTTATTCAAAATTAAAATGCTACTTTGGTACGGAACAGTGCTCCAGATGAAAGGTTTTTCCTAAAGTGGTTTTCTCATTTTATGACACGGACACGTACAATCAGCCACCCACTGAATGACTCATTGAGGAACCACCACAATGTGTTAACCAGCTAAAGCCAGCAAGATTCACATTTAAATGCATGAAAACAGGAGGTATTTCAATATTGGCCTCGAAATGCACAACACTGCCTACACACTATATTGCGTCTACAGTCGGATACAACTTTAGAAGTCGCCGACATTTCCTCCTCAAAGGTGGATGCACACAAGCTGGCACCAATGGGCACGTACTGCAAACTGATGCCATGAACCAGATGACCGGTGACCCCGCCTTCAAAAAACATTGCTGAGTGCATTAGTGGGACTATTTCTTCGGTTGCGGAGGCAATCGGCTACCACACTTCAGTCATCTAGGCATCTCTGGACTTCTTAAGTTGTATCTGACTGTAGAGTCCTACATATAGGTAACGTTGCTCACACAGAGCCAAACTTCATGATTGATAATGAACACCAACTTATTACAAACAATCACCATATACCCAAACACCGATTAAACAGTCTTATGGGTAATAACTGTTGGGCTTTAACGTCCCAAAACCACGATATAATTATGAAGGACGCCATAGTGGAGGGCTCCGAAAATTTTGACCACTTGAAGTTCTTTAATGCGAACCTAAATCTAACTACACGGGCCTCAAGCATTTTTGCCTTCACCGAAAATGCGGCCACAACGGCCAGGATTTTATCCCACTAGCAGTCTCACGAGCACGGCATAAATCCTAGAAGTCATGCTGCATCATTCTCTCAAAGTTATCTGGATGTTTTTGTACTTCTTCAAAGAAAATAACAGCAGCTCAGCAGCCTGCAGGTAAAGGGCGTCTAGCTAGGGAGCAGTTTAGATTAATATATACACTTAGGAGCTCCAACAAACACTGGAATGAATGCATGCAGTTCATGAGAGAGCAAAGTTCATTTCAGAGTACTAAACACGATGTACAGGGCCTATTTCTGTGTACAAGCAGGTGCAAATATGACATCTAGATATTGTGAAGTTTCAGTGCCACAAGCAAAAAATTTAATTTATGCTAAGGGACACTAAAGGCAAATGCTAAGTCGATGTTGATTGTTGAAATAGCACTCCAGAAACCTCGTAGTGCTTGTTTCAAACCAAGGAAATGCTTATTTTGAAAGAAAATATCATTTGAGTGGTTTGCACAGCGTTAGCGCTCCTCAAATCACCCGCCTGAAGATGCCTTAAGACGTAGCAGATGCCTTGCTCAATGTTGCCCTTCTTTACTGCCTGGCAGCCGAGGCTACAAGTTTCTAGCACGTAAAGCACAATAGGGAGCAGTTTAGCTTCAACCGATCCAAGACGGAGCTTAGCTTGGCCAGCAGCAGCAGTAGAGTAGAAGTAGTGCGAAAGTAGTGAGAGCCACAGCAGCAACAGCGACCATCAAAGCTTGTCGCGATAGATCTCGAGGCATGGCACTCAGCCACTTCTAGCGCAGGGATTCATTCTGCGGCACCCGGTGAAAAGTCACGTCGGTTTTTTTTTTTTGCTGCAGCTCAAGTGGCGTACACCATTCGGGCATTCGACATCAGACAGATGCAGCATTTTGTCGAACTTTCCATTAGAGCAACTTTCATGAGCGTGCAAAGCACAAGCAGCAGTACGCAATAACGAAAGTACTCTAAGACACGACTGCATCAGCAGAGCACAACCCGCCGAAAACGTAACTTTTGGACCACACATGCGCCGTTCTCCATGGTAACGCCAATAAGTTCTTTCTTCCATGAATCAAAAAGAAATGCACAAGTGGTGTTTTATTGTGGCTTGTAATGCACGGAATGTTCTTTTCTATCATAAGTAGTTTGCGTACTTGTGAGTAATTGTACTGGGGACTCTTGACGTCATCGGGCTCATTCCAAAATGTCCCACTGGTGGCGCATATCGTGTCCTACATTTACCTTAACTTCTCTATTAGTAGAGCACTGCTGTTGATAATATTGATGGTTTAGACATTCTCAAACACTGACCTTTCACTCAGACATAAATTGTTATTCACCTTTAGTGTCCCTTTAAGGCACATTAAAATGATGTGCAGTAGTACTCTCATGCAAACCTTCAGACTAAAGTTCATTAATGCATAGGCTACAAAGATATTGCATTTCCCTGCTGTGACAAAGTTTGCAGGTTTTAATCCTCCAATGTGTATTAAAGTCGATTACGCAGCTTACATCTGCTGATGCTTTGTAAGAAATGGGAATCTTTTCACTCAGGCCTGGCAACTTGATGTAGCTGTAGACAGCTCTTATGGTGCCATACTGAGAAACTTCAGCTTCAACTTGAATGACTGCATCATTTTCCTTTATCATGTTGCAGTCCCTGGCCACTGCCACTGCTGTCAATAGGTTGTCTCCTGAAAAGCCACGGAATGTACAAAACGCAGATTGCACAAGATGATGTGAGCAAGATCTACTTTGCAGAAGATCTACTTTGCAGTAAAGTGTCTGAGTGCTCTAGACGGATGTGCGGCAGTCCGCAAGAGGACAACATGGTGACATGCTTGCCACCCTAGAGGAGTGAGAATACTGCATTAATTCACGATACTAATGTGCTTTAATGCGATGGGTTACGTGTAGGCTTGTGCGAATATTCGAACGCCTCGCAATGAACGAATGCATGTATACAGTGAAAGAAGGAGCACTAAAACTGATGAACACAAAAAGAAGATCAGACACGGACCAGACATGGTTTAGTGCCTGTCCCGTGTCTGGTCTTCTTTTTGTGTTCGTCAGTTTTTGCGCTCCTTCTTTCAGTGTTCATGGATAGCCAACTAGCCCTGCAGTCTGTTCTGCTAAAGGATATATACATTACTAGTGCACATGTAACCCCCCCCTGTAACGGTGGTTTCACTGCAGTAGAGAGATGCTAAGCCGTGAAAACACCTATCTAAATGTATATTAGTCCGCATGTCACCCCCTGTAAAGGTAGTTTCACTGCAGTGGAGGGGTGCTAAGCCGTGAAAACACCTATCCAGAAAAAAAATTCGCACTGCCGCGAAGCCCCACTTCAAGGCTAAATGAACGTATTACCCTCACATCGATTCATAACTTTTTAAGTTTATATTCTTGTTATACCGGCTTATATGCTCTAAGTATAGTAAATTTTAAAACGTAACATATTTTACAGGTTATCACTTGCATTCTGCCGAAAGTCAAATCCTGCGACTATTCAAAGTTGCTTCCACATCCTTTGAACCAAAAAGAATGGCATTTGCACAGGCCTTGCTTAAATTAAAGAAAAATGACAAATATGCTCATTTTTCTTTATAATATGTGATATACACTATTCGAATTCGAATCGAAATTATTTGAACCAAATCACTACTCGCTTCGAATTCGCTTCGAACATTAAAATTCACTATTCACACGAGCCTAGTTACGTGGCATCTCGCACAGCTCAGCTTTCTTTGCTTGCCTGCTCAGCTTGCATACTTCTCAGATGTTGGAATCATGCTAAAACACGCGAAGGTTGACTCTCCTTGCTCTTCAACTTTTTAAATAAATGTATGTGACATCAAAAGTGTGGCATGAAAAAGTTGTTATGCTAAGCAGAAGTACTCGTACTAACACCCATCCCACGGAAGTGTCTGTGATACTCTGAGAATTGTATGCTTTTTAAAAAGCTGCAAGGCTTTGAAAGTGATGTTTCTGAGTTTCAAAGACCTGTAAACATAGACTCAAACACAAGGAAAAATTCACAAACTTAATTCAATCAGTAGTCAACTCACAAAAAGCAACAGCTGGTCATTTGTTCATCTCCAAAAGCTATAACTGGTTATGAGTTGTAATATCCTGATAATCCAGTTGATTTCATTTAAACATACTGAAAAACCTTAGAGCTTTGAATACGAAGGCAAAAAGTTGGAGATAAAAAAAAAGCACACGCTCATATCAACCAAGTTTTATTGCACTTGCTACTTCCAGCAGTCAAGGTTAATCATATGGAATCAGAAGAGAACGAGAACGCATTCAGTCTGAGTACAGAAAAAGAGAGTTATATACATCACATCCAATAACATTCTTTTTTCTACGCTTAACCACCTATCCTTTCTAAATATAAATAGAAAAAGCTGCTCAAATTTTCAGAAGCAGGAAACAATGTATACAGGGTCAGTACCTGTGGCCATGACAGTCTTGATACCAGCTTCTTCTAATGCTGTGATGGTTGACATGCTTTCAAGCTTCAGCTTGTTCTGGAGTATAATGAATCCTCTAAAATGCAGGTCATACTCAAGTTCTGCTCTGTGGGAAAATGAGTACCACACATAAAATACTACCACATCAGAGTCAAACCACTAAGTTTTAACTAATTGCAAATGCTAGTACCTGCTTGTATTTAAGTGTTAACAGCATAGAGTTTCATATCTGCAGTAATCAGAACTATATATTAGCCAAGGCAGCAAGCACACCTGTCGAGGTTCCATAGACATTCCAAAAGGGATGTTAAATGCCAACTCTGGGGGAAATGCTATACATATTTCTGGTTGGAGGGGTTATGGGTGTCTTGCATTTGCTGGCTTAGTGCACCTTTCCTCAAAATCACTTGATGATAGCCTCTAAAACTCATGTTTGCTAAAGTGTGTTCTTCATGCACCGAGTGACACATGCACTTGTGTTTACTGCCATGAAGCTTATGATTGTGCTTTCAGACACTGGCCAGCCGTTTTTATTCAAGCTCTGCATAAAAACTGAAATTGATAAAGGTGATGCTTGCCTTGGAAGCAAGTGCAGTGCCTGATCCCAAGTTGTGTCATTTGGCAGAGCTTTGGATGCTATGGCAAGAATACGGAGTCCATGCCTTGTGTAACTTTCCAACGTTTCCTCGAAGCTTTCTGGAACTATAGATGAAGAACAATTAATGCATAGGCACCCGAACATTGACCTGGTCATGGCTGCTAGTGAGTGAATCTGAAAGGCATGTGGCATATATGTGATTTTAGAGCCGCTGCTGAGGGCCACTGTTATTGGTACCAGGTCACATTTTATTCACTAAATTTCCGATCTGATGTTCGCATGTCTATACCTTCACTCAGGTTTTCCCAGCCCTCTAATATAGCTTGTGTTCCATTGCCTTATCTATTAACCCAAGAAATGTCCTTTTACTAAAAGATGAGAATAAATGGTTGAATTAAACTAATTAAGACTTCCTGATATACGAGTACACTATAATAATTTGATCATTATTCAAGTAACAAAAGCATAAACAAATTTCCATTTCTACAATCTAAGTACATGTACTTCCACAGTTGCTACCTTTGCATTTGTAACCTTTGCAGTCTAAAGAAAAACTTTTTTTAATTAGCCTACTGAAATTTCTTGTGTTTCTAGAAAGCAGGAGATTTTTTGTAGCTACTATTAGAGAGATAATCAAACTGCAGACTGCAATGTAGGTCTATCTTCTCCTCTCCATAAAGATGACTAAAGCCAAAGTAACAGATCCACCTTCTATCAGCTTTACTGCAAGCCATTCAAACAGAATGACATGCAAAGGCTTGTAACACACTGACTCTCATCGGTCGCTTAGTGGTTTCAACATCCTGTGCAAGACTTTACACTATAGTTGGCGTGTGCTTCACAAGTCCATAACTTTGTTATCATAAATTGATAACGTACCTGTTTCCGGCAAACACATCTGCTGGATGACTTCTGGAGCACCTTTGCTGTAGATGTGAAAGATGTTGCTGTTTGCTACCGTGACAACCACAGTTGCCCTCTGGAGCTGGGACTCAAACGGGAATTGCCTCACAATCCCCAGGCTAGTGCTGCTCTGTGCAGACAGTAAAATAAGTAACCAAACAAATGTGCAACAGTGATGTGGGCACAAGATGATACGGCTTGCGCAAATTCACACTATTGCATGAATTTAATTGTTCGAACCATCGGCAACATCAACGATCCCACATTGCGGACAATGTTGGCCAAATAATATATTAAAATTTATTATACAGACAGATCCATAGACAAAGCATTACATCGTGCTTTCTTCCAAGGAACACTACAGACATGCGTATAATGTTTAAGACTACTGTGGAGAACATATATTTCTGATTTGGCAACAGTTGTTTCACATGCTGGCTCAATAAACACTAAATTGCAAGTGTGATTGGTCACTTACGTCTCTGTTGTAGTTTAGCAGAGCGATTCATTCTTAAACCATTCATACAGAACAGATTAGCTGCTGGCTGATGGAAAGTGAACTGTGCGGCAACAGCAGGAAATAATTTCCACATGATAAAATCCATCACACAAGTAGGTCATAACCAAATTTCAAGGCAGCATGACTACTTAACACGTTTGAAGGCGTTAACGCATTCAACCTTGCCACAGTATCGTTTGCACATTGTAGGGAGGTGTACATAGAGAAGTAGGGGCGCCTCACTACTGAACCACTGTCGCTTGTATCAACCACATCTTTGCTTTTGACTTCGTGAGCTGAGTTAAACTTGGTGAATGGCTATGTGATCTGAATAACACATGAAATTAATCCTGTTTCCAGCGGCGACATGCAGCAATAAATGCAGATGCTGCTGATGGACATATTGATGATATATCATCACAGTTTTTGTACATAACAACCAAGAAGAGAAAAGCAATTAATATGGATGGTCGCATATCACCTTATTGAAACTCCAATGTGTATGAGCTATGAAAATATAACAAAGAGGAATGTGCCAACAAGATGGTATTGTATATCTGTCCAGAATCCCAGTGCCCTAGCACATGCTACACCTTTGAAATAAGCCCAGTAAAGCATTACTGTATTGTACGGTAACATCTTCTGTGTGTTCTGTCTTACAAACTACTGTTTCATATTGTCCATTGCGAAGGTGAAGAATATGGCAGCTTCAAGCATGAGGTAAAGAACAAACTCTTTATTGGGTGCAGCTGTGTCCAGAAAAAACACAATTCACCCACGGTACAACAACAGCGGCGAGCACTGTCATCAGTCGTCAGAAATGTGACTGATGGATAAAATGTGTTGGCTATTCATAGTACATGCTTCCTCGACTCACTGTACATTCCAGCATAATTGCTAGTGCTCTTGAAACTTCCAGAACACACATGGCTATTCGCATCGCGTAGCTTATCTGATTAGAATCATCAATATAACATTCAAGATGCCTCCAATACGCAACGCTTTGTGCGTATTGCACCGAAGAATAATGGTGTGACATTTGTTGGAGAATAAAAAGCAGTCACCAACAAATATGCAAACAGGTGTGTCAATATTGTACAAACCAAAACATGTATTGAAAGTAACCTGGCAAATTATGTCATGAAGCGCTTAACAGAAAAATGAGAAAAATGGCCGTGCTCACCAGTCGCACGTTTCTTGGCATGACAATGCGGGCTGGTATCTTGTCAAAAGGAACAGGCTCGCCAAGTTTTGGTTCTTCAAGTTTCTGAGAAGCAAACAGGTTGCACATAAATTACACGGAAATGCAGCACCATGCATTATCATAGCATATATTTTTCTTCATTGTTCTGAAGTGGATGCTAAAAAGAAATACTTTTATTAGTACACTACACTCTCATAATCACAGATGCATTAATTTTTCCGTGACTGGATTTTAGATAAGCCCAAAAGTATGAAAATAAAAATAAAAAATAAAATGCAGGTGGTGATGCCATCTTGAAAATTTCTAGTTATGATACCCAAGAGATAATTGATTTTGACAGTGCATGCTCAGTGCCCGTTATCTATTTGCTGATACAGAAATATTACTTTGTGTATGAAAGTAAAAAAAGACTTGAACTGGCAACCTTTGGGAACCTTTCTGCACCAAGACGTCAGAAATAGTAGACAAACTGTGTCTGATATTCTGTTTCTGGGCACAAAAATGCAAAGAGTAAAGTTTGATCCTTGTTTTCTCTTGAAATCAATCTACTTTTGCAAAACAATAGAGCCAAACCTCGACAGAACAAGAAGTTCCCGACATAACAAACTTTTTTCATTTCCACTTCTTGCTTTCACTAAAATACATGTATGTATTTTTTTTATCTTGATTTAACAAAGCAGTTTTGTTATGCAGCCTCGATGCAAAAAGTTGTCGTGGGCAAGAAAGCAAACTTGGTCAAATTGTACCAACATCGAACACGAAGGGTGTTGCACAGGCTATATGGGTACAAAAAAAAAAAGATAAGTAAAGACATTCAAATAGGTCATGCGTTGTTTTCGGCTTCAAGAATGATATCTTGTCTTCCACTGTGACGTTTCAAGGTCTGAAACATCTATGTAAAGACAGTTGCTCTTGCTATAGCAGTCATGGTTGTGGCACTTTTGTGAGACACAGTTCGTATTGCTTAGTGTTCCTTCCAAAATCACTTGTCATATCTTTACGAATGCATGTACACAAAATGTAGGGGAATAGGAAAGTTTTAAGCATGCATGATACCATTTTTCACAACTGAAAGACGAAAACCTCAATGCACTGAAGCTCACAATATAACAAAGCTTTGCGATGCAAGTACTTCATCATTTCAAAGTTCAACTCTACAACTGAGGTTCTGAAAGAATACTCTTTCAGTTTAAACTAACTCTGTGTTACTTTCTCGGGTATTAACTTCCTCATTTTGGCACCAGGAGGGCTAGTGTATGTTGCTGTGTAAATGGGCCCACACATAAATTGGTCTCCATAATGACATTCCAATTTATGTGAATAAACAAAATATATGATATTTGAAAGAAGATGTAGACCAAGCTATGTTTTTACACTCAATCTTGCTAACAAAAAAATGCAGCTATCAAATCCCAGATCTATTTTGTGCATCATCCTAAATCTCTACTTTCAGTCACACAGCACAATGTTTGTTAATGTACGGTCCCAAAAAGATGGTAGCTTGTTGAGTAATACGCGGCAATTTATAAGCTGTTCTTCCAGCGCTTCATTCTTACCCAATCAATAGTCTGAAGAGTCTTGATGTCCATCTCGTAGCCCACTACTTCACCATCAACAAGGTGCAAGGAGTGGCATGTTGCTAGGGCAGCAAGCATGGGACCATATGGAAGGACTTTCAGATTGTTGACAGCTGGTTGCAACCTGCAAGCCAGAAAGAATAAAAGAAAATTAATTAATTAATTAATTAATTAATTAATAATTAATGCTTTCATTCAATTCAAGCACACTGTAGGTGCAAATGCATTCTTGTTTTTTTCACTATTCTTGCTCCATGAGTGTCCAGCACACACTGTTCACAAGTCCCATATACAACTCCCTCAACCCCAACCGTGAAATCTTTGTTTCACCCATGCGCTTCACAAATACCTTGCATTCCTCGCTGCTCTTCTTTCAACTTAGTTAATTTACCTTAATCGTGTGCAGTGCTGTTACTACATAACCTCATGACTATGGCCACAGTTTACTTGCTGTTTAATCCATTGTATAACCACATATTTCTTTGTAGCTCTGTGTTTTCAACTTATTTCAATGTTTACCACTTCTCGTTCTTATTTCATTTTCGTGCTGTGCCTCACACTAAAGGCACCAAGCTGTTTGTAGCCTCTTATGAGATTGCAGAACTAAAATCATTGTGGGTAAATCAATGATAAAGCTGCATTTACAAGAAAGGTCCACCATGAGCAGACGTACCTAAGCAAAGCAGAACAAAGAAATTGCTTTACTCTGCAGTCACCAAAGTTGTTTGGATTAAATGTACTGTTTCTAAGGTGAAATAGATAACAATGAGATGCCATGTAATTCATCATAAAGAGACGCAGAAAGAAACATTATTTTTTGTTGTATTTAATAAATGGCCCTTCTACAACACCAAAAACGCTATTTTTTTCAATCGCTTTCAAGCGGGGAACATGGTTTGCAAGATGAGAACTGATAGGAAGTTGACAACACAAGCACCTAACAACAACACAAGCGCTAAGTGGTTGCTAGTCAGTGCCTGTGTCGCCAATTTTCCTTGCCATGTTGGTTCCCAACTTGAAGTCATGCACAATTCAACTAGCCTAATGTTGCATGCTGTGGATGCCATTTTTAATGTGAGAAGCAGCTGGGAATTAAAAATAGAGAAAGGTACAAAAACGAGAGACAGGTAGTGTGTAGTGCCACCTTGAGAATTCTAGACAAATTATTGTCAAGAACTAGGTAGTTAAACTGTTGTCATTAAAGCTCGACTATGCTGCATGCTGAAGAAGTAAAAAATTAGACTTGGCAAGTTTCATTAACTTTGCTAAGCCACAACAGCCCACGCAGATATAAAGAAAGCTTTAAAATCTACAACATTAAAATGATGCAACAGTCCTCCAGTTTTTCCACGAAGTTAAGAAGATTAAACTTTGGCCTTTTTAATACTTCACCTATTACAACAAAATTAATAATAATTTAGTTATGAGGTAATATTTCGTAAGTCAAAACTGATTTAGTGCTGCTTTTAATGTTAGACTGCACAAGTCGCTTGAATAAATGCTCAGTTGTCCTGAGATAAAGTCTGTCACAATGCTCACACAATGCAGAAAAACACAGCTAACACAGCATCTATGCAGTGAAATTTCACACTGTATTCCTCTCTTGTCCTCTTTCATTGCGACACTTATTTTTGTGATGCCTACTCTTCAAAATGTTATTAACAAAGCTGTCAACTCTGCTGAATGTGCTTTCATTAACTGTGCACTGTTTTAAGTATACTACTTGTTAGCAGGAATGAAATGAAAATGCTAAATTTTCTGCAAATCTTTCTCGTTACAAATGAGAGTTTACAAATGTACACACACAAGCACTCTGATAATAGCAAGTACACTGATGCACTCTTACACTGCATTCTCACATGGAACAATGGCCACAATATCCAAGCAGTCCTCTGTCAGTGTTCCTGTCTGTAAAAGAAAGAAATACAAGAAGCAGTCCAGCAATTACGTATTTAATCTTGCATGTGGTAAGAAAAATGAAATGAAAAATCAGGCTACAAAATATACGAATAAACAGACTCTACAGCCACGTTTAGTCTCTAGTTTTTAATATTAAAAACTGGCCGCATGTTTTGAGACCCATTCGGTCTCTTCTTCAGGGGGTGACTGTCCGGACGGCTCCGAAGCTAGCGACTTTTCTTAGTGGTTGTCTCCCTCTCCCGCGTCATTCTTCCCGCCGTTCTCAATACTGCGTATATGTATTGCTGTGTAATACATATGCATGTATTACTGCGTATTGTATTCTCGTTACTGCATAAATAACATATGTATTTCTCAAAGTAGAAATTGCAAGTACACAACCATGTTTCTTATAACGTGTACACATAATCGACAGATACATAGGGCTATGAGTAGCCACCATGTGGTAAGGAAAGCGTGCTGCGAGGTCATTAAAGTCACGACTGCTAACTCTTTTATGACAAAACAGTTTCTTCAAGCCCCGTATACTGTGCAGTATAGTGCTTGAAACCATGTAGAAGTAGGCTTGCAACTACCCCTTTTTGACAGCGAAAAAAGCATGACAACCTTAAAATGCTCCTAAAACAGCATGTGAGGATGAAAAGAACACAAAAGACAGAATGGGTGATAATTATATCCATGACTTTGACACGACCTTCATATCCTAGTATCTTTTATGATCAGCTTTTGGGTATTCTTGATGACCTACCTTATCAAAGCAGACCACACTCAAGGCTCCACAGAAGTTGATGTAGCTGGAATTGAGGCAGTAGATATCTTTATTCTTTAAACGTCTCTGAGCTGAGGAATTGATGCTAGTCAGCACAGCGGGCAGTAGTGGAGGCACCACAAAAGTGGCGACATCAATGACGATAATGGCGATATCTTGAGCGTATGCCTGAAATGCAGAAAAGTAACTGAAAGTTCGGTATTGCAGGGTTGAGCAGAGAGCGCACTTAAATTCAAAAGTCGTATCTCTTTTCCCACAGATTTATTATGCGCATGCTGCCAACGCAACTGCTTCCAGCATTTTTCTTCTGAAGCTAGCTAGCAAAACTGAAATTTCGGCTAGCCAACTTTGGAAGCATAAGCGTCAGCTACGGAAAGGCAGAGGCACTCTCAATTCCCCCCTGCCTCTTCTGGGTCAGAAACCTTAGACAGCCCCATTTACTGGCAGTATATTATTCTTTACACGAAGTATACTGCTGGAATGAACCTTGCATAAATAAGCTTCAAAATTTTGATGCTAATAATGACCGATTTACTTTGGGTGCCTCTATCAATGCATCAGTTAGTGTGACTGCCTCCCCATAGTGATGCTGTTTGGATTGCATCCCCTCATGTCTCCAACCACTCTCCTTGTGCAAATGAGAAAGCTATGCCTTTCATGACACTGCAACTCATTGCATTGCACAGTTTTTTTGCCTTTGAAATGAAAGCTAGCTAGGATACAAAACTGATTTCCATAGCCTCGAGTTGAGCTTAAGAAGTCAAAGCTCACAAAAAACACTTTAATTTACAAATCTGTGTACCACAATGTTTCATGCGTACTAATAACCATCCGTTAGTCATTTATAAGATCTCCCAAGCTGGAACAAGTTTACAAAAGAAATTAAGCCTTTGAGATAATGGCCGGGTGTTGACAAAGGAGAGAAATACTGGCTTGTCAAATGGGATGAGACAATACTGGGTGCATGAGGTACTCAAACGTATCAGGATGGCATCACAAATAGGAAGGGCATTTCAGACAACAATCAATACATATTCCACCGAAACATTTCACTGGCACACTGTTGTTGTAGTGCCATTTGCTGAGACACAAATAAAACCATCTTTATAGCTCGAAATATTGACTGAATTTGGCTTCGATAGTGGCTGCATGCTCGGATCAGCATGTGCTATAATGTTAGGTAAAGCTTTAACAAGAGCAGCCTTTAGCAAGTTTTTTCAGCGCCATGTTGCTGTTTGCGAGTCTCTCTCTCTCAGCGATGCTCCCTAGCAGCATAGCAGGCTTATAGATGAAACTAGGATGCCACAACAGTGATGACTTAGCCACAGGAGATTACAGTCAGCCCTTTTTGAGTGGCAAAGGTCCGGTTGGAGCAAGCAAATACATTACCCAGTACTAGTGATAGTGTGCCCAGAAAACTTGTCTGTTGACTCTGCCACTTGAAGCTGCTCCACAATGACCATAAATTATGTTTTCAGTGTTCCCACTCATCACTGCCTCCACTAGCTCAAGCAACTTAACTTCATGAATGGCACCTGACACACAACAGCGCTATGTTCTCTTTCTTACAGATAATACTTGGCCATACACTGTTTCATCTCTTTCAAAAAAGGAAAGGATACAGCAACATTTGAAGAGTGTGGTTCAAATGTGCTTCTATCGTGCCTGAGCTTGCACATTAGTCAATCAACCTTCCGAATAAAGTCAAAGTACTGTCAGAAGTGTATTCAGTAAGGTTTCCACTCACAAACAGCCAATTTGGTTGGCATACGAAAGCGTAACCTGGTAAATATAAGGAAATGACAGAAGCGGATAATAGCCACTTGCAACACCTGTCAGTGTGCCAAAATGAAGGCGGATGATACTGCAGAGACCCTGGTCACTTGGAATGAATGAATGTGCAAAAAAAAATTTTCCTGTCAAAAGGTCGTCTTGAAGGCCAACGAGATTGCAAGTGACCGAGTGTGGATATTTCAAGAAGCTACAGGTTGCTCACCTGTATATTGCTTCAACAGGTTGCTTCATAGACCAGAAGACCAAACACAGTTTAGTTTTTTGGTCCATTGCAATATAAAATATGGAGCCAAAATAAATGCTGTTTTGGTATCATCTTCCTTTTTGTTCAAAGAAGTTACAGCCACTGCTTCCTATAAACTGCCATTCAGAGAATCCATGCACGTCTTGTAAGACTACCCTATTAAACTGAACCAAGGCCAAAATATCTTTCATGGTCCTTTGAATTTGGCTCAGTGAAAGTCTATTGAATGGACACAAACTTACTATCCTTCACGATACGCTTTCTTTTGATTACAATGCATCATTACCAAAAATGGTACTCACACCTAGTCTGCTGAATATAATGCCAGTGTAGATCATTGCTGGTATGCCTGTAAAAGTTAGAAAATGCACACGTTAAGAACAGTGCACAAAGCCTGAAACGTTAAGGCAATATGTGAACAAGGTTTACTCACCAAGGATAAGAAATATCACCATTGACTTCAACACATCTGCGTACAGCTTGAAATGTACTGGTTTTGGGAACAATATTGTCCTCACAAGCTCGCCTTTCATGGTGTTGAATCCTGAAAATGCAAAATCTGTTCTGGTACCAGTATAAGGAACCAACTAGCTATATTGCAATAATATTTTGTTTAAAAATTTAACCAATCTTCAAACTATGCAAGCTATAAATACAACACCTGCTTTGAGAAATGGCCAATTTTTTTTAAAGACAATGGTGCAGAGATGACAATGTATCTATTTTTTTTTTGGCAACAAACTACTCAAATGCCCTATAATTATGGCTGATAAATGATCTAATATTTAATATTTTGTGTTTTTGTTAATTGATTAATTAGAACATGCTTTATTATAAAATGAAAACTGTTCTGCACTTAAATATTAAAGTTCGTTGTCTGTCTGCCTGCACTTAAAGCTTGACCACATTGTAATAGTAATGGTGAGGCTAACACATGTTTCAAGGTATTGCTCCAAAACCCTGCTGCAAAGCAGAATTTTTCATGCAGTTCCCATGTGCAACATATAAAGTATACACATTGTACAAAAAGTAACAAGGGTATTTTAATGCATTTTTTGGCATGTTTACAGAAGAACAGAACTAGTACTACAGCATTTGGTGAGCATTTGTTAAGTGCTAAGCAGATTCAAATCCAGAATTGAAAAATGTCCTATAAAGTAAATGCTGACAGTTTCGCATAAGCAACAAAGCAATTAGAGCAATAGCAAGGCTTACTGTTATGCATGGAATTACTTTACGCGGGTGTGACTGGGGATATTACATAGCACACAAAGCAACTCCTCCTAGAAGGAACGGCATGCTTGAAGCTTCAAAAGGTCTCTCAATGCTGGTGTGATCAAGAGTGCCACCTGTGGTGGTGCATGCATCACACCTCGATTGTGCACGAGACGAGATTGATGGAAAACCGTCAACAATGTCAAAACGTACCAAGTGTTTCAGTGCTCTGGCTTGTATGCAAGACCTTCATAAGTTAGTAATTAGATGTTAATCATTCATTACTACTAAGGTAGTGATATCAGAAACAGGCTTTTTGTGGAGGCTTCCATTGAAAAAAACAGGCTAAGAGCCTCCATTTTGCTTTTTAAGCTTGGCTTCGTGTTAACTAGACATTTGTGGCCTTAAAATAAAAATTATCTCTTGACATCGCTTTTTGCTGTTTGTGTGGGCATTTAAGAACTGTAGCTTTCCTAACAAGAGTTCCCCTACCAGTCCTGTAGACAATGGCTTTCACTTGGCCATTAGTGCTTCTTGAGTGCAGTATGCTTGTTCCGCAGAAAAGTGTGTTCCTTTTGTTTGCAGTGCTAGTGTAACCTTCTCCAGCGGACACAGGAACCTTCGTGATCGGACAGCTTTCACCTGCACCAAGCAGAGACAGTGCAATATATAATATCTTTCATACTCTCAGTGGCCATTTCATAATACTGTGCAAACAAGTATTCTTCAAGGAACTGTCACAACTAAGAGGGATGGCCTGCAATCGGACCAAATAAGCTGACCTGCAATCATGATCATACAGGTAAGGCCTGTATGCAGTAGCCACGATCAAAGGAATGAAGGATCAAAGGTGAATGAAGGTCTCTCACCACTTTAATTAAAACATTGGTTAAATATGCTGCCAATAACTTTCTTAGTTAGTCTTTTTTTTTTTTTAACTCGAAAGCTCAAGCATTCGTGTTTCAAAAACTGCATACGCAAAAGATAAAGAAAAATAAAAACACTAGATAAGCAATATAAGATCATAACAAACAAACAATCAAACAAACAAAAATAATTAAATAAATAAATAACAGGAAAAGATAACAAAGAAAGACATATTACCTTCAAATACTCATGAACCAACATAAGTTTCCCTGTTTTTATTTCTTGCCCAGTTTCATTCCTGACTTAATTGAACAGGGTGGAAATTAGGCAACCATAATAAACTTGTGGATAACATATACTGATTACACATAAAAAAAAATAGTTCTGGCAGCCATCACTTTGAAGTGCTAATGTGGAAGTTTGCTAACATATAAGCAAACTGTGCATTTTATACTGTACAGTTCATACCGCACATTTCACACTGCACATTTCATACTGCAGTGCACAGTATACTAAGGCACAGTATACTAAGGCAAGCTGTGAAGGCAGAGAAGTAACGCACTTGTGTTCACCTTGCCTAAATTTTTGGATATTGTGTATTTTCTGTGGTATTCTCACACTAGTAATGAATCCGTACCAACAAGCCCAAATTTCTGTATTTCTGAAGTCGTAGAAAGACGTGTTGATGACGCCTAAAGAACTGTCGACTCACTGTCACTGCAGCCAACAAAGACAAAACGCTCATATTTGACAGCTCAGACAGGTCTATGGGTAGTTGAAAATCACACTTCACAATCAGACATTCTCTGGCACTTCGTGATGAACTCAGAAGCACATATTCAAGACAAGGGCAAAGATCAGTGTTTACCTGTCAGCATGCTTTCATTGACAATACAGTCACCATTGATGAGCACAGCATCACACTCCATGATGTGATGTCTCTCCGGAAGTACGATCACGTCACCAGGCACAAGTTCCTTTGAAGAAAGAGTCACTTCTGCAAAAAAATTTTAAGAACTTGTGTTACTGCAGGGAATGTTACCATGTAAGCATGACAAGTGCAAAATAATACTGACAGCAGCCATGTAATTAACTGCGCACTGCATCGCTACACATAGCCAACGGTGCACTAAATAAAGGCAAGTGTCACTCAAGAGGACTTTTTAATTCTGAACGCCTGTCTACTTTGAACACTTTACCAGTCATGTGCAATTTAACGTCCACAAAGAAAGAACAAGCAGAATCCAGTGACTTATTTCTGCGCTATATGTTAGGAACTGATATGATGTACAACTTTTAATTATGTGCTTCATCACAGAAGAGATAGAATCACTGTGATCGCAGGCTCCTAAACGTAACACAGTGTGACCAGATTTAATTTGAATCATGCGTAATGAGCTTTGCATAATGAGCTATCATGAATAACACCACTGTGCTTGCTTATCGTAATAACCGTGCACAAGAGGCAACCAAAGCTTGTATGCTTACCAGTCTCATCTCGCAGCACAGTAACCTTTGATTCGGTGTGAACCGCTTCCTTCAGTGCACGTGTTTGCTGAAAGATCAAGTTTGCAGTATGTGGGCCACAGGTTTCAGCAGTTGCCATGTGATTCTCAGAGCACAACTTCATGTGTTAGTTTAACGATTTGAGATTACAAGAACATGCACCCAATTTTCCTTAGCGTACTTTTAAACTGAGGCCCCAAGCCACAAACAACAATACCTGCTCCCAGGTAATAGAACATGCCCTTTCCACCATTATAGCAAGGCAGTTTACACATAGCTACCAAATACAAGTTAAGCATTCCAGACAAGCAAAATTTTCAGGAGCTAAGAAAAGCAAATTTTTATAAAAGAATGTTTTATAAAAGAATTATATAAATACATTATTAGGTTTGACAGAAATAGAAAAGAAACTTACCTTTCTAGTTTGCCAGACTGATACGCTGACTGATATAACGGATAGCAAGATAACACAGATAGCAAACTGATAATACACTTGAACCATCCACACGATAACGATGAACAATTGATACATGTAAAATGGGCTGAAGACCTAGAGAAACAGAGAAAGGCATTGTTCAGTAAGCATCGAAAAAGCTGAAGACAATAAAATTTCTTAGCAGGACCTAACATAACAAATAGTTCACAAACTGGAGTAGTATGCCATAGAGAAATTAATTATGAAGTCAGCACTCTTGAAAGAGGCACTGGTGGAAGGTGTACAATATTTGCGATTGATCAATCAATCAATCAATCAATCAATCAATCAATCAATCAATCAATCAATCAATCAATCAATCAATCAATCAATCAATCAATCAATCAATGTTCCAGATGTTCTCATCACAGCTAAAAAATAGCCCACTACAAACAGACTGGTGTGGCAAAAAGTTTAGTCAAAAGCAGATTGTGCAGTTTTATGAATTTTTTTCGGCACTGACATGGAGATTGTTTGCGAGCACATAGAGGTTGCCATCAATAGTTAGCTTTTCCTTTTTTAAGATTAGACAGAGTTTTTACAATCATACCACATTATGCAGATTGCAATATTGAATTACTACACTGTCTTTGTTAATGGCATATCTTGCCAATATATATATATATATATATATATATATATATATATATATATATATATATATATATATTGCAAGCAATGATGCAAACAGTAGCCCATATATGAGGCGGGCATGCATACCTCGTTAATGACAAGCTTGTAAACAGGCGTGATTTCAATTGACAGGGAGTTTTCACCAAACAGGGCTTGCTGGTAGTCAACATCCGAGCCTGATAGACCAGCTGACATTGTGAGCAAATCTTGACAGCTGTCAACTTCAAGTCCACTAGAAAAAACGAAAGGAAGAACAAAATAAATGAGGTATATTACGCACAGTATCAAAGATAGTGCGCAACAGCACATGGAACTGTAATGGTCTATGATTTGCAATGCTAATAGTGTGCCAACCCGAGACACACCAGCGTACATCTTTCGGTCAGATTAACAATCGTTGCTGATGTGAAGACAAGAATGTTTATGAAGGAAAATGCATTTAAAGCAACAGTATTTTATCTCAATGAGCTCATTTCAATCACTTAACATTTAATTTTATCCAATACTTAGCAAGAGATGCACCCCGATGTTATTTTCAATATGAAGGCAATATCACACACAGCCCAACACACCATTTTCGCAAAAACTGGTAAATAAATTCAGAGGCCCCATACTACGCCAAACAGACTGTTAAGCATCCCGACACACTCAACTGCTGTAGTGTATGCCATTAAAATCTGCATGCACTTCCTCTACATGATCCATACACTAAGATAAGTTCTCAGGTTGTCCTCCGACCATTCTTTTTCATATCAACCTTCTCACTGCAAAGTCACAATATATTAAAACATGAGTAACATATTATGGTGATGACGAAAATCTAGTTCACTGCTGATGGTGATTCTTCATTATTATTCTAGAAAGATTTTCCTGTTGTTAAGGTGTAAAAGTAAAGTCAGGCATTACAAGAATGGTTGCATACTTCCTTTTGCCTACAGATGGCATTTATAGAAAGACATCAATGACAATAAGATACAATAATGAATTAAACAATTTATGCTAAGAAAAACAGCATATTAGACTCTTAGTGCCCATATGACGAGTAAGCATAGCAAATGAGATTATGACGCCAGTGCTCTGAGCCAGGATGCTGTTTGAGACGTCAACACTATCTGAATGGCACATTATACCAACTGACAAAGTACAGATTTTTGCACAGTTTTCTATATTGCAGTTCATAACACCAAACTTTTCAGCTTAAATATTGCAGATTGTCATGTAGGGAACTGACGCTACAATACTCTCAGGCTATACTTGTGACGCTGTAATTCTTTTAAAAGGTAAATTATTTACAGTATAACGTGTCCCTTTACATTTTGTTAATTTGGAAGATTAGTTAATTATAATGGTTTTTATGTTGCAATATAACTATGGCTATCATGCATCAAAAAGAGGGTTAAAATAATATGACACAGATGTTGTGAAGATAACTTCCTCGTACACTTGGAGCTGCTGTAAAAAGTCACTATTTCGCAAAAGCTAAAGAACAATGATCTGGGGTATAAGACTATTTTTTTTTGGCAATCAGAAATTGACGAGAACTATTGGAGGTATATTTTTGGAGGTACTGCATTCGAGCTCTGAATGTGCCAACTTAATGCATGCTCAGTCATACTCAGTAACTCACGAATGAGTAAACTAAATGCATATTCATGCCAAAGGGGTGTACAAAAGAATCAACATGAACACAATGTTCCAAATGAAAACAGAAGTCGAGCATCATACTCAAGCTTTACGAAGCGCTGGAGGTCCGTTTTCCAGATGTACTTGATTCGCTTGTTGTAAAAGAAGCAGTAGCTGCAGCCATCTTTCAGCGGTCTGCTGCTTTGAAAAACTGTTTCAATGAACTCCTGAGAATGCTTGTCCTGCAAAGTTGGTTATACACTCAAATCAGAAGAAAAATATCCATAGAAAATCATTATAAGTTGAAGCTTCTCGTTACACAAGAACACGCTTTTTACAAATGTAAAAGATCATCATATCATGCTACAAAGAAAGCGGTGAAATATTTAACGAGTAACTAGACAGAGTTCAAAGGCAAATAGTACAGTGTTTTCAGAAAGCTGAAGAGAAACCAGATGAGCAGAAAAGAGAGTGTTAAAAGAACTACTCTTCTTTGCCTGTATGTGTGATTAAACACCAAAGTTTTTGTAATACCATTCTTTTGATGGGATTATTAGCTACAGCATAGCTCTTTGAGATTTGCATACAGGTTTTAAAAGCATAAACTAGCAAGCTAGACACATGATCTCCAAGCTGACTTTCCCTCCTTTCTCCTCGCTAAATATCACACTCCGAGGTGCATAAGCGCTGTTTGACAACAACAATGTAAAAATCTAAATGCATATCATGATTACTCATAAATAAAACTGATTTAAAATTACACATTTATACATACAGCGTATTGAAGGAGTACCAATATCAAATTCATGAGTTCATTTTTTTTAACCGTAGAGCTCTAAATTAAAAACAAATTACTTCTTAAAAAAGATAACTATAATATTCTTAAAACAGGGTAACACTGAAGATATGTTAAACAAATGTGCTGAAGGGTTGAAAAATGCCTGAGTTCATATAGGTTCATGGTTGGAACAGTGAAACTACACACGGACTTAGAAAAAATTAGGGCATTAACCCTTCATTTCTTCAGTCTGCATGAAGTCGCACTGTTCCAGCCATGGAACAGCGCGACTTTTTAGAGCTAGTGTGTCTATTTCATGTATATGTTTTTCTATTCATTAAAGCACTTGTGTTACCAATTGTATGCAGCTCCCTTGCATCTCCACCATGTATGTGCTTTTTATCAATACAGTTAAGGCTTATTCTGGCCCTCTATTGTTACTTTATCTCATGGACATTGTTTGCTGCGACAATAAATGTAAATCACAGGACATCGGCCCTGTGTTAGCAACTTTAATTTCTCTTACTTGAATAGTAAAAAAGAACAATTAATATCCCACTACTTTCATGCAGGGTTACTAACTCCTTCAAGAATACACACTACACAAATGAATGCGGGTCTTACTTTGAGGAGCACTTTCTGTGCCTCATCAGGATGGCATAGTATGTGCGTCAACCTGAGCAAAATGCTTCGTTTCCATGAGGCGAGTATTAAGGGAATACCAGCAGCCAAAATGACCACAGTCCAGCCAGCAAAAGCCCTTTTTGGGGACCATTTGTAGCCTTCTAATGTCTGAAGCAAAGGACAAGGATGACACATCGTTTTAGCCAGCATGTTGGTTTCAAAGTAACAAAAATGCAGCTTGCATTCTAATTATCACCTTATCACATAGATGCAGTAGAACATGTAGCTGCCTATGCACTTTGTTAATCACTAACTACCTGATTTTATCCTGAAAGAGAAGAAAAATTAAGGATCAATTTTCAAAGCCCTATTTAAAAGTATTTAAGGTATGAAAACAAAGATATAGCCATGGCATAAAAGTCATCAAGTATGCAGACAGAAGTTGACAGCTTGAAGTCCTGCCACAGTTACTAACAGCTCTATCACACAAAACAAGATCATTTCGGAAAGCAAAATCATTAGCTACACATGTGACAGTGTAGTACACAGATGAAATCATCATAAAGCTAGCAGAGCTTGCTCGCATGACTAAGACCAAGTTCAGCCAGTAGAAAAATGCAATTCTCATCTTCCTTCGAGAAGAATGAATGAAACGGTATAGGTCTAACACAGAAAATATTGAAGCACAAAACAAGCTTACCATTTCATCATCGTAGCCCATGTTAATCTTGTAAGCACTTATTTTGCCCATGGTATTGTTTTGGTGAGTGCAGAAGCACTACACTTGGCCTCCGTTGCCAGGCAAACAGTCGTTCCGAATGGCAACAGTCAACGCTTGCAGACGGCGAATGGGTTTAAAAAAAGAAAAAGCAAGCATAAGTGGCCTCATGAAATGAAGTGGAGCCACTATAGAGCAGGCAACGCGTCCTTTGTGCCTCACTCAACAGCTTTACCTTCCCTACTCCTTCCAACCCTCTTTCAGTTGTCGACATTTTGGCACAAGCCACACAACAAAATACTGAAGTGCAATTTTAAAAGCAAGATAGAAATAAGTGCTAAAAATACTCTGCCTAGATCCTGAGGAAATTTTTAATAGCCTACTCATAGTTTGTGTTTTACAACCTGAAAGCACACATTCCTCTGATGTAACTTCCTGCTGTTGAATTATGTGTTTGTGTTGCTGATACTAAAAAGACTTGTTGGAACAGGGTCTGCAGCAGCCTCTCGGCTGTTTAATAATTCTGGCTCATCAAGGATGTTTGCAAAAAATGCTAATACCATAAAAATGTTTAAAATGACAGTATTGACCACTGCTGCACTGCGACATACTTCAGAGACAGCATTTAGAATGAGACTATTCCCTCGTTCAAATATCTGCTGATTTCACGACGTCAGGAAGGGCTACAGACAACCGCAAGTTTGTCAAGGAACTTCCAGGTTCTCCATTCCTCAATGATACTACTGACAAGCAACTCTTTTACTTCAAATATATTTAAAAAGAAAAGCAAGGATCATAAGCAGTTGACATGTATGTCTGTAATTCCATGGCTACAGGGGTTATGTTAACCGATGCAGCATACTGGTTAACACTGGTTAGCAGCTTACTTGCTTAAATCTACGATGAGAGCATGTTTCCCGTTTGTCGACGTCCACCAGCATGCACGCTACGTGCCGCCTCACTGCCACACACTGCAAGCGGCACCGCCCAAGCACCTGTTGTAATCTTGGCAAGCATTCTTATCTACCAAGCGTGTACACTTAGGTTACCTCTCAGCACATTCTCTCCTCGAGAGAAAGAGATAAGAGCACAGTCAATCACAGAACCTGGACGCATAAGAAAAGTTAACTGTAAGCATAAGAAAAACATTTGCACACATACTCTGAATGGAACATTCAAAACAGTCTTATTCTAAGCACAGTTTACACACTCTCGTTCTGATTTGTGCATTGAAAGCAGAGAATGGATGTACATAATATGTATAAATTATTGAAGAGGAGGACGCACATAAGAAATGTGATGAAGGCTGGCCAACCAGCCGAAACGTTAAAAAAGCCACATTTCATAAGTGCATTCTTCTCTTCAATCATCTATCACACTAAATATATCGATCTTCATACCGAAAAAAAAAAAAAAAAAAAAAAAAAAAAAAAAAAAAAAAAATATATATATATATATATATATATATATATATATATATATATATATATATATATATATATATATATATATATATATATATATATATATATATATATATATATATATATATAAGAAAAGAAGTCCCTTTTGAAACTGTTGGCTTAAATTTTTATTGTATCGCTTAAATTCCTCCGTTGTGCTATCTCTCATTTCATGAAACACACACACACATGCACGCATGCAAGAATGAAGTAAGTATCTATAAGCCAATCAATGAAACATGATTGTTCTTGCAGATACATTGCCACTATAGCCATAATGTTGCCACTGGTCCATGGATGATTGCAAAAAGTAAACAAACTAAGAAGCTCGCTGATGAAAATGAGCATGATTTTATTGTGGTGTACAAATAAATTAGGAAAATTCTTGCAGTGGGTTTTGAAGCACTGATGTGCATCTCTGTCGAACGCACTAGCGTCGTCTGTTGTCATCTCACTTCACTTGGCTGCCTTTTGCCATCAGGACAAAGTAAAGCGCCGATGTCGGTTTCAGACAAGACCTTCATGAGGGCCGAATCCCGGTGCTTCTTGGACTGAAAGTCAACAAAGAAGGACAGCGACAGAAAGCTCAGTTAGTGACATCCAATGTGAGCTGAAAATCTGTCCACCTTAACCAACCCAAACACCAAACGGCACAGGGTACAAGCACCTACTCAAACTGGCTACCACAGTTAAGTGACGTATGTTTGCATCATTTAATGTGCGATATGTCAATAACCCCCCAACTCTCAGTAGTCACAAAGTTTAAGTTGATTCAAAATTAATGGATCAATAAAGACAGAGCACCCATAAAACAATGCAGAGCTAAACAGAAGGTTGAACATGATATAATACTTGGAGGAGAAGCAGTAGTAAACATAGAGCTTGTAAGGAATTGTAAGGTCTTATAATAACAGATGTGAAGAGGCAGCTGAAATCCCTACATGCACTACTTTGTTACAACTGCTACTTGCTCTTTCGACCCACAATTCATGGTAGGGGCGAGGTAAGTGTTACAGTGAGTGTTATCATAGAACAAACTGCCAAGGCATCTGCTGCAGCAGATCATAAATGAATCATACACTCTATGAATGCGAATATCATGGTAAGAATAGGCATTCCACAGCCGTAGTATGGATTCTTTCAGATCAGTTCAGTTTGTTTTCCTTAATGACCCCAATCTTCCAGGCTATTCCAGGCTATAATACAGTCAGAGCTTGTTAATTCTAACTTCGAAGGAGATCATAAAACTGTTCAAATTAAGCGGAGTTCGAATTATCAGGCGGGCGCTAGAATTAACGGACTTCCCGCTACACTGTGCCCAAAGAACCCAAAGAAGCCACCTCTGGCATCGTTATCACGAATAAGACGGCACTGCACGTTTGTGGCACGTGATTTCGTAAATTAAGTTGATGGAGCTATGACAGTGAACAGAATTAATTGATCAATCAGTGATACGCCAGAAACAAGCACCGACATGCATTCATGAGAGCAGTGAGCATCGATGTCGAAACATGACGCTATTTATGCTCCAAAAAGGGTTTTTTACATGGCAGATTAACGCAATCAAAATTAAAGGAACCAGTAATTTACATTTTCCTGCGTTTCTCCTCTCACGACTCCATGAGCATTGTTTGAAGCTTGCCCAAGAGCTCCAGCGCAGTGTCCAAATTCTCATCTACTGAGAAATGCTGCTGTTTCATTGTTTTGCATCTCTAATAAGTTTGGTTTGGTTTGGTTTTGCGACACACTGTGATCGCTATATGAGGCGACTTCTGAGAGAAGCGATGAAAACCAGGGGCTTCCTGGTTTCAATTCGAATAAACCGTACCGTGGTGGATACCGATGCATTCGAATTATACGCAGTTTTCTTCCATAGAAATACATAGGGCTGTGCCGGGACTAGGGTGTCAGTTTGAATTAACTGTAAGTTCGAATCAACTGAGTTTGAATTAATGAGCTTTTTCTGTATAAGGGTTTGATCTCTAGAGCTAAGCCATAAAATAGTCCTTACTTGTTTCAATGTGAAATCTCCACGACCTTTCAGAAACTTGACTTCGGAGTCCTGGACTGGTAGCTGGTAGAGATGGCACAGTTCCCTTGCGGTGTTCTCAGAGCAGCAAAGCCAGCGGGCTAACGTGGACAGGGGAAACTTGCAATTCTGGGAGCTAAAAGCCACTGTCATAACCTGCAACGCTGTTCTGTGTGAATAAAGGTATCCTCATCAGACTACAATAACCACACATTCCTTAATTTGTTAGCACACTTATAATGACAACAAGAATTGTTCATCTTGGTCAAACGGTGCGGCAGGACAGGACACAAAGAAGGAAGGGAGACAAACAAGTGCAGAATTGTCGCAAAAGTCAATTTCAGCATATGAAAAGCTATTCTGGTCCCAAAAATGGTCTAACAACACAAAGTTACAACTAAACTATTTTTAATTTTCTCTGCTCTGATGCAAGTTAATTGAAAACAGGCATGGTCACGAACGAGAGCCAGCCCTCTCATGGAGCACACACGTTAACCTTGCTCCTCTTTGCTGCAATAGAACCTGCACATGAATAGGCAGGAAAAACATTTTCTAATAGTGAAACATACGTTAGTGAATTTAAAGCTGAATAATGGTTAATGTGAACCCTTGGTTACATTAAGTTCTGGTTGTGTATTCCATAAGTTCACGCCACTTAGGACATCTGCTCCTTTTATCTGCCTGACACAGAGCTTAGGCAGGCTAGTGAAGAAAGACCAGAAAAAGGCCAGCACTCACTTACAACATAGCTGTGAACACTGTTTGTTGTCTCCTCTGTTTTTACTGCTTTGTCTAAGCTGTACAGTAAGCTTCACACCTCCAACTCATTGAATAAACCTGTACCTGCCTACACTTCCTGCAAAAAAATGAGACTTGATAACTAATACATACTGTGCTGACACAGGTAAAATGTATTGAATTAAAGGATATTTCAACTTCCCCCAGAGTCTTGTTCACAGTACAAAATCTCCTTTTACTGAGTACATTTGACCCTTGCAGCACTCTGTGTATTCTTTACAGTGATCTAATCATAACCACACGGGATACTGGGAGACCATCAATTTCGAAACTATACGACACCACTTACATAATCTGTGAAATACTGTACTAGAAACATACCCATAAAGCTCTAAGGCCCCTTTCGATGTACACACGGTATTTTATGCCTAGAATACATCAACTTTTTTTTTTAAGTCTGATGTAGCTGCTTTCCCTTGGTCTCAGTGGCCTTTGGGCCTTAAACTGGTGTCGATCTCCAACTGTCACTATGCTCTGAATGCGTCACATAGTGTCCCCCCTCTTCCGCCACCCTTATGTGACATTTGTGACGCGGTGCCCCGAATAACAGAACTAATGACCACTGAACCCTTCGCCACTTCTGAGATCCCTAGAAATAAGTAGCTGATGCCCAGTGGAAGGTTATTCAGACCAAACAAAGAGCATTCGCATCAGTGAACACTTGCCTTCTAATGAGCTCCAAATGTGAGTGCAAAGCGCAAGCAAGAAGAGGATGAAGGGCCTTGTAGTTTCTCAGAACTCGGATAAAGTTTCCTTTTATGTGCGCCAGGCTTGTGTCCAGAGAAATCTTGACCAAGCTGTGGTTTCTAGCAAGGAGGAAAATAAGCGAAACAAGACAGCTCTCAAGTGATTGATGAATGAGAAAGCTAGCACAAGCAAATTAAATATGAAGGCATGTAACAAATGTTCCCGCACTGAAATTTGTGACGCAAACAAAACCTGCAAATGATGCATCAGCAGACAAATGAAGCGCTGGTGCAAAGCTCAAGCATGTAATGTTTTAGAGACTGGTACAAGGCATGAGCTAAAGGTAAAACAACAAAAACCAATATCCTTCGTCTCTCGGAGGGAGCATAGGAACACAGCTTTTATCTTCCTATGTGGATATCATTCATAAAGAATAAATGTTCGACGCATAAATTTTTGACACTTAAATAGGTATGAGCAAAATACATGTACTGAAGTATGAACATGAACTGCCTCGGCACATACAAAGAGGTGGTTTCGACTACAGTAAATAGTGACCAGATCGCCAGAGGTCCTTCACAACATTACATGTAGTATGTGTTCTTTTTTTTTTTGTCGTACTGTGCTTCAATTAAATATAATGCATTTCAAAGCTTTGACCTATATAAATCTTGCAATCAGAAACGTCCTCATTAATGCAAGGTATGTCGTGTCTACAATGCATTTCATAAGCTGACAGACATTGCTTTTGATCAGCCACTTTACACCACTGAAGAGCATACTAATAAGTCCATTTCAATCCATCAATCATAGCTGGCATGTTCATTGTCCTCATTTTCAAAAATGCATGCCAGTACATGAGCCACATGGTTCAGAATTTTGTGTACTTCTATTTATTCCGCTTTAACGTCTTTGTTTTACAATAATGCGATTGTGTAGGCAACACACCCATGGTACCCATAATGCTTGCAAATTGAAGGCAACCAGCCAATAAAAAATGACGTGTGCATTCTTGAACTTTGCTATGTTCAATACGTCACTGTTATGCCACGTTCATTATACCGAAGTCCTATGATGTACCTATTTGAAGAAGGGTGATATGAAGCTCCTGTGCATCTTCAGAAACATAAGTCCTTTCTAAACTGCGATCGAACAAGCTTCCGAGCAACTTGCAGGAGTGCTTCAGTTTCCTATAATCATCACAAGTACTTTGGTGGCTGTCTCTGGTGCTGCACACTAAGAATGTAGTGGCCAGGATGCATGAGCCTACCAAGAAGTTAACAAACGACTTGTAGGGGGTATGCACTTGACGTCACCCGCAAGGAGTGCTAGCGGCGGGGTCACCATTTTGCAGGTCCGCACTCTTGCCGCACACGCAAAAAACTCGCTGCACGCGCTGTGTCCGAGATCCGTACGACGACTTGGATGACTAGAGACCCCCCAAACACCTCCTGCACGCTGACGCATGGACAGCCCAGACGGCGCGTACAAACGGACCTACAAAATGGCATGGCGATGGTGTTGCCGCCTTGTGGATCAACGCTCAGTGCATACACTGTGCAGAATATTATTTTTCTCTTTGTCATCTCACCTTATTTCCTTTGGAAGGGTCAGCGCATGAGCTAGAGCATCAAATGATCCCAGGTTGTGAAGAATGTAGATGGCTTCCATTTCTGGTCTGTTCACACACTGGTCTGCAGTGGACTGCTGGTACTGAACTAAGAGTCGCTTCAAACATTGCTGTAGGTGCTGGTTGTTGATGTGAGGATCAAAGGCATTCATATCTTCTTCGTAGCACCTGCACACAGATGAAGTGAAGTTGTCAACAAGTCATGTTACATTGACCCATGGGTTAGCGTATAGCAGTCCGTGTATATCAATATTACGTTGGCTGACATCTCTGGCTAATATGCGTCATTCCGAGGCTGGTCACAAAATAATGAGCCATGGAAAAAGCCAGTAGCTTAAATATGTCCAGTTTGTCAAAGCTGAAAAATTCAACTTCGCTTGATTACTTAAGGTGATCAGCTAATGTCCACTTCCCAATTCATGATACTAGGACATTTTAATGCTCCTAGGGCCTTCTCTCTCTCTTTCTTTTTTAAGGTGAGAGCCTTAGATGCCTCATTAAACATGAAAATTGACCATCAGCATCCGGCGATGTCGGCATCAACACGAGTGATGCAAAAAATCATCATCATGTGACGAACCATCTGACATTATGATACGTCATAACACCAAAATTTGACATCCCAAGATGCATCATCACATGACATTATTGCTTGGTCAAAGGTGGGCTGATCATGGAGGCAGTGCAAAACCATGCTAGGCACGGGAAGCTTTCAGGTGAGGATCAATATGTCGACTGACAATGAGAAGAAAAAGAAGGCGGCTTTCACCTTCGAGTCATCTTAGGCAAATGCATGAGAGACCCTGAAAGGATTTTTTTTTTCCCATTTGTATGTTGTAGGTTTGGTGAGTGCCTGTGTACATGTATGTTAATATTAATTCCTCCCTGTGCTTTACTCTGCAAAGGCCATGAGTTGTTTTAACGAACTAATGTTCACTGTGCAAACACAGTGGTGACATAGCTCCACTAGAGAGAGAGAGAGAGAAATAACTTTATTAATAGTGTCCAGCGGAGTTTTTGGGGCGGGCCTCAGCCCCGGCCTAGGCATCGGCCGCGAGCCCTTGGGCTCGGGCGGCTTTCACGGCTCGCTGGACGGCCCACAGTTGGTCTTCTAATGCGGAGCTGAGCAGAGCCTCCTCCCAGCGCACCCTGCGGTTCGAGACTGCCTCGTCGTGATTTTTCTGTGTTTTGGCATCTAAGCTCGAGCATTCCCATAGTATGTGGGCCAGTGTCGCCCGTGCATCGCAAACTGTGCATTTGTCCGTCAAATATAGATCAGGGTAACAGAGACGAAAGAGAACTGGGTTTGGGTATGTGTGTGTTTGCAGTTGTCGCCACGCAACTGCCTGTTTTTTATTTAATCTGTTGTGTGGCGGTGGGTATTTGCGCCTTCTTAGCTTGTAGTGCTGTGTAATTTCATTGTAGCTAGTCATACGTTCCTCCCACTCCCACTCTTCTCCGAGTAGAACTTCGGCCGAGGCGGTGTCACTAGGCAACCTGGAAATAATTGTTTCAAGTACCTGAAGGCCGAATAGACATAAAAACGCACAGCCTGTTCCAGTATTTCGATGCAATCGCCACCAGTAAGACCCTGGATGGTCATGTCCTGGCGTACAGCCCACAATCTGTCCCACACAAAGTGGTATGTGTCATTCCAGCTGTCTCCACTGCATGATGGGGCAATCCTGCAATGCATAATAACTGAATTTAGACGCTAATTGCACTTTTTTTCACGGCAATTTTCAGTTGAGCTTTTTTGGTTGACAAAGCTCTACTTGTTTTTTTGTTTTTTTTCCCTCCATTTCATTTGTTTTTCTGTGTGAAAGTCCATTCAAACACACACCTTTGTATATCGGTGCATTTCAGGCTTGCTTAGGTTACAAAATGTATACATTACAGCATATATATCATAAGGAACCGCTTTATCCGAGTCGAGCTCAAGCTGTTTCACAATGATGATGATATATACAGATGAGGATGTTGTACAAATATGATTATATGTCCAGATGACAAAGAAGAGTCATTGATTTGCTGCACTCACACTAATTCGCCCTTGCACTGGAAGTGGCCGCCTGGCCGTGTGACAATATTAGGAAATGCGTCGGGTATACAACTGCACTCACAATATATACGAGTCCAACATTGTGGTTTAATTTTCTTAATAGCACCTGTCCAGAGATGAAATTATAATTTTCTGAATAGCTTTGGTTTGCATTTTTAAAAATCTTTACCAAAAAATATTTTCTGTGTTCTTTATGTAACAGCTTCACCACAACTTCTTGCACAAGATATAGCAGAAAATGCGTGGCTATAACTAATGTCTACGCAAAAACCTGCAATTACTAATGCATGCATCGTATACAATGGAATATAAAAAAGGAAAGCTCACACGCGCATTAAGGTAAGCTGTTGTCTTGAGCAATACTTCCGGTGGCCTGAGTTCATCAGAAGTGGCCTCCCTCTGTCCAGCAGCCGATCTGGAGAATTGCTTGATGGCTTTGTTTCTGTCAGCCTTAGGCCTGCAAATGGGTGTTCCATATCAACATCACTGCGGATTTAGGTCACCTAATAGAAAGGAAGATATTAATTCCTACAAACAGTCAGCGGCTCTCGCTCATAAAGAATCCAACAGCTGCAAAATACAGTCTTGTGATGTGGTAACAAATGATGTGCAAGAACAAAAGCAAGTTATTATAAAGATGACATCACTATAAAGTGCCTTCTGTTCAAAGTCATTGCTGGAATGAAATTTGCCCGAATACTCTACATTCAAAATCTTTTAATAATGAGAAAATATTTGTTATTCAATTGAATATTGGGAGGACATTTTTCTACAACATTCGATTAAAAAGTGAGCTAAAAAAAACACGTTTCAAACATGAAGAAAAAAATAAACCAGACAGTTCTCAGATGAGTAAGTGGTTTGGCTTTCAAGGATATGTGGTGCACTTTATAGCAGTTGCTTTCAGTGTTCTGTATATTTTGCAATTCTGAATGTTTCCTTATGCAAATTAAGAAGCACACGCCTGCACAGTAATACACTAAGTTGTACACTTACTTTAAACTTACCAGGTCTATAAGTAGTTTGTGAGGACAGAATGTTTCAGCAGTTAGCTATTTCTGGATGATTTCTACTGCTTAATTTTGGCTCATCTTGAAAGTGCTATCTGCTCGTAAATAAACCTGATGTGCCCACAATGATGACATATGTTTCTGTTATGTGCGCTATGCAATGGTCGTTCGGTTCCTTACATAAATCCATGCGGTAAGCAACAAACGACCCGCAATAAATGAGACTGATCACAGCGAAAGCGATACACGTCGAAACAGCCTTTTCAACTTTGCACTTGCTGCACCCTTTTAGTTAGTTCTATCGTTACATAGTGTAGCAACAGATCTAGTGCCCTCACGACACCTTCTTGCTTCATTCATTTGTTCGCATTTCACACTCCCGTTGGCATTTGCATGTCACATGTTGAAATGACCAAAGACTGTCACACGTGAGAGCGCACGATTACGGAGCTTTATACCGGTGTCACACGGTCACTTATGATCGCGATCGGACCTGATCCGGATCGAATTCCTTGATCGTGATTGGTTCCTTTACGAAAGCTGCAGAAGGGAGCCAATCACCGCTGAGAATTTCGATTCCAGTCGGGTTTAATCGCGATCAGCAATTGATGCACCGCGTGACACCAGCCTAAGGGGGCTAGCAAGGACGCTTCCGGTGTCAGTTCGTTTGCGGTCACCCAAATTTTCACCATTTATAGTGAGACGATCAAATGCATAGTACCGAGCATCGCTTTCCGTGCCATCGGCGATCTCGAAAGGATGGAGGAGACGTTCTTTTTCACGCCTGGAAGGCAAAATTGCGCGTGAGCAAATCGTTCACAGACGAGTGACCATCCGAGATGCAGAACACGACGGAGTCGCAGCAGCGAGCTCTCACCACTGGCGTTCTCGCGGTGGACACATATCCTGACACGTCCCTATGATTGTTGGTCGTGGAGCATCGGTGCCATCGCCGCGCCCGATTTGACGTCGGTTGCATCCGACGCCCGCACGGCCTCTGCCTCTTCCCGCTCGCATTCTACACAGCTCTGCTACGAATCAAGTGAAAGCTGGGTCCTCCGAGACGTATCTTCATAGGCTGTGCAGGGAGATAACGTGGGTACACGCCAGCGAAACTGCCGTCAGCGTGAGCACGACAGATCGAAATGAAATCGAAACTATTCTAACTTCTAACCAACTGGCTATTGTTGACTACAATAGCATTTACTATATGGACGTAAGAAGCCATAAACGTGCGTCAGTAAAAAAACAAAACAAAACAGTTTTTTTTTACGTAGTTATTATTACTGTAAATAGCGCTACCATATTTCCATAAGAACACGGGTTTCGAGGACCCCCTCAAAAGAGTACTGTGGTGCCTGCGAATGCATCGCATATATTTTTAAAAGACCCCAATAAAGATACCACCACCACCACCTGACACCAAAATTGAAACCTCGAGATGCTTGTGCTGGATTGTCCTGTATGCGGGGGCACTTCTTACCGATTATTAGTGCTGGAGGTTAGCTTTAAGATATTTTAATTTGGTTGTAAAGTAAGCGTGAGTGCTCTTCCGAGTTGGCAGCATCTCGCGACATCGCCATGAGTATGACGCAGATACGTAGATCGAGGCCCCGTGTGACGTTCCACGAGTAATGCGGGTATTGTCGACGTCAGACATTTGCGGGGCGCGCACAATACCCGGACTAGCACACGGCGAGGACTATTGTTCGTCACCCCTCTCGCTCTGTTGTCGGGCTGCTCTCCATGTGGTTTAGGCTGCTTAGGCCAGCAATGCTTTTCTTTTTTCTGAGGGTGACAAGCTCAAAAGCACCCACATCGTTTCATTCTTCCCCGATTTCAAAACGGCGCGATCCGAGTCGCCGAAGCTTGAGCGCACGTAGTCTCAGGCGCTCCCTCACCATGGGGTGCTAGTTTCTTATATGCTATTTAGGCGGGCGTTTCGAATTGACGCAAAATTGTTCTCCATCAACGATGCTAGCATTAATTATACGACGCGTTAGAGCATTTACGATTCAATTTCGGATTACCAGACACAAAGCAACAAATTACGGTACAAAAAGTCGCAAACAAAACTTTCGCTGTCAGGGGTCCTTTAATACATACGCAGACTTTGTGCCCCTATCGCGTGATAGGGGCACAAAGTCGGCGTGTCGTTTTTGGTTAAAGTGCCTCGCAACACTAAGTGTACTACGCTTTATTGATACTCATCAGCAGTCGAAAGCTCTAGAGCACCAGACCAGAGAAAACTATCTCGATACGGCAGCAGCCAAACACAACAATGCAACAACCAACAGCTATGAAATAAATGTTTTGTTTAGTAGTACATATTTCCAAATGGCCATGAATGTGCGATGAATCTGTGGTAGTTCTACCGTTCAGGAAATCTAGACGTGCCACTCTTTACTGGTACTCGTCTGAGCACAACAACACAGGCTTTTTCAGAGCGCTACCACATTCATATAGGCCAGCAACTATGCTTAGATCGAAGATGTCACCAATATTTTACACAGCAGAGAGTGATCCCAAGCAACCAGTTGAACGCGCTACCACTGTTTGCCAGCCCACACTGACCTATACTTCTGTTGTGGGGTATGCACAGTGTAATAGTTCTGAGAAGCAAAGGGCCCAAGTAATTATTTAGTGCGAATCCAAAAAAATTAACCCAAGAGTAAGAACAAAGAAACAATAAGAGCAGAATCTCATTTCAAAGTTGCTGTAACACTGCCCACAGTAAAAGCACCTGGTGTTTATGAAGATGGCCATATATTTGGTTGGTAACAACTTTATTGATAGTCCTGCAGAGCTGTCGTTGACTGGGCCTTAGGTTCACCGCAAATTAACAAGGGGAGTGCAACACCCTAGAACGAGACAGCTACTAAAGCATGCAAGAAATGATTATGCCAATGAAAGTGTTGCAGAATCAATTTTCTCTCGAAAAGCGCAACATCACAGACAAACGTCCCAATGTCCTTCAAAAAACTTTATAGACAACACTGTTCATACACTGGACACGGCCTGAGGGCTACTAAAGTACTCTTATACAGCACAGGGCAGAAAGCTGGCTAGAAATAATTGTTCTAGAAAAAAAGTCAATTCACATTGCATGCTCCAGCTATCGGTGGCTCAACAAAAACCCACACGAAAGCAGAGAGAGACGAGGCAAACTAATAACCAAATAGTATAGTGTAGGTATATATACATTCTTGCTAAACCACCACACTTACATAAAATTAAAAACACACCCAATCAATTTCAAGGCATACTTTATTTCTGCTGTCTTGGGTGCAAGGGTTGAAGAATACGACAAGTATCATGCCAGCAGTGCTGGCTTGATGATGATGGGAGACATATTAAAGCACAAAACCCAATGGGAGATGTCACTGTCCGAATCGGTTCTTTACTCGGGATTACTGCTCTTGTGTTTCCATCTTGTCTTCTTCTTCTTGATCCATTTCCTCATCCTCTTTCTTCTCTGTGAACTTCTCGTACACTGGTGTCAACGGCGTAATCACAACTCCTTCCAACACTGTCGTTTCTGTATCAACCTCTGCGTCCATGGGTGAAAGAGCAAGAAGGCATAACTCATTAGTATAACGACTGCATCATGCACTGGCACACAATGCATTCTAGGAAAGATGCTCGAGTGCTACATAGAATCTACAAAGCAGCAAGGGCTACATTTTACCGTGCTAACAATATCACATCTTGGTTTATGCATTACTAATTACGAGACAATTTTTGACATACTGACTTTCACATTTTCCCAAATGACACAAACAGATGGGACGAACGTGCGAGACCAGTGTAGTGTTGGCGAGATCACAGCTTGACAAGAATTCTCATGTCATGCCCATGCAGCATGAACAGTCGCGTTACTCAAAGGCACCAGGTAAAGATGAGGCAGTTGTGCTCTTCCATAGTTCAATTTCAATTTTCCAAGTGAAACTACTGTGGAACCCCGATTGTACAACTTTGAGGGGACCATGCACACCGTCTTATAATTCGACAAACCAAGAATACGGGCAGTGACCAAAAGTCCCCCCCCCCCCCCCCCCCCACCCCCCAAGAAAACTATAGTACAGGGGCGCTATTTTGTAAACGTTCTAGCATAGAACGGGGAGGAGGATAGAACAAAAAGAGGAGGGAAAGACATGCGCGATTGGTCGAGGCTATGAGGCTATTCCGACGGTCAAGACGTGCAAATAGCCACAAAATGTGCTTAGAACGGAGAGGAGGTTGTTATAACGGGCTCGGGCGTCGTTCTATCGATGGTATGGCTACAAAACAGTCTCCGCGGACAACTCGGCTTGGATCGAAACGTAAGCGGTGGGGCCGGAGGAGTGGGTTTCTCGTGCATCTCTCTACCGCCTCACAGCTGACGCCTGTCCGCTGCTGTGTACTCGTGGGTGAGCTTGCTAGCACGTACGGCTAACTGGGGATGCCGCTCCATAAATGAGAGCAGAAACGCCCTTTGGTTGTCGGGAAAGCGCGGACCTCTTCTCGATTGCTGCGCTATTTCGACAACTGGGTAACGGTTCGAATTGTCGCGCCGTTCGAATTTTACAAGTACACTAATACTGCTAATACTAGAAGCATTGGTTTAAACAGCGTGGGGGCCAGCGCCACTGCGATACCACCTGGCGCTACGTCAAGACCTTAACAAAAGTCAATTGTCAAAGTCACCAAGCTCTTCAACTTCAAGCTGCGAAAAACAATGCCTCTGAATATTGATGTTCAGTTATAATAATTATACATTTCTTTATGCACTGCATACATTCCTGAACTCCCCAGCTTGCCTATTGGCTGTTTGCTTCCCTCCTCTTTTTGTTCTATTCTCCTCCCCGCGTTCTATGCTAGAACACTTACAAAATAGCGCCCCAGCTTTAGCCCACAGAACGAATCTACACTGCTACAAGGTCAGTAGATTAAACTATTAAAGGAAATGACAGACAAGCATTTAACTAGAAGAGGTGTGAGTGAACCTTTATTCTCCCCTTAAAAAGAAAAAAAAAAGGACAAAAGTTTGATCTAATGTACATCTTTGCCATAATAATTCTAGTACGAAACCAAAACCGGCATTGGTAACAGCCTCCCATCAGAAGGGTCACAAGCAGTGTCATTGCCATCACGAAATGGCAACAGAGCACATTTTGTTGAGAGTTAATGTAGATTCAATTCGTTTGAGACTTTGACCTGTATGTGTTGTGCCTTAACTATTATGATGAGCTATTGGTAGTGTGCCACTTTCATTATGAAAGCTCACGCCAAGGGAAAGTTATTTGGCATGCCAAAGATAGCTACGTCGTGCCTCTTTGTGTGCTTGAGGCCTGTGACTGGGAGTAGTGCAAACGAAGGAAAATGTCAACCAGGAAAAGCTTTCATAGGCCAAAAACAGAAAAATATCCGGACCTCAAAAGCCACCTTGCCTACAAACTCAAGCAACTCCACGCAGATCGAGCTTGTTTAGGTAAGAGCCCTTCAATGTGCACGTGATCGAGGCTTATCCAGAAGCGCTCTTAAAGCCAGGAAAACTAGATCACTTCAGCAAGTGAACTTCCCATTCTATGATGGCAAATAGAGCTTGTCTCTCTCTTTTTAATCGTCAACATACGGGCATTCCAATTTCAAACAGTCGTTATTACATTAAGGCATATTTTTATATTGAACCCACAAAAATTGGGTGTGCGTTAGATTTGAGTAAATGTGGTATCTTTTTCCCTCGGAATGAGTAACATTTTCAATACCAAGCAAACTGTCTTGGCACAGTGTCACGGACACAGACGCCTGTAGACATTGACATGTCCAGAACCGGGTCCCATGAAATTTCACGCAAGTGATCGTGAACATTATTTAGAACTTTTCATGGGGATAGTTGGTACACGCCACACTTGGTATGAAAGCAACTCGCTGAATGTACAACCCCTTTTATACTAAGCGTTTGTTAAGAATTGAGCGGTTACAACTGTTATTCTGCAAATGCTCCATTTTGCATATGAATTCTTTTTTCTCCAGATCTTGTTGCATGTTTTACAGTATGCAACGAAAATCAAGAAGCTTACTTTTTGGTCCACCGATTCCAAGGATACTTTTGTAACCTCCATGGGAAAGAATGCGCAGCAGGTTCTGGGCGGTCAGGCAGACCAAATCCTGGGAAAAAAAATCATTGTTTGTGCGCCATCAGACAGATTAGACAACATTATGCACAGGGTTCATGCTCGTTTACATGACAAAAATTCAAGGGTTTTCAAGGACTTACAAGGCTATGTGTGTGAGTTTTCAAGGACCACATTGTCTGTTAGAAACCCAATTAACACATGTTCAGGGGAGGATGGAGCTTGAAATAACTAGAATTCATCAAAAAAGGGTAATGTCACTGGAGCAGACATCAAAAACATGGCTCCAATGACATTTTCTTTCTAGTTAACTTTCAATCATAATTTCTTAGAGTTGCATAGATAATCAATTTCAGTATCACACAAGATGCATACTTTTATTCGGATAGGAAAAACCAAGGAACCGTTATTATGCAACGGCTTGTTGCTTTTCCTGAATTTTCACATCAATGTCCCCTATCTCCTGCTGCTTGGTCTTGGCAGTCTTCCTAAGGCTGTTTGACTTGATGATGCACATCAGGTAGCTAGTTGCCTCTGCCTTTTCTGCATATGAGTCTTCTGTAGCTGTCAATTTTTTAATAGCAGCTCCTAGTTTCTTTTTCTTTTTTGTAAGCATTTCAACCTCCTCCTCAATGCAGCATTTCTTTTTCTGTTTCTCATCCTCCTGCTCCTGCCTTTTCCGACTTTCCAAAAATGAACAGTGTTGGTTCCTCGCAGAGGCTACTGATGTTCTCTTTTTTTTTGTGATGGGCACATTACATATGCCACCTGCTACATTTACGGCATCACAAATAATGCGCTGTGAAATATGCAACAATGTTTATTAAAAATTAAAGAAAATTCAAGGATTTTCAAGGATTTGCTAAAACTCCAGCATTTTCAAGGCCTTGAAAACAAACTTTTCAAATTCAAGGGTTTTCAAGGGTTTCAAGGACCCGCATGAACCCTGTATGCAGTCTATACAGCATAACCTTGTTAGAGTAAAACCAACACATAAACCAATGGCTGTAACGAAAAAGATTACCAGTCCCAATTACAGTCCTGTAGATGTCTATGCATTTTGTCATTAATAACAATGATGGCTACAACGAAGAGACAAATACTATTAAAAAAGATTATTTCTATGCACTACACTCAAACCTCGGATATAACGAACCTGGATATAACAAATTATCGGTTATAATGAAGTGAAGAATAGTTTTGTCATAGATACAGTGTTATAAATATACGGTTATAACGAATTTGTTTGTTATAACGTTTGAGTATCAGAAACGATGTGAATAGCTGCTAAGTCTAGTTACACGAACCAAGTATGACCAACTCCACGAATACATGCATGCCTGCCCACCTGTTGCTCAAGGCTCATGACAGTGTGTGCCCGGAAAGTGCCTCCTCCATCACAAGGGTCCGGTATACCAGCAGAGCCAGGCAGAAACAAGCCCGCCGCCAACAGCTGCAAGACACGCCTGCAGGCAAAAGATGGCGTCATTTAGTACTTAAAATTTTCTAGGCTGAATAAGTTTGGACTCCGTGCCCCTATCACTGCCATTCTTTCTTCATTAATTTCTTCAGTCTTCAGTCTACGCAACCCGCAAGTAAAACAATGAGGTCTTGAGAAGTGTTGAAGGGATCCTGAAACGGTTTTTCTGAAGTTTTGTCAGTGTTTAGGCTAGAGCATCATCAAACCATTCGCAAAACAAATTTAATGCCACGCCGTGTACCAAGGCCGCTACAGGACAATTACCGTATTTACTCGCGTAATGAACGCACTTGCATAATAAACGCACCCCCCTACATTCATCCGCTGCAGTCCCGCAAACCGAAAAGTGGCGCCTCCTTGCCCATTGATCTTTTCCGTTTTTTATTACGCCGGCCCACCCTCGCGACCCGCCCTCAGAAAGCCGCGAAACGCTTTGATGGAGTGCGCGGGGACAGCTTGCAGAAGATAGCGACCATCAACCACCGAAGATGAGTGAAGTGCAATAAAGAAGCTGTTTCCGAACAGTGTACGCGTACGTTAATTGCGAAAGGTTAAGCTATCTAACTTTTTTTTTTTTTTGCATTACCGCATTTTTTGCTCATCCCGAAAAAGTTTTCGTAAAATTTACCCCGCATAATAAACGTACCCCCCCCCCAACTTTTCTTCAATTTTTCGGGAAAAAAAGTGCGTTCATTACGCGAGTATATACGGTATATCATACCCTCCTTCTCACCCCGTTTTTCCTCCTCAACTCATGAGACACGCTGGCACGGCTGGCAATCGTAGAGCTCTCATGAGCACACTCGACGATTTGAGCTTCGCCCAGTGATGACCTCCGAGATTGCACACCAACAGGTTGCGCGCAATCTCGGAGACCATAGCCCAGTGCACCCAGCAGCCCGCATGCCGTCTGGCAACAGAGACGAAGATCGCGGAGTGGTTGGTATCTGCTCCAACAGGTGCCTCCACCCTACCAGCCGATATTACCTATGCGCGTTCCACACCCAAATCAGATAAGCAGCCTGGGTGATGTCGTGCTTACAGTGGCTGTCGTACTGTGAATGGGTGGTTGAAAACACGTTTGGCTGAGCAGCAGTGATCTGCAGCGATTTGCAGTTTAAACCGTTGTAATAAATTACACAGTTTACACAGAGAGCTTAAATCAGTCTGTAAATGACCCTTAGGACTTCGTCTACCAGGCCCAATGTGTTTGTACAAAATCGTCCAAACCGCTTTCAGCATCCCTTCAAGACTCAGCTGCAGACTACATACTGTCTGCACACACACCGTGCAGACCCTACTGCAGTGGTTATCAAATGGAGGTCCACGGACCCCCCACGAATAAAGTAATTTTGGGGGGCCTGCAAAACCTATGGTCACAAAAGAAAAAAAAACTTTTAAGGCACGTTATGTCCCGTGACAGCGGCGGAGCTGACGTATGTTTCTCCTTCTCCACTAGATGGCTGTAAAGTTTTTGCTGCAGTTTTCCATGACATAAGCATGCGCATATGCTTTTTCCGGGCTTGCATATTTGAAGGGCAAACATAGGTAGAAACAGGTTTAATGCGGCAGCAGATCGCACAACTTATTGACAAGCTGTCGAGATCCAATTGACGTGGCACTTTTGTTTGACCATTCTTTGCCAGGTAAAAATAAAGGGCACCTATTTCTCAAGCTACATGTTGTTTTAGCTGAACAGTTCAACTATGTATGCACCATATTTGACTAAAAAAAGCAAGGTAGAGGGGAAAATGCATTTACCTGAAAGCAATATTGATTGGCAGAGGCTGTCGGCTTGGGTGGACCATGATGGCATAATGGGCCTGAAAATTAAGCATCCTAGATCATTTATCTGATGCGCTCAACTGCATCAGCATCTTATACAAAGTGCGGTTGTGAAAGGAGCTGCTCCTTCTGTAGTGTAGGTGTTAATCGCAGCCCATGTCCCAAACCAGATGCTGTGAGTGGCCACCGATTGGCAACAACATGACGAAATATATTTTTGTCAGGTTGTTGCCAAAACAAAAGACACCAGGAAAAGCAATGAGACAAGCCAAACAATGCCCACTATTCCTTTCATCTAGGGCCATGTTCCAATTCTGGACAGGATTATAGACAGTCTACGCTGACAGTTTAGAAGACAGCATCGAGCACCAGTACCCCGAGAAATGAAACACGCCTGGAATGAAGTCTGCACAACATGACGCCACCTCGTGTCCTAGAAGTGAAAGTGAAGGGAAACAAACCTAATTGTTATTTCGTTACCTTGTTTTGTGTTCAAATCTACGAAAAATGGAACGTAGCTTACAATGAGCTCGTGGAAAGGCCTCTGCTGGTGTGCAGATGACTATACCGGTGAGATACGAGCTATCAGAGCATTTCTCAGAGTCTCCACCCTGTTTGGGCAGCGAAGTACCTTGCACCATTTTTGTCTGCAATGCCATCTTCTCAAAGCTGTCTATTTTGCTGGCTACGAGAGAACTGGAATGGGACTTCAGATGGCCGCTGTCCGCTTAGCCATCTACTGTGAGTATTGCAACACATCCAAGGCTAATGACCACATTCAAGAGAGTTGTGCATGGCCCCCTACCAGGAGGTCAATAATCCACGGTGTGAGCGGCTGGAAGCCCTCGAAGCGATTCCGCAGGTCCCGCAGAATGCGAATCAGCACTTTGATGCTCGAGTGGTGGGCATTCTCCTCGAACCAGCGTGAGTGCCGAATCGCGGTCAGGTGGTTCTGCTGAAGCTTCTGTTTCACTGAAGAAAGTAAAGAACCATGACAGGCAGAACGTTAGAAGGCAGACACCAAGCGATTTGCGTTGCGCAATGTACACAAATCTACTCAGTTTGAACTACACTGGACACATGAAGATAGGTTTGAAGTGCCACGTTTCTAAACTTGTTCTCGCTTGGTCAGCGCTAGTTTTCCTTCTCATTCACTTGGTAGCGGGGGTGATGGGGATGATGCGGAACAAGAAATGATAATTAAAAGTACCAAATGTGGGTACATGTTACAATGAGCTTTCTTAATTGAAAGAGATAGGCACAGGGAGCTCAGGAAACTAATATAGCATGGTAGCTCTATGTGCCAGCTGCCTCTAGTCTTTCATCAGGTTAATATTACTAAAATCTAATTTTGTTTAATCGCAGGTTCTCTTCTGCTTTTTCCTGACCACTTCTTTTTTTCGCGCAACAAAATACCATGCATAAAATGTTGACATGTTAAAGACATGTCTACTGCGCACCTCCATGCAGCCTCAAAGGCATGGTGACTGCTTTTGAGACCTTAAACCAGCGTGAATATTATATTCACATCAACTCAAGTAAAACAAAGCCCAACAGCACATGTGGTGCTCACAGCTAAACAGATGGTTTATCATAGTGAATTTCCCTGAATGAACGGGAAGTCTGACTCTCATTTATATATGGGGTGGACGGTGATTGGTCTCTTAGCCAAGTGAGCTTTAGTTTCAATGGCACGTAACTTCACTACCTACCACCCATCTACTACCTGTGCAATATGGTCACGGTAACTTTATTTAACCTGTACATTTCATTTATTGAGCTCTCGTAATCAGATTCAGGCAGTCTAAGTGGACAAAGTTTTCAAACACAAGAAAGGGTGACCACCCCGAGCATCATCCATCCTTTAGGTCGCTGCAACCTATTCAATGTCTCAAACTACAGGTGGAATATAGTACAATAACAAATATGCAGTGCAAGAAGTTAGATCGGATGTGTCCATAACCTATGTCAGCTTCCTATGCTAGGATAGTTCTCTAACGATTAGTGCAGTAGATCAAAACTTCTCGTTTTGAAATAATGGCTCGGAAGAAAGCAAAACTCACAATGCAGTTCAGGGTCCAACTTGTTTAGGTTTTGATGAATGGTGCTAATTAAAACTTTGGCTGTGGCACCATCGGGAAGCTTGAGGTCAAATCCGGCTTCTGTCATTTGATGTGTCAGTTCTGAAGAGAGAGAGAGTGAAGAAAGTTATTAAATAACAGGAGGGAGGTTACATTGGGCACGAAAATTTCCTGAGCAATGAAATGTTTATCAAGCTTATTTCTGAATATTTGCGCTACAGATGAAGCGCAAAAAGAAGAAGAAAAAAAAAAAAAATGTGCACCACAAAACAGACTGCAAATTCAGTGTGACAATTATCACAATAATATAACTGCTGGGGTTTAAAGGGGCCCTGCAACACTTTTTGAGCATGGTCAGAAAACGCTGCCGATCGGTAGTCAGAGGCCCGAGAACACACGAGCCAAATATTATAGCGCGCAGGACGCGGCCTGGAATTCACAATAAATTCTCAAAGTCAGCTAAAAATTGCTTTCTCTTCTCTCGACAAATGACGTTGCAAGCTCAAAAATCACCACCGCCATTGTAACAGCCATTGGCTGATTTACATGGTGCGCCGGTCGCTTACTAAAGCTGCCGCGACTTGTCCACGCCTGCGCGCGCGATCGCACTGCAAAGCGGCACATTCAAGAAAAAAAAAAAAGAGAGAAAAAGTGCTCGAGGTCACTAGGCGCACGTGACGATTTTATTCCCCCGTGCCATCCCTCCCTGCTTAGCTTCCAGCGCTTTCGTCGGGACGAAAGAGAGAATGCAATTGCAGTGTGCGCACAAATCTTTGTAACTCCGCTTGTACTGGACGGATTCTAAAAATTTTTGCGGCAGTGAATTCGTGAGGCAATAAGCTCCTTTAGTGAATTCCATTTTATGTCTACTTAGAAAAGTGTTGCAGGGCCCCTTTAAGATCCCAAAACCACAATACGATTATGAGGGACGGCGTAATGGAGGGCCCCGGAGATAATGACCATCTAAGGGTTTTTTAATGTGTACCTAAATCCAAGTACGAGAGCCCCGAGCATTTCGCCGCCACCGAAATGCGGCTAGGATTCGATCGCATGACCTTCAGGTCAGCAGTCAAGGATGTTAATCACCCAAGTCCACGTTATGGACCATGAAAAACTAAGACCACACATGTAAAAGCAGGAGCATAGCGAAGTAATGCAAGGTGAAACAAATTTGTGGTCTGCACACTGTAACACGAATAACCTCCAAATGATAATAAAGAGCCGTGACACTTTGTAACAATTAGAGAAATCCTACTGTTTTTTAATGTACAAATGTGCATCACTTGAAAAAAATTCGGCAGGTCCCACGCCTTGAGGGAATCACTTTCATGAGAAGCAGTCAATGAAAAGTTGTCTATCCTGCATTTTTTTTTTGGCTTTGAGCCAAGTGTTACGAGGTAGATCGACGCGTTTTTGCAAATGTAGAAATTATGCGTACATCACGGGTTCACCAGACACGTCGACTACACCGGAGTTTAAAGGGCAACTTATAGTCTGATGTAGCATCAGCACTCACGTTAGAGCACAGACGTCTGTATAATCAAAATCAAGTGCACTTTACTGTACGATGACGTGAATATCATTTGCAACTTTTGTTAGTGTATTCCTCTGAGGTCGGGGGAACACTTGAATATAGCTTGCTGAATCATAGGGATACAAATGTAATGTTTATTAGACTGCTATAACAGTGGAACCAGCACTGGAACCACAATTGACGTTAACCCGACTTGACGCCTCTATCATATCAGTACATATTTAATGTTTATTGCTTTCTTATAAAATTAGATACCCCCCACTGTGACCACAATTGATGTCGCACCGACATTACGCCTGCGCAGGGTCTTTTTTAAAAGTAGTTTCAAGAGCTGGCGTGGCTCTGTGGTAGAATACCTGAATGCCATGCAGAATGCATATGTTCTATTCCTGCTGGGATCCCGATTTTTATTCTTGCATTCGTTGGGCCAACGCTGCCGATGTTGGTTGCTCTTAATGCTCTCACATTTAAACCACAAATGTCTGTTTTTGCCGTTCTTAGGTAGACGGAATTGTGAATCCCCTATGGCGCACGCACACCTACATACTGCAGCTTGTGGTATGTATCTGGGTATGTGCCAGACGTGTCAGGAGAAAAGGGTTTGACGACTTACATGACAGCATTGTTATTCATGCCATGACCAGACAGTCATATTCATCAAACAACCCTCTTACCCTCCCATGCCAATTTTGGTCTACACCATGTTGCGGAGGGTGTCACGAGAGCACCCACACGTAGGCGGCTAGATAGACAGAGAGATAGATGCATAGATAGAAACACTCAAAGCGCCTTTGGTTTGCCAAGAAATGTTTCACATTAAAGAAAAAAAAAAGAAAAGGGACACGCTGGCATGCAATGTAAAGTCTTGTAGTATGAACCACTATCGAAAGGGCAAGTGAAAATGCAATAAAAACGGTGACTAAATGTGTTATTTTAATGACTAAAAAGCTATGTTATGTTTAAGACTTTCACAGTTAAGCAAGCATCAACAGCGAAATGCAATTTACTGCAGTGTGTATAGATATCCACCGGGCATGTGCTGCCATACAGGCTCATCGAAAGACCAATGAATTATTAGTTCACTACACTGTACAAGCTGTCACACTCCATAAATGCAACCTGAATTGTGCCTAAGTATGTCGATGATCTATAAAATGGGAGAATAACAATTATTCCTTGCAGACCAGTGTTAATTTTCCTTTCTCGCATATATTCCAAGCGTATGTTCTCATTTGTTATGAATGCATATGTAATTTACAGGAGAAATCTCAAACATAGAAAACAAGGTGAAGTATGAAAAATAGATATGAAGGATGGCAAGGAAAGAAAAACGAAATAACTCCCAGGCTAAAGTACAACAACGGCAAACCATATAGCATGAATGTAGAAGCAGAAAAAAAAAAGAAGAAAAAAAGAAACTACAGAAGGTGATCATGGACCTTGAAGACTACAGTAAGATTACTAATAATATGATATGGTAGCAGAAACCATAAATAAATAAAAATCACTGCATACTCTCCAAATTCAGAAACAAGATCTTAGAGGCGAATAAATAAATTCTACAAGTCATAAGTCAAGTGGCCTTTTTCAAAAAACTGAAAAGGAGGATATGTTGAGCTCGTTTATGCTGACGTGTGAGCAGTGAATGTGGCTGAAAACATCATCTTACTTAAGCTGGAATCCATAGCCTTGATGTCTTCCTGGACTTTGTTTGCCAAAGCTTGGACTGCTTCACCTGCACAATGCACAAGCAAAGAAATGAGAAATGCCGCTGGCACATGTGGTTCTAATAGTGCAGGCCTATCTTAGATAGCAAGGTTCAGTAACCTTCCACTGCTGCATGCATTAGTGGCCTGCGATACCACAAGAGCACTTAAACAAATTTCAGAGATGCAACTTGTGGCCTGCTTGTCATTCGTTGCGTTGTTGTGTGGCTGTATCAGAAGCGACATAGTTCCATATCTGTGGGGCAGTTTAGGAGCTGAAGTTCATTCAATTTTGTGATATGTTCCCATGTGTGACAGTATATGTATCCTTGTCCACTTAGGATGAGAGCTCTGCTCCTGAAACCCAATTTTTAAGTGAGATGTCCCGGAGTAAACTGCAGTGAAGTGCTTTGTCGCTTCACTTATTGTGACTACTGTACCTTGGCCCAAATGGAGAGCAACCTTCAAGCACAACCGATGAATGTTTCCTCAACAAGGAATTGGCACGTAACAAGTGGGAGAGGAAGCTACCTGTTGGAAGTGTCTTGAGAATGACGACAATATCCGCGACGTTGTTGCCAATCATCATGGTGCCTTTCTTGAAGGAGCCCACTTGACGACTTTCTTCAATTTGCTGCAAATAGTTAAAGGTTTAAACAGCACTCAAATGAAACTTGAAAATGGTTAAAAGTATTTTTGCCCCTCCCCCGATGCAATCAATATCCTGTTAACAAGATGATTGCAACTCACGCAGGCATCGAGAGTTTTCGGAGAAACGATGAGTGTGTCCAGCACAGACTGAATCTTATTCATGAGGTTCAAAATTGATGTCTGCTCTGCTGATGTAGGAGTCAGGTCCTGGTTTTTCTTCAGGAGGGCCTGCAAGAGTAAAAAATGGTAAGGCTCAGTTACGGTGTTCGAACATAATGCAAATAAAACCTATAAACAGTAAAAGTAAAAAGTTTTACCTGAGTCAAGGCATTATCATCAGGTGGTGGTTTGACCTTCTGAAAATGCTGCTCACACTGCAACAGAGATGACCAGATCAGTCAGTGCGTTTCAAGAGCAGGCTGCATATACAGTGACAGTACCAGGCTAGATAATACCATATAACGCCTTGCTGATGAAATAACATGACTGCAAAAGAGCAAACTATTTTCTTTCAAATTTAGTCATCCAGAAAGTGCCTAGGTTGTTGCGAGTGATACATCCGGCCCCAACCCAATTACTGCCCCAGGTTATTGCGTTCTAAACAGACTGGAAAAATTTACTAAAGCATTTTTAGGCGACTAAGGAAGAAATACTGAAAAGTTTGCTGCTTGCACACAGGTTTCTTTTGCTGGGGAAACAGCACAAAACACAGGACACAAGTAAAAAAAGGATTGTGTCCAGTTTTTTGTGCAGTTTCCTTTGGCAAGTTATGAACCAATCGGCCCAGATACGCACGACTCTGCAGGTTTTTGCGACAAAAGTGGATGAAGGGTTGTGTTCATGTTACTTGTTAATATACGTCTTGAAAGTTTCAGTGTCAGCGCTACTCATAAGCCAGCAAAAGTAATAGGCATCTTCAACATTGTGTAAGCCCATCAGGTGAACGTGAACCTCCAACGTGTTGAGTAATGGGAGAGTGCTTGCCCTTAACAGTATTCAAAGAGAGGAACCCATTCACCAAGGAGAAATGGGTGGCAAAAATTTAAACTATTGACACTCCTTTATTGAGGGTGAAATATTTGGCTGCACATTTGTAAAAGCTTTTGGCATGACACTGTTATGACCGGCGCCTGGGCCGACGGAGGAGCGTCGTCCCATGTTCTACGAAGCAAGTCTCCGAGGGGCTGCAGGCCCGCTGACAGACGTTCAGAGACGGGTATTGTCCTTCCTAGCCGGGAAGTGAGGCGCCATGCAGTCCGCGCGAAGGTGCTCGGCGGAGACGACCGCAATGGTTTCGGTCGCGACGCCTTTCTTGAGGAGGGGACAACGAGAGCGCCGCTGCGGATGACAATCCGTCCCGCTAAGTGCGTATCGAGCGGCGGACCTTTGATGCGTCACGTAGTGCGAGCATGGGACCCCTCATCCTGCAGCTTTCTCACGCCACCACCTTGGTGCCACTTGTGCAGTGCTGTGGCAACACCCCTGTCAGGCACGTGGACCTGGGCGGCTGTGGGCGGCACCGTCGGAAGTGGCGTGTGTCGTGCGATTGGACAGCGCAATCCTGGACATGTTCCCCCATCTAGGGATCTGGGGAAAAGTGACTCTTTATAATGAGCCCCCGTGGGCTATCCAGAGGACGATTGAGAAGGATTGAGAGGATTCGGAGAGCTTCGACACGGGCCTTCGACGAGATCGTCACGATGTAGCGAAGTCTTCGTGATGTAGAGCGAAATGCTCGCCATGTATAAATAATGTAATTAAACCTCAGTTCAATTTCCCTTCAGCCTCTTCATGCTGTCTCGGCATCTTCCTCACGGGCCTCCGGTGCCTGCAAAGGCCGGTCGCAACGGCTGGGGCAAGCGGCGGGATACCACGACCTGTATCTCGGGCTGTTACACCCCGGGTCGCAACAACTGGTGGCAGCGGTGGGATACCACGAGCTGTATCTCGAGCTGTGACACCCCGGGTCGCAACAACACCGAAGGCGAAGGAAGTCAGCTGCTTACCACGTAGTAGTCAAACGGCAGGTGCGGAACAAAAACTTTTGGCTTGAACATTCCTCCTGGCCGACCTGCCCGCCCCCTTCCTCTCATTCCGCCTCTCATTTCGATGAACCTGCCGACACAATCAACACAGACGACAAGCTCAACAACAATTTAAGAATAGACATTAGCTCTGATCAGGCACTAACACGTGCTAACATATTCTTGTTTCTTTAACTGACGACTGGCTGGTGAGAAACAACGAACGCTCTTGTTCAGAAAATAGCAACGAACTTACTTTTTTTTTTATAATTCAAAATAAACCTAAAGGCCCTCAAAAAAGGGTATTACACAGGGGGGAGATATTACAATAAATTGAGAATAATAACAGAGTGAGTGAAACATGAATAAAAACCACAATCATGACAACTGTCTGATATACAGCAAGATAAAAAAAAAATTAAAAATAAATGCAAACTAGAGATTCACAGTGATCAAACACAAGTTGTAATGCGTGATAAAAAAAGGAACGCCTGCACAAACAGTATATAGAATACAAAAATGCGCACAAAAATAAACATAAAGTAACAAAAAGGAATACAGATTCGATCTACCAAATGAGAAATGCTGACGAAGGGGAACAGAAAAATAAATTGACATTTTAACAAATTAAATGCAATGAAAAATTTTCCTTAGATTGTGATCGGGCAATTCGTCTTCAGATTGGCCCGTTCTTCACATGCATCACGGTAGGCCATAAGGAACATCACACGCGAGAATGAGATGCGGCGACTTCATAGAGGCATATTAATCCTCTGTACGCCGGCAGCGACCAAAATCAGGCACGAAAGCTTCCAAACGCGCCAGTTCAAAAGCTATGCGCGGGCGAGCACCCTTCGAAACCGAAAAATGATACGTAGTACTACGGTCACCAAGCAACGCAGCTTTAGCGCTCCGCATATGATATACAAAGCACGGTGCATGTAGTAGTACGCGATTGTATGATAGAACGAGAAGGGGGCGACCGCCATTCACCGGCCGGCGAGTCGCTTAGGCATAGGCGCGAACGTCGCCACCGGTCAAAAAAGAACGTTCATCAAACGTTTACTTAGCTAGCGACGACAACCACCGCTCAAATTTCTTCTAAACCACAGAACACATTAGTAAAACGCGTACTAACCTTATTCGAATGAACCCGACGACGACGACAAAAGAGACGCCGACACGCACGAACTCCCAACAGGAAATGGCTTACGGATCGGCTTTCGACTTGTATCTTCAAAAAAAATCTTAGAAAACAATTTACAAAATGAATATCAAACAAAAAAAATTATTTATAAATGTATATAATTTTAAATGTGAGGATAAAACAATTATCCGAAGCTTGTAAACTGAATATTTGCAGTATTAAGCCTCTAAGATATAAAAAAAGACCATGGCAATCTCGAAGGCTTTACTTGCTGTTGCGTGGGTTACGTTTATGACGCCAGATAGCAGCACACAAACTCGTTTTTAGATTTTTCGGTGTTATTTTGTTGCGTTATTCATTTTATTATTACTATTTCTCATTTTTTCCTTCGGATTAACCACATTAGGTGCCCGTTGCGACGTGTACGCCAACAAGTTCAGTTTAGTCAGGTTTAGTGTCGTCTGCGCAATGAATGGCTTCTGTGTTCGATATCAAAACTTTCGCTGTAACGCTTCATTTCTTGCGCGTTCTGCAGCGGACTCGAACGGAAGCGAAACGAGATCGATAGTACGAACTCGTAAAACGAAAGAGATCGAGAGGAATCGGCAACGCTTGCGTAAAGTTAAGCAGCTGGCCTTGCATCCTGTTTGCGCGCTTTTCATGTTTACATTTTTTTCCCCAGCATGCGGGCCGAAGCATTGATCAATTCCCAGAGCAAATTAAAGTTGTAGGAAGCGCTGGTCAATCGGCAGGGCTAGATGACCGCGCAAAAGACTAATGAAATCGTCGCGGAAGGACCTATTGCGCGTCTCCAGCGCGCGTGATCCTTTTGTCAAATAACGATGCGTTAAATGGGACCGCACTCTGGGAATGCGATGCGTGTTCCGCATCCGTAAGCTTCGACCCGATTTCCTTGGATGCGCATTTATTGTTTTGTAGTGCGCCTTAGTGACTCTAGAACACGGATCGCCTCACTGAAATCCAAATGTACGCTGCTATCAGGCCGTACAAAACCACTATTGAATTGCAGCCGATCTCAGTTCTCCTCAGATGTTCTGCTTTCTGCGCTTTTGCGCCTGGCGTCGGCAACCCCTCAAAATTCCGCGCATGCCTTCATACAACTTTTAAATTACGCTCTAAACGGGGACGGTATAAAACAATACAGAGAACACTCTTTGACCTGTTTCCAGTACAACAAGCAAGAGACGCTCACGCGGTGAACGAAAAAGCGAGCAAGCGCTGGCGAGCATCGTCGAACACGCGGGGGGGGAGTGAGCGCTGCGAACGGAACAGCCGTTGTGGAAGAGAGGCCGCACCGCACGACGGGCGCACGACTCGCTGTGTGCGCGTGTGTGCGTGTGTATTCGTATGCGCGCGTGTGGATCAGGTCGGGCCGAGGGATTTAACCGTGTGGCTGATTTTATGGAGTATCCGCAGTTGATGGATTTATGGCGTCGAGAATCACGTTGCTGTGTTGTCTGCTAACGGTAGCGTCGTCCAGTTCCTGCGACAAAGGTAAGCGCGCTTGACGTTTTGTATTTTTCGCGCCCTCCCTTTGAGTGCATGTATGTTGGCTGCGCCGATGAACGGACAAAGGGGGGTGCGGAAAGAGGGGGGGTCGGTCGGTACGGAGGAATCGAGGGGGGGTGGGGGGGTGGAGGGGGGGGATGGACTTGCGTTGCTCGTGTGTTTGGGCCAAGATTGCGGCAGCCGTCATGGCAGCGTATGTGCGGAATCGCCCGTCGCGGGCTTTCCGTCTTGGCGACGTCAGGTGGTCCGTCGCGGCCGATCGCATTCGGGCGCGATCTTTATGAGGCGGTGACGCGGTTTCTTCCTGGGCCGCGCGTACCCTGGCCTTGCCTTGACCATCCTCGCCGTTGACAGGCCAGCGGCATCGCAGAATGCACACAGCCGTGTTTACGTTTGAGCAGGTGACACGTTAGTCGCCGCGTGCCCCGCGCATTCGCGGCCCTGCGTTCGGAATCGCGCGCGCTCTCGATATCGGGAAGTTTTTCGCGGCGCCGTGAAGCAACGGCCATCGCAGCGTCTCTTTCCGCGGGGCTCACCCCCCCTCCTTCCCGTTTGATCTTGTTTGCCCGATTCGAGTGCGCGTCCCCCCTCCGTTGGCTGGCTGTGCGAGTTAAAAAAGGAGAAAACTGGTATTGCGACAGGCTCCGGCATCATCGCGTGTAATGCCTGTGCGCGCCGTGCTTCATTTCGAAGCTCGCACATCTGCCGCAGCAGCGGCCTGCTTCAGTGATTGTTAGCGAGGAAATTACGTTGTCGCAGTTGCGGGCACATATAACATACTCGCGAACCTCGCTGAGCCCCGCCGGCGAAATGTTTCGCCTTCGCGTAAACAAAAGACGTGCGCGAAGCAGCGGAAACTTCTTGCTCGGGCTGTGACGCAAGAGCCGCCGCCGGCTACGGTACCGTTCCTTTATTCGACATTTCTTCCCTGACCTCTTTATTACGGCGCGAAGAAGGAAAAAGGCGTTTGGAAACACAAACCGTTCGTGCTTACGTTCTGTTTGCTTGCATCGCGCGGGTCACCGTGATCGCAGATGTCCCCGAGCTATGCTAAAACTGGGACAAGCAGGGCGTGATCTTGTAGCCCGCGCTAGTTTTTTCTCTTCCCGGGCTTGCCGAGGCATGTGTGTTTGGTTGGTTGCGTACTACGCGCTTGCGAAACGATCGCGTTGTAGCGGAGCGTTGCGTTTTTCTTCGAGGAAGCACAGTTCAGTTCGCGCGCGTCATTTGGCAAAAACAAACTGCCTTCGGGTTTGTAAGACCCTGAGAACGCCGTCTATGTGCGATTTATCTTTTTTTTTTTTTTTCTGTCGGCTTTCATTGGTGTTGAGGTTTACATTTTTTGTGACCGCCCAAAGCAGGCCGCAGGCGGGGGAGTGGTTGGCAGAAATGGCTATTCGAAACGCCGCCTTCTCCTGGTTTTGTCGAAGTGTGTGTTTTGTATTTCTCTACGGCGTTGTTGGCACGGCGCGATTGAAGCGGGGACGGAAAACGTGTCAAGAGATGCGCTTTTGAGGACGGTTGCCAAACCGGGTCAGTTTCTCCAGGGGAAGGAGAAACTGAGAGAGGTGCCTTGTACTGATCGGTCGATTGTTTGTTGATTAGTCGAACCTTCAACCTCGAAATTTGTCTTCACCCGACAATTAAGTGGCGTGTTAACCGAGTTAATGCCGTGCTCCGTCACCCGCACGTAAAACTGACTTGAATGCGTCGATCGTGAGATATATTTACAATATATGTGTGTGTGTGTGTGGGGGGGGGGGGGGGAGGGGGGGGGGGAGGGGTCTTTTTGCGCGGTACTCCGTCGTGAAGCAATACCGGGTGTCACACGATGCGTTTTCAATAGCGATCAAGTCCTATCTTGATCTAGTTTCTTCATCGCTATTGGCTCGATTGAGCGATGAAGAAGGGGGCCAATAGCAGTCGCTATCTTCGATCCCGATCGAAAGTCCTCTTGTGAGACCTGTATAGACTACGTGTGTGGCTGCGACGATAAACCAAGCTATCTCTTGATGGTGCATCTGTTCAGTGGCATATCCTGGAGGGTGGTTTGGTGGTTCAACCCCTTCTCCTCTGAATTTCTTTTTTTTTTTTGTATTTCGTGTGTGTATATGTATGCGCAAACGTGAAGCAAACGCACAAACGTACAATAAGGAGGGTCGGACACCTCTCCCTCCGAAAAATTTCCTTCCGTGGGCTGGACAGCGCGCTCGGCCGGGCTGCTTGCAACGCAATAGCGTCGCTTCCGGTCGCATTTTGGGCAGCATCAAGTGATTTTGCAGGAACCGCGGTCTCACTCTGGTTGCCGGGACGATTTCACAGATCATGCCGCTTACTCTAAAAAATTTCGTATACATAAGTATCCCCACTGAACCGCAACTATAGCACTGATGGATAGCGACGAAGCGCGCTGGTTAGGCCTAGCTGCATACAACTGTCTTCAGGGAAATTAACGGCCGCATCAACAAGCCTGGGCTGTATTCTGAGACGATCACTTTTCGGAGGCGTCGCCTTCAGGGAAAGTGGGCGAATAGTCCCTTCTGTCATTGGACAAGCGAGATCAGGGGCGGCGCCAGGATTTTTTCACTGGGGGGGGGGGGGGGGGGGGCACTCACGACAAGTGTGTTCGTCCAGGGGGGCAGGAAGGCAGGTAACTCATGCATTCTCTTTTTATTATGTTTGCTCTTGGGGGGGGGGGCATAGGGGGGGGGGGGCAGGCGAAAATTTTGGGGGGGGGGGGCTCCAGCCCCCCCGTACCCCCCGCTAGCGCCGCCCCTGAGCGAGATGCCACACATCGCGCAGAGCGACACTGCTGCCGAGAGTTGTAGTCACAGAGTACGGCCCAAATACCGTCACCAATTGTTCGAGGGGCTCAAATCGTGTCTTATACATGACCACTTAAACCAAGAAAAACACAGGGCACATTATTTGTTGTTTTTAACTGTAGCGTAATGACTATGTCCTAAATTAAAAAAAAATGAACTGGACTACAAAGCACCCTTTCAGTCGGTGGTATCCGGACCCAATACCTTCGAATGTTTAGATACACTTGGGGTACCATTCGTGGTCTAAGTCTTGTTATAACGGTTTGGAACGCGAAGCGGTTCTCTTGCTCTCGTGTGATTGCAGTATAGTGCTTTTGAGGAAAAGAAAGATGCCATCATTTCTGACTCCATGAGGGAGCACGACGCAGCGTTGTGGGTAAGGGGGTGGGGGGGGGGGGGGGAGAGAAAAAGAAAGGGTAGTGAAGAAAAGTTGGGGAAAAGGAGAGCTAGGGCGTACCTCCTCGATAAATGAGTACCCACAACAACTGGTGCGCCAGGCCAGGGCACCTTCTCTCTCCGTTAGAAAAACCGGTGGGTGCCCGGCCGCGCTGGGAATCGAACCCATTACCTCCCGCATCGGAGGGCGGGGATCGCATGGTCCGGATCGCCCTTTTGCTGACGCGAACTTGATTCTGGCCAATCACGCGAGGACGACTCGTTGCAAGATAACCCCCCATAGACAGTGTCGAATTCGGCATCGTGTCAGTTCTGATTGGTCCAGAGTGCTGCTGCGGATTCGACAATAAGGCGGAATTCGATAGTGTCTAGGACAGTACCGTTAGCTCAGGCGCGATTTCGTTCCTGTGCCAAAGTGACAATTCTTTTTTTTCAGCACGGTACGCGCACAAGCAACGCTTAAAACGATGAAAACAGCGCGAAAATGGCACTGAAGGTAAGAATCAAACAACACTGACACAAGCAACGCATTCTTACCTTCCGTCCCGTTTTTCGCGCTGTTTCATCGCCGCAACATGTACCAACTGGTCCTTCAAGATACCCATCTGCAACACTTACAGGTTTTGTTTGTGTTTACACTGGATCTATAAGTATGGGTTGAAGGTTCCAGAGCGAGTACCGTCAACGTTTTCGACAGCGTCGCGCGCATGGAAATTCACATTTGCCCTGCTGCCGGGAATGGTAAAAAGCAACAAAAATTATTGTGCCTGTGCAGTTTTTTTTTTTTTTAATCTGACGGCCTCAGTTACTATGAAAGATCGCTCAAGTTTGCAGGGTACCACACATCGTAAAGTAACATTTAAGAAAAGTTAAGAGCATTTTTATCAAACTTGCGCCTTTAACTCCAAATCACGTGTACAATATGAAGATAAACAACGGCTTTGCGGCGATCATACGGAATAAGCGCAATTACCAATTTCATAAAAGGGGGTGAGGGCGCATTTTACAAGAGTCTTTGCTGCGAGGACGTTATTAAGGCACCTTTATAGGACATTTAATTAATAGCCCGATAACACACGCTGCTATACGGTACAGAAACGTACGGTGGTCAGCAAGCTTAACTCGAACGCTCCGCAGCGTAAACCTGGACTGGTTAGACTTTTGCCAGCCGGGATGCGCTGGGCACTGTTGCCGAAATAATGCCTCGGTATGCTTGGCTGGTATGGTATGTCAGCATGTATGGGTAATATCTCGCCAACAGGACCCAAATCTACGCGGTGCTGTCGTCAATCAAGCCGTTTCAGGACACGCTGCGGAGCGTTCGAGTTCAGCTTGCTGACGACTGGACATTGTTGCTTCACATGCTGCGCCGTTTTATAGGACATGTTTACAGCTCCTAGATTATGCTGACACTTCTCAGGCGTCTCTGAAGTCTCCACGTAGCTCGTCCAAATGCTTCCGTGCTTCTTTCGGTGCACCTTCGGACAGCACTGCGCCATTGAAGGTCATATATTGAGCACTCTGCTGAAGGCAGTGGTATCATTTTTAATGCTTCAGTTGAAGCTGCTTGTCCATATATATATATATATATATATATATATATATATATATATATATATATATATATATATATATATATATATATATATGGACAAGCGGCCTTTGCTTCTTCATATGCGTTATATGTTTTACATTTGTTTCGTAAACCTGTCCTGAAAACGTCATGGGCCAGTAGCATCACTGCTATATATTCATAACTCAAAGTTATCGCAATTTCTTCTCGACCGTGTGTATCTAGTAAGATGCACCCTGTACCTCGCGAGAATATCTGCTCTTTGTGCTGGGAGCGGCCAACCCTTGCCCACGTAACGGGGACGGGTAAACTGCTGTCTCCAAATTCCACTTAGCCCCTCACAGTGCAAAAGTGCAAATGCCGAGAAACGGGCAGGGGGGCGTGGTTTGCTAAAGTAAGATATGTGGACAGCTGTTCTCCAACAAGCCCAGCGAGCCGCATAAATCAGCGGAGCCCTGAACTGAGGGACGCACCCACGGCCCGATAATCCCTAAGAGAAATAGTTTACAGTTACGTACTATATATCTCGACCGGTCGCAAATGATCGTTTCGTCCGCGCTGCATTGGTCCCGTGGGAGAATTAAGTTGTTTTAAATGCGAAGCATTTCTTAGCGAACTGCAGGCACTTTGAGCGTTCTATCTACGTATATCTATCTATGTGGCCGCCTACGTCTGGGTGCTCTCGTGATCGCCTCCTTAACTTCGTGTAGACCAAAATTAATATGGGAGGAAGAGGGTCGGACGAATATGTCTGGCTGGTCATGACATGAATAACGTGAAAATACCGTCGCGTACGTCACCAAGCCCTTTCCTCCAGACACGTGTCGCACATACCCGTATACCACGGGCCGCAGTATGCGGGTATACGCCACAGGTGATTGACAGTTTATATCTGCCAAGGAACGGCGAGAACAGACATTGGTAATTTGAATGCGGGAGCGTTAAGAAAAACTGCGTCAGCAGCGTTTACTCGACGAATGCAAATGATAAATATTAGGGTCCCAGCAGGAATCGAACCCAAGCATTCTGCGTGGCAATCAAGTATCCTACCACAGAGCCACGCCAGGTCTCGAAACTGCTTTGGAAAAAGACCCTATATGCAGGCGTAATGTTGGTGAAACGTCAATTGTGGATGCAGTGCTGGCTATCTAATTTTATAAACATTACATACGTACTCCTATGGTGGAGGCGTCACGTCGGCTTAACGCCAATTATATACTTAAGCCCCATCCGCTGAAGTTGCTGTGCGTTTCACTAGCCAGGGCTACTCCTCGCAAGCACAAGCGCTACACACCAGCTTACCGCTTCTGGTGTTGTTAATACCCATTTTGCTGTTGGCATCGTTACGCAACTGTAAAGAACTGGTTATGTAAAACATATGCACCTGTTCAACACACGTCTGTGCGTATACAACATTTGTACATGTCTTTGGCGTCATTTCGTAACGTTTCGCTCAATAATAAAATTAGACCACAGTTACCTTCCCCCTGCACACTTCGCATAACATCGATTCCCATGGTACGTGGGATCTGCCAAATTTTATATATATATATATATATATATATATATATATATATATATATATATATATATATATATATATATATATATATATATATATATATTCCTTCCCAGATGGTATTCGAGCTCGTTTCTGTTTCTCGGTTAATTCGATACGATTCCCCCCTTTTCCATGCAACCTAATGCCACCGGATATATGCTTGCTCGCTTCGTGCAACCTAACCTGTTTTCGATCGAACGCGAGCCCGCTATTGCCCTGCGAATCATATTATTTCATTGCTGTATTGTTACTGTTGTATCTATGCAGCGCAAAGAAGCAGTAATGGCACCTCTCTCTTTCCAAACCGCGCTGACAGTCGTGTCGGTGTTGCGCGGTCTCCGAATCCACTCTCGTCCGATTGTTGTCACGCGTGGCCAATGTGCGTGTGTGACGGTGGCGCATGCGTCGTAGCTATAGTGCATTGGCTGGGCCGAGGGATCGCGCGCTGTTCACTCGACGCGGCGCGGCGCAATTAAAAAAAAAAAAAGAGAGAGAGAGAGAAAAAAAACGCACAGAAACTGAGAGAGTTAGGCAAACAAGGAAAGCAGCGAGATGGCTGGCTATCTGCTCGAAATGTATCGGGAATGTAGCCAGTTTTCTTTTGTGCAGAAACACAGGCTCGCCTTCCCACTAACGCACCCCTCTCGGTGCTTCATCCGCTGCGGAGAGCTAATCAAACAGCGAAATGGAAAGGGCGGTGTGCGTGAGCGCGTTGGAAGCGCTCTGGAGCGTTTTGCCGCTGTTTCCTTTTCTTCTTCTTCTTCGCTGTAATCGTTTGTTTTTCCTGGGCTCGCCTCCACGACGGGAAGAACTGGCAGCCCTAATGTATTCCGCGCAGCGGCGAATGGCAGCGGGCCCCTCCGCACCGGAATAAGGAAATGGCGGCCGCCTTTAATCAATACTGCTCGGGGCCCCCCGAAGAGAAGCGAGCGAGAACCTTTTGTCGTCGTCGTCGTCTTCCTTCTTCCACTTCACTCTGCTGCAAGTGGAGCGCTTCCGTCTCTCGGCTGCGTCGATTTGCGCCCGGCGAGTTTTTTGTTGACGGCTCGCGAGCGGCGCGCTCTTCGTCGAAGTGTTCGTTACAGTAGCGCGTGCTTTCCTCCCGTTCGCTGGGCTCGCATCTCGCACTGCAGCACCCCGCTATTCAACTCGTCGGCAGTGCGGTCTCTCCGTCTCTCTCTCTCGCCTAGTTCGTCGCGTGCGAGCACGCGGCTTTCCCTGAGGCCTATTAACTGGCCATTAGTTCCGCGCGGAACGTAGTTTATATACCGCCGTTACACTCAAGAAAGAGAGGAGGGGGGAGGGGGGGGGGGCTGCTTTTGTTTTACGACTTCGTTCCTCCACGCGGGCCACGTCATTGCTAAACCACCTCGTTGCTCTTGAACCGGTAGTCGGGAAGAGGAGAACGATATGGAGGCCGACTTGCGAACGGGAGTGTGAGGGACTGACGTGACGGGTGTATAGTGGCGCCATCTAGGAACGAGCGGAAAGCGGCGCGCCTCTGTGAAGACGAATGGTGTCTCACCGTGTACGATACTCACACACACACCCGCGCTCGTCGTATAAACGGTTTTGCTGCTAGGCTGCCTTGTGGGCTGCACCTAAATATCAATCATTTTCGATAACTAAAAGCGCATCTTTCTCGCGAAAGGTGTGTGCTCATGGCGATTCTGTATCAATGGAAAGAAAAAAAGCGTCATACCGTTGTTTCCTCCACCCATAATGTGATGTTCCTTTCGTCCGCGGGATTATTAAGGCGCAAGCCTTAAATGCCTCATCAAACGCGAAAATCGATCGTCGGTGGCTTCAATACGAGTGATGCAAAAAGTAATCATCATGTGATGACGCCTCCACATGACATCATCATGACGTCACACGAGACGTCATCTAGTCGTCTTAGGCGAATGCATAAGGGACCCTGTGAGTTTTCTAAATTTATTTTTTTTTTCAAAACAAGTTTTTATATTCCGCTGGTTTTATGGCAGGCATGTGTGTTTCATGTTATGGGGGGTCGAAACGAGCACTTCGCGGAGACGAACCTTGCAGAACGAACCTCTAAAACGAACTTTGCGCGGTGTCTGCTCGTGTCGTCTTTCTGGCCGCTAGCACGCTCGCATTGCTGAGCTGAAAAGGCGAGCAGCGAGCGATTGGAGCGCTCGCTTGTCAGCAGCAGCAGCAGCAGCAGCAGCAGCAGCAGCAGCAGCAGCAGCAGCAGCAGCAGCAGCCTGGTGGCGCAATCAATCCGTCCGTTCTGCTAATTGATATTGCGTACATGCTGCGGGGCTGAGTCAATGCGCGCGCCCCGATTCCCCGCCCTTATTTCGTCGTTTCGCGCACTTCTCTCGGCCACTGCGCTGCGTTTGTTGACGACGCGCCGTTGAATCGGGAACGGAGCGTTATTACGCTCGCTGATCATGTATGCATATACGGCGGAGACACGCATCGCTGACCAGGTCTAATTGCCTCGCCAGCAGCGATCGGCCGGTCTTGTTGTTCCTTCTTTCTTCGAATTGGTGTGTGTGTGTGTGTGTGTGTGTGTGTGTGTGTGTGTGTGTGTGTGTGTGTGTGTGTGTGTGTGTGGGCACGCGCTTGTGTATGTATGTGTGTGTGTGTTCGTGCGTTCGTGTTCGAGATAGACCTTAGGAACACTAATGGACGGCCGACGAGTATAGTTTGTGGAATTGGCGGCGGCCGCACGTTCATTTTGTTGGGCGGCATGAAAGCGTCTCTGCGGGATCGACAGGGGCGTAGCCGTGGTCCGTTTGAGGACTGCATTTCCTCTAGACTTCTGTCCACCCCACTCTTTTCTTCTGTCTCTCTTTTCGCCCCTTTACCCCTTCCGCCATTGCAGGGTAGCAAACCTGACGTTAACCTCCCTGCCTTTCTCCCCCCCCCCCCCCCCTTCTCTCTCTCTGATGCAGTTCTGCGTCGGGTTCTTTTTGGGTAGACGTTAAAGCAAATACTTCGGCGGAATTTCATTCCCAGGTGGTTCACAGGGCGTTCTTGTGCATACGGGGGTGGTGATAGTCGAGTGCAACCAGCGTGTCGGAAGGAACGTTGAAATAAGAACTTCGTTTACACGCCTTCGTGGTGGCGGCAGCGTATTTTGTGGTTGTGAATCAGAGACGGTCAAAACGAAGAAGGAGAGACGCACGAAACCTCTTCGCAAAATTGAGCAGATTTTCGTAGTAATTGCGTCGTGATATGCCGAGATCAGCGTCGTGGACAGCGCTTAACGGTGAATTCGCGATGTATAACGTAGAGTATACTGTCCTGCAGGTTCTTAAAGAGGATTCGAAAATTTAGACACTTACGTGTTGTTTTGAATGCTCTGCGGTGCAATGCAATGTACCTGTTTTGGTTAGACGAGGAAACCGTTACAAAGCAACCGAATGCCCCCCGCTACAGTTTGCTGACTCCGTTATTCTTAGCCTACCCCGGCATCGCCGAAACCGCGAGACGTTAAGCTGTCTCCAAAGAACTATTTTGCCCTCTCATTCTTCAAAGGTGGCCAGCGTCCTGAGAGAAGCGGTTAGGTACTGCAACTCAAGCCTGTTGTATTCGTGAATGTTGGGAGGTGTAACCTTTCTCATCTCGTATGTCCCTTTTTCTCAGTGTCTTCTTCTTTTTTTAATTGCTCTGTGTTACTTTCAAACGCGCGCGAAAACGTGTGTGCGAAACTTGACAGTGATTTGAGAGTGTCTGCACATGCGTAGCTGGCCCCTTGAAAGCGAGCTTCCCCTTATCAAGAGTCATTTTGCGGAGAAGCACGCTTCTGCGCTTCCTTTTGTATGATCGCGGTAATCGTTGCGCCTTGCGCTTGAGACTGACACTCCCATTTTCACGTGGGTTTGTATTTTCATATTTTGCGCGGATAGTGTTTATAACATAGCGTCAGCGACGCATTTCCGGCTGCTCTTCAATCGCTTCCGGTGCACGCAAGCAATGAAAGCTTTCGAGATCGCGGCCGGGATCTTGTGCTCGTCCGATAAGTGAAACAACAATTTTGCCGCATGCTATTGGTCAAGGCTCGCGCTTACGTCACGAACGGGAACGTACATACGCGCGAGCCTCGACCAATCGCATCCGGCAAGATTGTTTTTTTTTTTTTTGTTGAACGCATACAAGATCCCGGCTCATGTTATTGTTGCCGTCAGTCCTTGCGTTTTGCGTTCTCCTTCTAAGTTTAATTGGGGTCCTTGCCAACTTCACTGGCTCCCATCCGTATAAGCACAGTTCGCCCCGAAATGTATACACAAAGTGCGCCAACGTTGCACGTCGTTTCGTCGTTCGTATTGTTTGGTGCGAGACTGCAATTTCAGTGCAGCAGCCAACACAGTTCTTTATACAAGCGATTAAAACAGCTTATCGAATAATAACTGATGTCCGTGACTGCAGTAAACTTAAAGGGACACTAAAGAACAAAATGATTTTTCGCGTTTTAGTAAAGTACAATTTCACAATCCCAAAAACACCACTCTAACCGCGACACGACGTTTGGTAAGCGAGAAAACGCGCGAAAAGAAAATTCGGGTGGAGACGCCACCTTGAGATTCCCGCACCAAACAGCTTGACGTCATAAATTTTGAAGGCGTCCACTGGGTCCTACGTAGCTTCTAATCGATAAAAATGAAATACATTATCATCTGTGGGTGCCTTAGACCTAGCTTACGAAGTTTCAGAAAATTTCATCGAGCCAATGTCGCGAAAATACGAATAATACATTTTGAAATTTTCGACGTCACGCGTGGAGATTTCGGCGTGAAATTTAAAAATGAAACTTCAACATTGATTTTCTCCGCTAATAATATTTCAATAAAAAAAAATGAATTTATGATGGTGAAACATATGGCATTAGAGTTCTCAGAGTGCAGTTTGTCAATCTAAACCAAGTGATCGTTTCTCTTTAGTGTCCTTTTAACCCGAACGAGAGGTTGTCTCCATTTACCTACGTTTAGTAGTTAGAGACGGTTTACGCTCGAACACTGTGTCGTTAATCAAACATACAAGCAAACAAACGTATGAAGAAATATTTACCCATACATGTCTGTGTCGCAGCGCGTTAGTACGCAGCAACGACGCAGGCATACTCAGGCGAGAGCGCAAAGTGCACATTTGGCTCACGCCAGGTGGCGTGATGGCGAATTCAATTACCCCTTTTTCCTTATTTCTTTCCTTCCAGGAAGGCACATCACATAGTTTTGACGTGCATAAAACAAACGTACAAAGAAACGGCTTGCGATTCTTTTTCCTTCACCTGTACAATACAAGTGTACTGTACATAAAAAAAGAAAAGTAGAGATTTTGCGTAGCCCGGCAGTTGATGACGTAATACAGAGAGTTATTGCGTCATAGATGCTTTGTAAAAGAATCGCGGGAGCGCGAAAGAAGCGCTCGAGTTCGACCATCTGTTCAAATATAAGCATTGCTGTTGCCATTGCTGAACGTAAAAAAAAATTTATTTAAAAAAAACACTTTTTTTTTCTTCAACGGTTTATCGCTCTTACAGGTTTGAGTAAAAGGCCGTCCGGCCCCATGCCCGCGCGTCTCCTGTCACATTTCTCGTTATATCTTTAGTACCCAAAGATGGCGGCCACGCTCACGTCAGTGCGCGACAGCTTCATTCCTTCATCGTCCAAAAAATGCCGCGCGTAAGTCCGCCCGGTCTTTACTTCATATCTCACGTTGATCTCATCCCAGTACGTGTTATAAGGCTTAGCAGTCGCCCGCTGTCCTCTGTGCTTTCGCCATTTCACGCACTATGGTGTGTTGTTTGCTTAGGAACTTGCCCGAGCATGATAGCACGCATTGTTGAAGCGCAAACAGCGGAGGAAAAAACACGTTTCGTTGAGCTCCGAGTTCATTAAGTTTGTTCGCGGAAACGGGGGGCGATTGTTTGACCGCGCCGAATGGGCGGAGCGGAACGCAGATGTTTTTGTCCTTTGAGTGCGTACTTGTTTTTTTTTTTTTTTTTTTGAATAAATAAATAAAAACGAATGTCGTTTAACGCACGGCTGAGCGTTCTGGACGCACCACGCGGGCCCATGCTATAGCTAGCTCAGCTGGGCGTGTGCGGTGCGCAGGTTGCGAAACGTTAATAATTAAATCCAAAGTTGCTTGAACGATCAGCTGAGTCGTTAATTACGGAACGTTGGTAATTACTTTCGTCCTCGCAGACCCTGCTCGAGCGCTGCTCGAGTCTTTTCATTAGTATTGTTATTACTATTTTGGTTTAAAATTTTGCCCTCGGTCGCTCACGCTCTTTCTTTTTTCTTTAATGCAGCACCAGGTGGCACGTGTGTTCTTAAAACTCGCACCGCAGGTCGGTCGTGAAGGCTTAAGTCCTGAAATGTAAATAATTAAGGAGTGGCTAAGTTAAAGCGCTCGCGAATCATAATGCGGTGAGGTATAGTTTAATCCGATAAAAATATTATACCGGAAATTCGTTGCGCACGCTAGTCGTCTTGAAGAGTTTAATCCGTTTTGCGGCTTGGAAGTGAATTGTATGCATAGTATATAGTTAAGAGTTTGAGTTAGGTGGATTAAGGTTGAGTCTAGTGAGTCTAGGTTATCTCAGTTATTCATGATTAACTACGTTTCTGGATGTAGAGAGAGACGTCATCGGCAGAGAGAGAAAGGGGGAGTGTGGGATGGTGTACATGTGTGCGCTCTTGAGTGTGGGTGTGGGAGTTTCTCGGGGAGCGGGCAGTGTGCCGCTATCTCGACACTCTATAACGTGGCTTCCGCATAGTGTGCAGTCAGTTGCGTCTTTGGTCTGTTTGTAAAATGCTTTCTTAACGCGGACGCTTCGGCGTTGTCGCTTCCGTAAAACGGCCGCGCAAACTGTCCCCTTTGTCCGCAGCAGTGCATCGTCGGTCCCATTGTCCGTTGCCGGAGCGGGTGGCGTGCCCCTTTGCGAAATTCTCAGAAGTGTTGTTTATTTGATCATTTTTTTTTTAACGTGCCAGTAATTTGGCATTACCACCACTTCCGCGGCTGTCGTTCAAGCTAGAGCTTTGTCGGCATCCAAGAGTGCCTAAGCGTTCCTGAGGAAGAGAGGGAACAGAATAAGCTTTTTCATTCAAAATTTGTGTTTGACAGATTGACAGATAGATTAACCAGAACTAATATTCTGTTTCGCTACTCTAAAACGAAGAGTTGGGGAAGCTACTGGAAAGATCAGAAGGCTAGAGTAAGATAGAAACAAAGAAGATGATCGTAATCACTGCTGTTCACAGCACAGGATGACAACTTCTCAATGCTGTATGGCCGTCCATGCATGCAGGTTTGTCGTTCGGAAGAACTGAAGTAACACTCGTAGCCCTCTGCTGCGAATACAATTATTATATAAAAACAGACTTATTCTGGACCTCCGTCGTAACATTCGTGCTTATAGGTTATTAGCGCACCACTCAAAGCACTCAATGAACGAGGACAAGAAATGAACAGACTCAAGCGCAAATTTTCGACTTGGTTTAATGGGGTGACGAATATTGGTTGGCAACGGTTGGCATTGGCGTGAATCGTTACGAACTAGCCAAATCCAGTACATCCATCCGAAGAGTCATGTTATTGGTCTAAAATGGGCAGACTGTGGTCGGGCAATTTCGTGGTGTCACCTGTATAGGCGGGCAAGTGAACCAACACCTGCTGCCAAAGCCGGTCGCTGTCGAGAAGTCCGCGTCGCGCCTTATCGGCGCGGAATTTATTTCCCTGCCTAGTTCCGCGCGAACGTTAATAGGTCAGGTTCGGGCGTCGGATCGCGCCGAGCTGCGCATGCGACCGCATAAACCTCGTTCTGTTCACTGACCTCCAGTGTTTGGGCCGTGCGAGACTCAGTAGAGTGGTAAGGTAAGATCTGGTCCGGATGGACTGGCTCGCTTCTCGAAGTAAACAGCGCTTCGCTGGAGTTCGCGAGGAGGCGACGACCGCGTGGGGGGTCGAATTCCACGAGCGCCTTCTTTCTGCATGTGCCTGCTTCTGGCGTCGCGACCGCACTGCATATTACAAATAGCAGGCGACGATGCGAAGACTACTTCACATATGAAAATGGATATGAGCTTCACATATGAAAATGAAGACATAGGTGAGCGTCACGTAGTTCGAGTCAACGTTAAGTGTGATGCTATATGTTGTTGGGTAGTTATACCCATCACCCTTGTGTGTGTGTGTGTGTGTGTGTGTGTGTGTGTGTGTGTGTGTGTGTGTGTGTGTGTGTGTGTGTGTGTGTGTGTGTGTGTGTGTGTGTGTGTGTGTGTGTGTGTGTGTGTGTGTGTGTGTGTGTGTGTGTGTGTGTGTGTGTGTGTGTGTGTGTGTGTGTGTGTGTGTGTGTGTGTGTGTGTGTGTGTGTGTGTGTGTGTGTGTGTGTGTGTGTGTGTGTGTGTGTAAAGCCAATGGTGCAAAAAAAAAATTGGGAGAATGTTTACGCCCCCCACCCCCCATTTTCTTGCGTTTAGTTTAAATCTGAATCTCTCCATCAATATTGCAACTTTGTAGGGCGACCGCCCCGCAAAGGCGTTGGTCCCGTGTCAAATCCCCGAATTACGATGAATTTTTCTTCAACTAAAAGCTTTCCTTTCCGATAAATCCGCGTGGGTTTTCTTATGGCTTCGTGCTAGAAACTGGTGGCTGTCAATTACCGCTGTCACCTCTCCGTCAATCTGAGCTGTTATAGTCTTTGCAACATTTGAGTTCTGGCACACGGTTTTGAAGTGTTTTGCATCGTCCCTTTTGGGGCGTATGCGAAGAAGCTGATCAGAAAGAAGTTGTGCAAAAACACAATAACAAAGAAAAAGGGTGGGGGGGGCTGAATAAGGGGGGGGGGGGGGGTGCGGCGCTTGGGGGTGGGGGTGAGGTCAACCTCTACCACCTTTGCGGGTTCCGCGGCTGTGGTGGTGCTGCCTTTTCATCGTCGTTTCCGCATTCTCGTGCGGCCGGGGCGAAAATGGAGCCGCGCGCTGCAGAGGAGTATATTGTGGCGCGCACACGGGGCCGCGCAGGGTACCGAGCGTGCACGGGCGATGATCACGCCTACCCCTCCTCCTCCCTTCCCTTTCTTTTTCCATGACCACGTGCGGAAGATTAGTGGGCGAATGAACTCCTTCACTTTGTCCTCGCGACCCGTCTTATGTTGAATATATGTAGATGCGTCGCCCGCGGTGGTTTCTCGGCGTCGCGACAGCGGCCGCCTCGCGAGCTCGAGTTCTCGAGGTGGCCTAGAACGTGACCGGACTCGGTGTTTAGACGGTGGTTTTATTAAACCGAAACTTAATTGTTTTCTTGAACCCGTCACCCTAAGGGGTGGCACTTCTCCGGATCTTTAAATAAAGTTCTTCGTACCGTACCCGGTGCTTCGGGTGGCAGCCTCCGCTCCTTCTGCAAAGGTGTACGACCCAGCGGTAGAAGTGAACCACCAGGTCAAACACACACACCTGGTGGTCGTATACGCTCCGCAGCTCTCGGCATTTAAAGGGGCCCTCCAACACTATCCAACCCCCCCATTTTTTACTCGTGGGTTGTGTAGACTGATGGCTGGGGATAATTTTGGCATAGGTCTAAGCGCTGATATTACATGATTTAGTATTTTAATCACGCAATAAAGTCACTCCATCGCTGCCGACCGCATCAGCGCGTAGTGGCGCTCGCCAGAAACATTGCGGGCGGAAATGACGACACGAGGTCACCGCTTATGATTCTGAAAAGTCAGGGAGGCTCATTTCTCACCTCGCTGCAGCCTCACGTCGCTGCCCGACCATGTAAACAAAACGGCGTGGTCAGGCACCACGTTGCTTGTTGCTGTGGTAACAGCGTCACCAATACATTCGACTGAACAGGCAACAATGGTTTGAGAGCTTCCCCTACGTACGCGCTTTCAGCTCATTTCATTGGACACACGAAATACGTCACAACAGGCGAGTGAAATGGGGTCATGTGACCCCGCGAAATTCGAGCTGAGGGTAGGTTTTTTTTTTTTTGTATTTTGAATTTTCCGAAAAGAATAACTTCGGACAGCGGGCTCCTGTCGCTGTAGTTCTTGCTGCACTAATCTGCCCATACTTCACTCTATGCAGCCCGCAAGTAAAAAATGGAGGGTTGAAGAGTGTTAGAGGGCCCCTTTAAGGGGCGTTTCGTTCCCATGAATCTTTTGAAGACTAATATTATTCGTTTGTGTTTGTCTAAGAGATTGATTGATTGATTGATTGATTGATTGATTTGAAGACCGCTTTTCATCAGTGGTCTAGTAGTAGTAAATGGTTGATAATAGAATTATAAGAATGATCCGATCAAAGAGCCTTATTAAGTGTCCTGCGAATTGATGGGATGGGTCTGGACCCCGCCTAGGCTTCGGCCAAGGGTTACTGGCCCTTGGCGGCTTTCTCGGCTCGCTGGACGTGCCAGCGTTGGTGCTCCAGGTCCGAGCTGAGCAACGCAGACTCCCAGCGCGCGCGGAGGCTATCGCTGTTTGAGACAGCATCACTGTTATTGTGCATCATACCTGTACATTCCCATAGGACATGCTCTAGGTTGGCTCTAGAGTTGCAGATGTCTGCACTTGTGTGTCGATCGTGTATCAATCTGGGTGTATTATGTGCATGGGAGATAAAAAACTACAGGCCTGCGCGGAACTCGCAGCACAGCCACAGCGAAAGCTGGGAGAGCGGTCTTTTTAGAGCGAGTCCCGCGCAGGCCTGTAGTTTTTTTAAACACTCTTGGGGCAACTACAACAACCTTACTTGCATAATACCCACTGCGATATAAATCATCATAATTTTTGTGTAGTGGGGAAGCGTCTACTATGCCATTATTCGTCATTCTTCAGAAAAGCGCGGTACCCGCTACACTCTTGTATAACGCATATGTGCACTTTGTTGATGCTGTGGCTGAAGACGATGAAGAATTATGCCTCAGGCTTTTGTAATGGGTTGGAGCATTGAACGACCCACTCGTTACGCAATTCGCATTGTGTGACGCCCGGTTCTTAATTTACTGCTCTAAAATGCTTTACAACGCACGTTAACGCGATTCCTTGCCCGATATGAAGCCTGCGTAGGGTCACTTTGCACCGCAGTTTCAAGCAGTGGCGTAGCTCAGTGGTAGAGTGCTGGGCTGCCACGCAGAAGACCCGGGTTCGATTCCCATTCGGTCATAGGTGTGTTTTATTTATTTAGTTTTTTTCTTATTTCGTGCGATATTGGTTACGGACACCGGCGGCGGCAGCGGCGGCGGATAACTACGGCGCAGAAACGACCCGTGTTGTGATCTCATAACAGCTTTCGCTGTAAAAATTTATTCTAAAACAGCGCACAAACGGGGCAAGAAAGAACCACACGACACAAGCGCTGAACCACACGACAGCGACACAAGCGCTGTCGTGTGGTTCTTTCTTGTCCCGTTTGTGCATGTGTACGTACCAACAGGCCCGCTTAGCTACCGTATTGAAGATAAAAATTATTGGCTGGCCGTGCTGTTGTGACTTCACAGAGCTGACCGCTGAAGGTTGAACTGCGGTCAGCGCAGAGCAAGGGTAGTGTAAAGGGACGGGTATACAGAGAATGACAGAGAGTGGAGACGGTAACTATTCACTGAACATACGACGGAGCGACTATAGTATGTAGGTCAGAGTTATCAATAGTTCTCTTGCGGAGTGACTTCCTCGTGGGTGTTTGTCATCCGGCCCCGCACGCTGCCACCGTTAGGGTCACGGGGACCAACGGGGCTGCGAGGCCCGACTGCTCGAGGAAGTCGCGCACTGTTTTGTGAGCTGCCTCCCGCGCGAGAGAGCGACCGCGTTGCGTGCCTGTCGGCTGGCCGCGCTCGCGCGCGCTGTAGCAGCTTTTTAAACAAGTTCCTTTTGCGGTGCCTCCGAAGCACGACGTCGCGGGCGCGAGTGTTTGAGGGTCTCCACTTCATCGCATTTGCGGCAGTTGTACATATATACGTAGCTGCGACACCGAGGCGTTGCCCGAGCGTTTGCTTCTAATTCGCACGCACCGTAACCTTAGCGACCTCCCTCCCCCACACCCGGGCTGCTTCTCATAGCGCGCGTGGGTCTGAGTGTATGTTGCGCGAATCCCACTTGCGTTATATTGTTTCGAGTAGCTTATTGTTACGCATAGTTTATGTTACGAGTAGCTTATTTTCTCAACTGTTTACGCTGTAGTCTCACACAGCACAAAGTGTTGAAGATGGCGCCTGTCCAGCAACAGCCCAAGCTTCGCCCTCCTCTTTCACGCAGCTGCGTTGAGGCGGCCGTTCTGTTTTGCCGCGGTTCGTTTTCGTCATATCGCTGAATTCCGTTTGTTTACCGCGTTGGAGCGCATTGTATACGTGGCGTGCGTTCGGCGTTGCGGAACAGCGGGCCACGTATACTATCTAAAACACGAAAGGGATAACAAACGACGCACCGCTTTGTTCCGCGTTGGGCACGGCTTATACCGTCGAGAATGGACCGTCAGCAGCCTGCGCATTTGTCGACTACACCGTTCCATCCCCGCGGGTGATTGCTGTACAGTGCTACGGCGGCCTTCGCATCCGTCTTTTCTCCTTTACTGCTACTCGTTTGCTCTTCTATTCTTTTATTCCCCCGTTTCCTTCACTGTGCAATGCTGCTGCTCAGGTAACCTCCTCGACGGAGACGGTGTTACGTTGATGCACATTTCTCTTGTATTTCCTCTCTTTAATGTATCACCCTCTCATTTCCCGCTGGTTGTCTCAAGACGCGGGTCTCTTTTTCGATGCGACGACGTGTAAAGCCGTTGTTGACATCTGGCCCGTTTGTTTCTAAACAGCCCGTAACTTGGCGCTGATCGTCGCGTTGTCACCGTTCGACCCTTCCGGCATTCATAACCAACCGCTGCGCCGCATCTTTTTGTTTTACCTTCTCTCCCCTCTCACCCTCGCCTCCACGCCAGCTTGCACGCTCGAAATCACTGCCGTGGAGTTGCCGCTGCCGACGTGACATGAGAGAGCGATTGTGGAAGGGATAGGTTTGGGGGGTGGTCGAGGCGTTTTGGGGGAAGGGGGGGGGGGGGGGAACGTCGAAGGGGTCGTCGAGGGCTAGCTACCCTTTCCCCGTTCTTGCACCCCCCTGCTGCTGCGGACGTGTCCCGCAGCTTGAGGAGGGAACACAAACCTGGGTCCCGACCTGGTCGGACCGTCGTGCGTGCGTGCAACGCTCACGCGGTTGGTTCCTGCGCAGTCGTGCGTGCAGCAACGTACGCGCATGCGCAGCGTGCTCCTCTCTTGTCTTCCTGCCTGCGCCGCCCTGAAGTGCAGCGGCGGCGGCAGTGTTGTTCGTGGGCGCTTATAGGCGTCGCACGGTGGCTGGAGGCTTCGCTTCCGCCGCCCACCCTGCGTGGTGGCTGTGGATTTTTGCACCGCGCCGCGGAGAGATACCACCGTCACGACAGCCGAGAACTGTGTACCGCGTGTAGGCGCACGCGTAGATAGTACGAGAGCAGTAGTATAAGTAGCTCGCGCACGTACTACACTACACCACGTATAAGCCGGGGCGCGCCGGTTCTTGCCTGCGCTCGCGTTAAATCGCCTTTCCGGACCGCTAATGACGGTGCTTAACCGACTCAGTGCTGTGATTTGGGCGGTGCGCTCACACCGCGGCGGTGCTTGCTTTGAAGAGCGCTCATATACGCTTGTATAATCCATCTGCGCTCGGAGAGAGAGCTCTCTTTCTCTCCTGCTCCTTTGTTCTCTCGGCGAGTCTTGGCTCTGTTCCATGGCTGACTGCGGACATTCGTCGGCTGCAGCCGTATATACGGCGGTTTCGTATATCCGGCAACACAAGCAGATCACGTCTCTTGTGACCACGTGTACATATATGTGAGGTTTTACGGGCCAATACCACGATATGAGGCACGCCGCAGTGGAGGGCTCCGGAAATTTCGACAATCTAGCGTTCTTTAACGGGCACTCAAATTGCACAGTACACGGGCCTTTAGCGTTTCGCATCCATTGAAATGCGACCGCCGCGGCCGCGATCGAACCCCCCGACTTTCTGTTGAGCAGTCCAGCACCGTAAACACTGTACCACTGAGGCGGACAATATGTATATAATACGCGTTTATGACTTAGTAGGCACTTCGTGGTCTCTTTATGATCATCATTTGCGTGTTCTTCTTGAATGCTTGAGTTGTTTTCGGTCTGCCTTCGACATTCATTGCGTCTTTGGGGCAATTAAGGTCGGCCTAACTGTGCACTGCGTCACGATCTATACGTAAGGGCATACTTAACACCACGCACACACTTTCAGGGTGGCGCCGCGGGTGTGCACGAATTTCGGAGGCCACAGCGAGCTCTGTATTGGATGGACAAACACGGGCGTTGTGCGCGTTGCGAAGGATGTCGGAACTGTGTGTCTGTCGCCGTTCAAGCGAATCCGGAAAACCGGACGACTCGTTAAAATATTCTTTCAGCTTTGTCATATCTTCTTCCTCATTCACTCCGGCAGGGAGTGACAGCGTCTCATTTGCTTCCCCCCTCACCACTCTCTCCATTAACATCCCCGACAAGCCGCACGCTTCCTCTATCTCCGCAGCACACTGCAGCATCCCCCCCCATAAAATCAGTACAGCGCGCTGCGGCCACCATTAATTAATTGCCCGTCGGGTCCGCGATAAGGGAAATGCGAGCTGCGATGGTTCTGATGGGGGAAGCGATTTTTTTTTCGTTGTGTCCTTTTTATTTTTGTTAGCTACCCTGATTTACGGCTCGAGGCTGCTCTTTTTTTTTTTTTTTAGTTTGACCCGTTTTGTGGCGCCTGTTCGGGTGTCTGTGTATCCGCTCGTCTTGAAACGCGGCGTAATTCTGTGCCCTTACTGCTCTCGCTTTGTTCCAGCAGCTGGCGCTTTGAATTTATAGTTGCCATTAAGCGCGCTTCCCCCCTCACCTCTCTCTTTCTTCGTCCCCGCATCCGACAATAATGTCGCCATTGTCATTTCACCGTCGTTCCTTTCTCTGCAATCTGTTTCGCCTTCTTTATTCTCGCGTTTGCTTCCGTTCACATCGAATAATTGGGCTCCATAAGCGCTTCTATTTACTTCGTTATTATTTTTGCGATGTGAACTGGGTTTCCGAGTGGTAGACCCTATGTTAAGGACATGGGACATGTATATCGTAGAAGCAAGAATCCGCGTGTGTTCTCTTTCTTGGTGGTAAAAGGCGCCGCCGTGGTGGTGGCTTGCTGAGGAGCTAGCGGTCCGCCTCGGTGGAACAGTGGTTGCGGTGCTCGGCTGCTGACCCGAAGGTCGCGGGTTCGATCCCGGCCGCGGCGGTCGCATTTCGATGGAGGCGAAATGGTAGAGGTCCGTGTACTGTGCGATGCCAGTGCACGTTAAAGAACACCAGATGGTCAAAATTTCCGGAGCCCTCCACTACGGCGTCTCTCACAATCATATCGTGGTTTTGGGACGTAAAACCCCAGATATTATTATATTAAGCAAACTTGTAAAGTATGCAATCCGATAGATTACACCGCTTCGCTTCAGGCTGTTTGTTGGTGGCCTGCGCGTTGAGCCGGTTTGATATCTTTATATCTCATAACCATATCGTGGTTTAGGCCCGAAAAACCTTAAATATTAGATGCGAAGCATCTTATGCTCGGGGCTCTGTCCGTCCCTCCCGCGTCCCCCCGTCCGGCCACTTTCATGAAGTAGGGAAGCACCCATTATGCGAACCAGGACACTGTAGTAATATGAAGGCCGTCAACCAGTACAACAGTAATCAGAGTCATGGCCGAGAGCACAGAGAGGCTGCTTAGCAATGGCTAGGCAGGTGGTGTCTGTCGCCCAGGTTGACCCCATTCCTTGATCTTGCTTGCATGTGTTTGGAGGGAACTTAGTCCGTCCCTCCTTCCCGCGTCCCACATCACCGCAGCGCATGCGCGTCCCGCCCCCCCCTCTCTCTCCTACGCTCTCCCCCCTTTCTCTCCTCTAGGAATCCTCTACTCTACGGAGCGGCCCCCCGCGTCCCACACCCCGCACAGCGCATGCGCGTCCCCTCCCCTATCCTACGCTCACCCCCTTTCTCTACTCTAGGAATCGTCTACTCTACGGAGCGGCTCCGGTGTCCCACAGCGCATGCGCGTCCTCTCCCCCCCTCTCCTCTAGGAATCCTCTACTCTACTGAGCGGCTCCCGCGTCCCCACACCCCCCACAGCGCATCCGTGTCCCCTACCCCTCTCTCTCCTCTCCTACGGTTCCCCCCCGTTCTCTCCTCGAGGAATCCTCTACGGAGCGGCGCGCACGACAGGTGGTGCGACAGCTGCATACTACGCTGGGGGGCGCCACGGTAGTTCCGCGGTATGAAAATGACGGAGCGCGCGTGCCTCATTCTCTCTCCTGTGCAGTGCCGCGATGAGCGCCCTGACCGCTGCCGGGAAATGAGAGCGGCGACGTTCCTCCCGCTCAAGCTAATTATCTCCCCGATGCTTCGCATCCACACATGGTTCCCTTTAGCGGGAGATGGGGAAGCTTTTACTAACGCGAGCACCCGCGCTAACGCTGAGAGGTTCTACCGGGCTTGCGTAAAAGCCGGCGTGCTTCACGGACGATCAGATTGCTGGTGACCGACGATCGTGCTCGCCGCTACCAGTGTACAGCGCGTACTGCCTGTACTTTGAGTTCCTTCTTTTCGTGGGCACAGGTTCGCCGAATATAGGGTTCCATTGTTACCGACTTGGAGTTTTTCGAGCTTCACCGTCACAACCACGCGGCAATTTATTTATTTATTTAGTTATATATTTATTTATTTATACCTCAAATACCCCAGCTTGGGGTTTTACATGAGAGATGGGCTTTTATTTAGTGACAATGATTCAATTGAAAACTTTAAGGCTTGCGGGTCGGAGTGGATGGAGCGCAGCCCCTGTGCGTTTCAGTCCCTTGCAGTCTTCACAAAGAAGGACTGGGTTTATACTGAAAGATATACATATACTGAAAGCTCCTTATAGATCATCTCATCGGTGTTCTTATCTCTTTGTACAAGACTTATACGAACGTCCTTACGGCAAAGTGTTGAGGGCCGCCTTCAAAAATACTCTGTCGTACGGGTCACTCCGTTCCGAAAAGTCGCTCTTGGCGCGGCATATCCGGGACGCGAGGAATTTCTTCGTTACGCCGGTCATTTGGTTGCAGTCAGCGGACGCACGTTCGACCGGACAGCGTGCTCTCACGATCGTCTGTGCATGCATGAGTGTGCGAAAAAGGGACGGCGACGGTTAAGCGGAAAAACTGGTGTGGGAGGGGGGATGAGGTGGAGCGTGTAGATGGAGGAGCGGTTCTCCTCCGTGGCGAGCGACTTCCGGCGCCTCGGCCCGAACGCTTCGTGAGCGTTTCTCCGCTGTCGCACGATGTCTCCATTAAGGCAAGGTCAGCTCGTGATTTATGCCCCGGAGGAGGTGGAGGAGTGCGCGTCTTCCTGCGAGCCCTGTCGTCGCACCGCCGCCGCTCCGTGGTCTCCTCCGAGAGCGCATTGACACGCCCCCCTTCTCGTCCGCATGGCTTCTCTCTCGTGTGTATATATATATATATATATATATATATATATATATATATATATATATATATATATATATATATATATATATATATATATATATATATATATATAAAGCTCGATGCTTTTACTGGAAAATACAAGGCAGATGATTCTTGATGGTTGGCGTTTTTGGAGAGACCGGTACGGAGGCAGCCAACCGAACGTTGCGTTCTTTTTCCCTCCTTTATTTCACGGTAACTCGCGCCCCCTTCTGCAGTCCATTCATTGCGAAAGCGGCGTGGTTTGAAAGGGGGGCGGTAGTGGTGGAAAAGAGGTATTGGGGGGTGAGCATCGGGCAGCACGATTAAAACACGATTAAAGACAGGGGAAAAGTTACCCTAAAGAAGTGAAAAAGTGTCCGCCCAACACGTAATTGCTGCGTCTGAGCGCACAGTGCGGGCAAAGCTGTGGCGGCATGTATAGGCGAAACAGTCATTCTCGGCCAATACGCTGTCTCTTACTGCATGGCGTGCCAGTGGTTTCGCTCGCAGTTTGGCAAAGAAAGCGACTGGAGTCGTGCTTCGTGGAGAGTTTTTGCCTGCCAACTAGCCGCGTGACGTAAGGCTCCCTCCTAATTTATCTCTTCCTGCGGTGGCAGTCAGGTTTTCACGGCAACTCGGACGCTCTGGGGTCGGGTTTCAGGAGCGGGAGCGATTAACTGGCGCCGGAAGTCGCCCACCGAGGAATCGGGCGCCGTCCGTGAAGACTCGCCGTGGCGCGGTTCACGTGACGGCGTCCTTTCGTCGCGGAGCACGTGGTCGCGCTCTCGTTTTCTCATCGGCCGTTTATTGGTTCATTTTAAAGTCCAAACGTGGGAAGTCCAGCAAGCCCGTGAGGTGGCGTTGAGGCAAGGCCTTGACGTTCCCCCCGTGGGAGGCCTGAGCCCATGTTGCGATAAACCTTGCCGGACGTTGTAACCATCCATCCTGTTTACTGCTGCTCACGGGTGGGGGGGACCCCTTCGCATCGGACGATAAAATGTTTTCGTATACGCGTTATCGCGGTCATCATATTCGCCGTACACACCCTAAACATCACGCCTTTTGCGGCTTTCTTTTGACGTTTTCGCCAATGGTTATATCGCGATAAGTGGGGAAAAGGAGCCACACGCTTCGTTTCTATGCAGTCTTCGAAATTCAAATAAATTAGCTCTATTGTATAAGTATGTATTTTGTCACAATTCGTCACATTATTCCTTGGCAGCACACAAAGCTCATGGTGTAGTCAGTTTCGTGTCAGGTTGCCGTCCGATTTTTGCGTCTACACACCTTTAACCTCCCTGAAACCGCCAGTTTATTTGACGTCACCAGTATCGAGAGGAAAGTTAGCGGATACGTTTTTCGTTTTTTTTTTTTTTGCTATTCATATATAGACTGTAGTTAAGATGCCCTTCCAGCAGCTAAGCTAGCCAACAGAGTTGAGTAATCGACCGTGTCTACAGTCTATCTCTTTCTGTGCCCGTTTCTCTTTACCATCTAACACATCGCCACATAGACTCGGAGTACGAATCACGACGTCGAATTTGGCGGCCGTCACGATCGAGGTCTCCGAGGCACTCGCGTGTTAGCCGGATGACGAATGGAGTCAGCTACACATTTTGCTGCCGACTGTATAGCCCCCCCCCCCCCCCCTTATATAGACTATACTATACTGTAGTCCCGACGGCTTGCAGTGCGCCAGCGTTCCTTGTTTGGCCGCTGAGATGGGAGCTGTTTGTGTTGCTTGGCGCACTGCAGCACTCGATCGACAAGGTGTTCTCGAGTAAGGATAGATATCCATCACGTTGGCGCTCGCGCACGCCTTGGTGGAAGTGTCCCTGCGTGGATGATTGCTCTTGACGCATGACCTCCTACTTCTTCTTCTCCTCCATCACCGCGCGCGCGTCGCCTGTTCGCGTCTGTATCGATAATATTGTGCAGTATGTCGCAGTAGCTGCAGCGTTACTTCGTTGTGAGGGCAGGGTTTGATGCTTGGCTGTCGATTGGGCTATAGTATGAAGAGAGTCGCTTGTTGGGCGAGTTTATACATGGTTATACTTGGGGAATGCCAGCAAACGTTGCAAAAGGGGGGAAAAAAAGAAAGAAAGCGAAGAGGCAGAACAGAAAAACGAAGGAGGCAGCCGCCTTTGTTTCGGTTTCTCCTTCTGAATGTAGACAATTTTTTTAGGGGCGAAGCACCTTAGGGCCGAGGCTTGTTCGTCCGGTGTCCGTCACGGTACGGTACAGCACCGTGTAAAATGCTAACAAAAGGTTAACAAGAACAAAATAAAAGGCTGTTAACCAGAACAAAATAAAAGGCCCCAACACCGCAAAAACAGCCACATTTAGGCACCCATCAATGAAAGCATATGACAGAACAAAAGGTTAACAAGAACAAAATAAAAGGCTGTTAACCAGAACAAAATAAAAGGCCACAACACCATAAAAGCACCGACATTTAAGCACCCATCAATCAAAGCATATGACAAAAAAAAGGTTTAACGATTGACTAATATCCGTCATAATTGTGACAGAACAATATAAAACACCTACAAGCAAGCACAAACCTTTTATACTAGTCGGCGACTTCAGCGAACGCATTATGGATCTTAGGACCTAGCTTTGTCGTCGACGCTCTCGGTCCGCTATCATGGTGATTAGAAAACCGTTGCTATAGTCGAAACATGTGTGTGTATGTGAATAAAAAAAGAGGTTTACAATAGGCGAACATCAATCATAATTGTGACAGAACAATATAAAACACCTACAAGCACAAACCCTTTATACTAGTCGGCGACTTCAACGTAGACATTATGGACCTTAGGACCTAGCTTTGTCGTCGACTCTTTATGTCACTTAATGTCACTCAATGTATGTACATTGTATGGGGCAACGCTCGGGTAACGTACGGTTAACCACCCATACGATACCCAGAGCTTCGTCCACTCGTCATGATTCACTTCGTGGAGATGCGTGGATTTTTGGTTTAGTTTTTCCCTATTTGCTCACTGGCATTCTCCTGTATAGTATGGCGTACGTATCACTCGCCTGCGAAGTATCCGTTCCGTGCTGCCCTTATGCGTACTGTTTTATCACGATACTGATACTGCGCTGCGTCACTTTGATGTATTGCCTATATCTCTCAGGATGGTTGATTTCTCTTTTTTTCTTCTCGTTTTTTTTTTTCTTTTTTCGTGTGGCTCATATGAGTACCATACGATGGATCTTGCCGTTGTTTGCATCGGCGTATTAGTTTGCTGATTGCGGAACATCACAAAATAAGACGAAACAGACACAAAACTTCTTTGGTGTTTCGTCTTAGTTCGCGCTGTCCCGCAATTAACTGTTATCAGCTGGCCCAGTTAACCACCCTTCTGCAATTTAGTTTACTGCTCTGTGTGATTTTAGCCGGATAAGTCGGATAAGTACTACCTAACCTCAGCGCACAAACAACTGGTGTGTCTCAGTACGAGTTGCGAATGCTGTATAGTTTCGGAATGGCTTCTTGTTTTTTCACGTGTGGTACCGCTCGCTTTTTCGGCAGGACAGTCGCGCCTGTCTCATTAAACAGCAGCGCTTCAAACTATAAGCAGCCAAGCCACTAACACGATCGAGCCGGTGAAGCGAGGCAGCTCGCGTTATCGAACTTTGGAGCTTCTGAATCGATAACGGTGGAGTTCTATCTACAGCACAAAAACGAGGGACACAATGATACCGGCGTGTTCCACGGTGTGGTGAGGCTAGCTTCGTGTAGTTTGGCCGGGTAAGTGGGCACTTCGTTAAGCATATCAATGATGTCTATCCAAGCGCGGCAACGGCATTCTCGGCTTTACGAGAGACCACTACATTTTTTTTTCTTCTTCGGCTATGGAGGCGTTTTTGCGAAGCATTCACGCAGAACGCTCTGTACGGCCGCGCTTTCAGCGCGCGCAGGTGGTATCGAGAGCGCTGATAAAGCTAAAGCGGAACCTCGTAGACCTGTAGTATTTGTACCGAGCATATGGATAACTGCAAAAGAAATGCTATATTTGCATACTTACATTCATCGTAAATGATTGCCGCGTAATCCCTCCCCCCCCCCCCTCTTTTTTTTTTTTTTGCCCGCACAATGGTGCACAGATTTAGTAACGTCCGAAAGTGCGCGCGTCTGCCAAGAAAACACGGCAACTGAGCTCTCGCAGGTTGTTCGGTGCTGCTGCTTCTCCTTGTCTTTCTTTCTTTCTTTCTTTCTTTCTTTCTTTCTTTCTTTCTTTCTTTCTTTCTTTCTTTCTTTCTTTCTCAGGGCTCGATCGTCTTTCTGGCTAATACGTGCGCCTTTTAAATGCACGGTAGATACTATGTTGCAAAGCCAGCGCGAGCTTGCATGCAGCTCTCCTCCGTGACGCAATGGTGCATGCAGCTGTGCCAGCGGTTTGTTTTTGTTGCGACTACGTTTACATACGCGCGCGCCAGCAGTTCTCTTTGTTTCTATCTGCGCCGGCCGCGCTGTTCCGCGCGAATGCACGCAACTACGTATACTGACAACGTCGTTGACGCGGCGCGAGCTCTATTTTGCGTGCAGCGTTTTTTCCTTCGAGACTGCTCGCTGCGTTGCTGGCGTTCTGTTTTAACTGCATCAGGTTTTACGTCACCAAACCACGATATGTAATTGAGAATGTGATTTTATTTTGTTTACGATATTTTTTTCGCGAGCTGGGCCGGCTTATCTTGTCCTGTGCCAGTTGACGTGTTGCTCCGTGCAACTGCACTTCTAGTTTATGAATAGAGCGTGATTAATGATAGTAATATGGGGTGTTTTATGTTCCCAAACCGCGATGCGACTATGAGACACGCTATAGTGGAGGGCTCCGGAAATTTCAACCATCCGGTGTTCTTTACCCCGCCTTGACGTCGGACGGTGTACGTACGCGGGCCTCTAGCATTTCGCCGCCATCGAAATGCGACCGCCGCGGCCGGGATCGTACCCTCGACTTTCGGGTCAGCAGCACTACGGCGCGTCTTATAATCGTATCGTGGGTTCGGCACGTAAAACCCTTGATATTATTATTATTATTATTATTATTATTATTATTATTATTATTATTATTATTATTATTATTATTATTATTATACTTTCATGTTACAGATGTGGCATTCAACTTGCGGAATGCCCACAAAGCATTTTGTCGTTTCAATTGCAGCTGGGTTCTAATTTGCCGCAGCATCTGGCTGCGTCGTTATCGGACGGGTCGTCGATCTACAGCACGACGGTTGATGAGCTTCTCGCACTAAACACATCTCTCCCAAATTTAGAGTTCGCGAAAACTAATTTACCAGTTCACGAAAGTTCACGAATTTAGAGTTCACGAAATATAATTTACCAGTTTCGAACGGTACAGCAGCCGTGTGTGTAAAACCGAGTGACGACGAAATGACGATATGAAATGCCCCCCCCCCCCCCCCCCCCTCTCTCTCTCCTCCCCACTGAAAAAAAAAAAAAAAGACACTCTCAGGTATCTATGAAGCTGATCGCAAAGACCATACTTTTGTACACTGTAAAAACAGTGAAAGATTGGAAGCGCTGGATGTATACAGTCGGCGTCAAAAATTTAGAGACGACTAGGTCGGTGCGAACTTTGACTTTTCCGCTAATTTGTGACTGTATTCGGTCGAGCTGCACTGTATACACGTTAGCGCGTTCTAGAACAAGCCGGAAAGCTTTAATTCAAAGTTGCTTGCAGAAGCAGCGGAAATATTCAGCTTTTTTCTTGCCTTTCGTGGACTCTAAACTTGCGAAGCTGACTGTACGTCGTGGCTCTTAAGCGTCGTCTTAATATATATATTTTTATTTATTCATTAATTTCGGCTGAGTGGTATGCTGCTGCTTCTTGTCGCACGAAGCGAAGGAATTGCGCGCACAATTCAACGCCGACGCACTTACTCCGCCGTTGGGCACCAGAGCGTGCGGAGCAGTGCGTCAAATGTAGTATATCACTGGCGTTGCTATTCGGGCGAGTTGGTGTATACGCGTTTCATAACTGCAGCGTATATATATTACCGCGACACATATAAGAAAGAAACCATGACACACACAGAAGAGACAGCTGGGTGCTAGCAAACCGCTCACTATTATTACTAGTAAAGCAGCACTACTACTAAAGCAGCAGCAGCAGCAGCAGCAGCAAACCCCTCAGCCGAAATTACAGACACACACACAAAAAAAAAGGACTACGCTTGACAGACACGACGCACCTTAGCGCCCACCTGTATCTTCGTGTGTGTGTGTGTGTCGTGGTTCTTTTCTTGTATGCGTCGCGCCTGCACATGCTGCAGTATAGTATATCACCCTGTTCCGAACCGACGACAAAGTAGTTGCTCGTCGTTACGTGACGTTACACGCTCCGTATGAAAATGGAGGTTGCTTTCGATCCGAGAAGCTTCAGTCAGCGATGCCAAACTACAATGTCGAGTTAAAATGTACTCAGGCCGAGCTTTCTTTTTTATTTCCTGCGTTTCTGTTCACAGTTACAACGATCAACGGCAGACAGTTAAGGCGATCGTGCGTGCCGTATGGCGTAGTCACGACGAAATTAAATGAACTCCCCCACAAAAAGTAGTAGTAGTAGTAGTAGCATTAGTAGTAGTAGCATTAGTAGTAGTAGTAGTAGTAGTAGTAGTAGTAGTAGTAGTAGTAGTAGTAGTAGTAGTAGTAGTAGTATTGCAGCAAGAGCTGTAGTAAATGTATTAGTAGCTCCAAATGCTCCAGAAAAGAATTGTCCGATTGTGCCAGTACTTTTTGTACAATTCCCAAATTCACAAAAACGTAGTTTCCTTTTACATACTGTGTACCGTCTTGCCTATTTCTTTTTTCTTGTAATGTTTCCATTTACATTTATTTACAGTTTAGTTTCCTTTAGGTATTATATCACGTTTTGTATGTGTTTTGGTAACGTGTACACCTATCTGTAAGACCTTTTTTACACGCATTCAAATAACACTATCGGTCATAGGGACCCCTTCTACAACTCACGTTGAGTTCTTGGGGCCCCAACTCTATAAATATAATGCACTGTACTCTACTTTTGTAATGGACAGTAAACTGATCGATCGATCAATGGATTGATTGATTGATTGATTGATTGATTGATTGATTGATTGATTGATTGATTGATTGATTGATTGATTGATTGATGCACACACCCACCAACGACAACGCTGGAAATGGATTCATTTTACTCGTGCGAACATATAGCTTTGGAGTAACACCACAGCTCGCGTGCGCTATGTCATTTGCCCCCTATTGTCTCCCCCACGTGTCTCCCTTGTGGGCGAACATGTGCGTGTGTGTATGTGTATCTGTGCTCATACATCTATGCTCGCGTGCAAGCCTCTCTCGACGGCGGCTTTCGCGGGCCGCCGACCATGCGTGACATGCGCAAGCCTGTCCGCGACGCTGTCGCTGCCGCGTGTATACACGGCATGTGTACGCGCAAGCACATGTACATGCGTCGATTACGCCATTCGTTGGTGGAAGCGTGCGAACGTGGAAACACGGCCCTGGACTATGCTCAGATACGCCTTTCGATCCGAACTATATTGACAGGGAACCCTCCGCGCCGTTGCTTTGTTTGCAGTATTGTCGGCTCGCTTCCGGAAAAGGGCGTTGCAACAGCGCCAGTAGTAGTAGTAGTAGTAGTAGTAGTAGTAGTAGTAGTAGTAGTAGTAGTAGTAGTAATCAGGGGCGTCGGCAGGGGGGCGTGTGTGTAAAGACATGAAATATAGGCTATCTTTGCCAGCTTTTCATGACGCTTCCGTTTGTAATTCAAACGTCTAAGTTTCCACGGAGGCTTGTCTACATCTATACTAAATGAAACTACAGGCCTCTGACGTGGTACGAGAATTATATATGATTGATTGATTAAAACTTTATTACGCCCAGAAAGGGGAAGTGATCCGGATTTTGGTTACGGAGGAGGTGGGCGGGGATCGCTTGAATTGCCGCATCCTCCAGTGCGCGTGTTCCAGTTTCCCGTGAACTCGGACGAGCCCGCAAAGGGGGGATATGCGTGGTTCTTTCACGCGAATACATCCGTTCCCTATCCTTCACGTATAGAGAAGGCCGTGTTTCCCGTGCTTACAGGGGCTCCGCCTCCTTCGATCGCACCGCCTGTAATCAGCCGGCCTCATCAGTTACAATCACGAGCATTCAACTGGCCTGATCAATCATAATCGACTGTACACAGAAGCCCGCAGCGCAGTACCGTGCCGATGTGTGTAATAGCGCAGCCACGGCCAGCGCGCCCTCGAAAATACATCTTTTCCGTGAGAATGGAGTTGTCTGTTTATTTGCGCTGCTGCAGGCAACTGCGGCTCCTTCCTGGACCCCGAAACTCCGCCTCTGCAGCGTTGCTATATACCGGCGGGGGGCCCGGTGCACTGTGTGTGTGTGTGTATGTCTTTGCAAACCTCCCTTACTTTGTATCCTTACCACTGGGCCGTGTAGCACCTTTGTGCTTTCAGGCGGCTGTGGTATGTATATATATACGCAGAAGCCCTTGCGCATGTGTGTGTTTGTCTCTGCAAACCTTCCTTACATTGTATCCTTACCACTACCCTGTACAAAGTCTTTGTACTTTCAGGCAGCTGCGCTATGTATCATCTATACGCGCAGAAGCTCTCGTGCATTGCGTCATGTCTAGAGCTTTGCGCGCACTTAGCATTGCCCGCGCCGCGTAAAAATCTGTGCCAGCCGCAAAGTATAGCGTCGATAAGCTAACCTTTGTTGCGGGCATCAGTACACACGTGACGTGATATGGAAACAAGTACACGTAAACTCATAGGCAAAGGGAGAAAGAGGGAATTCGAGGGAGATCTGCTGACCATTGCAGGCCGCCGAGACGGGCACAAACCCTGCCTGTCTCATTCGGGCGGAGGGAACCAAGAGGGGCGATGTTTTCCTGTAGAGCGTAGTAAAATGCCATACCCGTCTAATGTATATGCAACAAGAGCGGTATAAGTGAGCCCGTTGCGTGGGGTACACGTCGGAACATGTATAACTTACACTAAGCTGTACGAAAAAAAAAAAATTAAGGATAAAGAAAGGCCATCTTTTCTTGTCTAACCTGATTGTCAAAAATGCATGACAGGAAGTCTGCCGAAGTCATTCAAATTAGCTGCTGTCACGTAAAAGAGGTGAAACTAATTGCTTTTTAGTTCCACATGAAGGTTTTTCTTTGACTACAGCCCCATGCGTCGTCACGCTTTTAATGTTATCTCTAAGGCTCGCGTGGAACACGCCTTTGTCATGCTGTTAACGACTTCGCAGTGTTTCTCTACACTGCATACCGCGCGTGATGCGGGGCGAAGCGCCGCGGCAAGTCATGCGGGAGTCCTGCGCGTCTGATGCTTGCCCGATTACGCGCCGCTTAACATTCAACGACTGTTTAGCGTATACGCGCACTCTGCAGCAAGTATATGCACGTATATATATACGTTAGGTTCTTGCTGGTTACTACGCCAATTCGGCTGCGACGAGCCGCGTCGACCCGTTACGCTTTACTGATCATCTGCCCACGTTATCGTTTGGAAGGAAGGCCGCAAGACGAAGAGAGAAAAGGGAGAGGGATGGGTGGGGGGGCGTGAGCGAGTTCCCCGTTTTCGAGATGTGAATGGCGAAGAGGTATGACGTTGTACGCTGCTATACTCGGCGACAGCTTTTCTTGACAGCACTGTGGAAGCTACAGAACCAAAGCGCATGTCTGCTGCCGCGCCGTAAAAATAGTACTGAAGTTTATTGATAATTTTCTTATTTGCCTCGCTGAAATAAATACTGCTTTATTTATTATGAGATTTAAACAGTTGCGGGAAGTTGCAGGCAAAATACAGTTATCGTTCACCTTGCAAGAATGCTTTCCGTTTCTTAGACAGCACCACCTTTTCAGCCCACCCGTTTTCCAAGGAAACATGGCGTCCGTGACGTCACTGTACGGCCGAATACGCGCTGTTAAGTTCTCCAAGAAAAATATACTCGTAATAGGACACTCAAATGTACACTGAACAATCGAAGTGTTTCTCCCATTCATAATTTTCATGTATGTGTTTTTCTAAACGCGTTAACGATGAGAGCGAGCAATACCGAAATCAGCCGCAAGCTGCCGAACTACTTGCGGAGCAACACGAATGTGTGGAAGCCCCGCCTCCGTAGCCTTCGCTCCAATGTCAAGATAAGTTGTCGCCGAGTATAGTTTTCGTAAGCATGCAGTCGCCCGGTTAACTGCGACATGCCGGAAAGAAGAACCCGAAGGAGGAGCGGGGACGCGTTTGTCGCTTTGCATGAACTATTTTACGGATGGGCTTCGGCGCCGCCATATCTGGCTGTAACCTGGCCGCTTTGTATCTCTATAAATTAAACGAACAGGGCTACGGTGAACGCGTACGCATGCAAAAGGTTGGACCGGTGCATGCTACGTTTATTGACCCTATATTAATTCACGTATGTATACAAAGATAAGAAAACGTTCGTTTAACAGTCCAAGAGCGCCCGTGTGTCTTATGTAAAACCGTCTATAGATAGCTTTCACGTGACGTTACGGACGCAGCTTATGAACAATTGGCACTCCGCTATGGTGGCTTTGATGACAAGTTGCGAAGTGAATCCTGAGTTCGTGTCTCTGTCCGCCGCGATGGTCCGGAAATTTTTGACCAGATGGCCGAAATTTCCGGAGCCCGCCACTACGGCGTGCCCCATTGCCATATCGTGGTTTTGGCACGTAAAACCCGAGATATTATATTATTTCGAGTTTGTGTCTAATAAAGACGTCATTCCATGGCGCGTAACACCACGTAATTCAATCAATTTGTCAATTTAGTTGCGCTACAGAGCACCCAACTGTGGTCATCCACAGTGCGATCCTATATGAAACGTTCTGCCTTGAGAAATGGCGATTCAGGATTCGGGTCATGAAAAACGATTGCATGCACCTGTCGCCGGTGTTGAAGGATTGAACGCCAGCAACAACTCTCGACAGGCTTATTGTATCATACTGGACCCGTCACGTGTGTACTTATCTACGCACTCCGCGAGATCATTGGCCCGACGGTTATTGCGTCGTGACGATGACGCCATTCGCGACCCGACGCGGTGTCGTCGAATGCGCGCGCTCGTGCGTTAGTTGGCTGGGCGGAGGAAGCGGCCTTATCTTTACGGGTAGCGTCGTGGATCGGAGAGGCGATGTATATTCCGGGAAAAATTGGACGGCATTCCGGGGGGGGCACTTATCTTTGCGGCCGTCGTGTTACGCGGTGCGATTGCTATCGCGTTATAGCTCGGCGTCGGGCGGGTCGCCATGGCCGATTGTGTCGTCTCCTCGGACACCTTCCTTAGTACCGTGCAGTGAGGCTACGAATATTTGTATCGGTTGAAGCAAGCATGCACTAAGGCTTTGGGTAAATTGGCGGAATATGCTTTAATTAATGTATCGCCGGCGAGATAAGACCCGTTTGTGGAGTGAATTTTCTCGAATGCCGAATCGGTCAGTCGTCCCGATCGGCAGCCAAAGCCTGCTTTGAGAGAGTCAGAAGACGTCATCCTTGTGACTCCTGCACCCCACCGATGCGGTTGTTTGCGACGACAGTGATATATTTATGGCGCGTGCTCGTTGTCGATCAGATATGGAGGCCGAGGTGAGAGTGGGGTAACCGATAGTGTGAGCGGTACACGTCAATAAAATGACGACCTTGTGTAGATGAAGGGGGAGATCGTGCCTCTGTAGACATATATTGAGGAATGAACTGTATACGTCTATGCGTCACGCAGCCGGCATTGATAAGCACGGCACTCCGAGAAGCCATTTCCTCCGCTCTTTCCCACGCAGTATCGGCTTATCACGTGACCTTCGAAAGAGAGAGAATTGGCCGAGAATGTTCGTGCGGTGGCGTTGCCGGCACTGCACGTGCGCTATAACGTGACCATCACGTGTGAGGCCGATAGGCATCATCGTTTTTCTTTTGTGGCTTCAGTCGTGTGGCGGTGTCCTAATTGTTTTCCATTCTCCATGATAGGTATATGACGAAGAGCAATCGAACGTAATCAAACGAACGTCCCCAACCGCTTGTGTTTTCTGCGAGGTCTGCGAAATTTTCGATCTCTGACGAAAAGCGCGCTGCACCTACGCGCCATCGTAACGCGTTTAACGACGGCGTAGAACAACACTTTTCGGTGCCCCCCTCCCCTCAGGTGCCCCTCGCCACCGCCAATGCCTCTTTCGCTAGTGTCGCGATACTCGGCGGCGGCATTTCCCACCAATCGCTGTGCCCCTTTGCCTCGCGACGTGGATATCGCGCTAGCGCTGTTAACAGTTGCCCTTTGAACTCGCTGTGGAACGGACGCGTGTCGTTCTCTCGGGAACTGAAGGAGCTCCAACGCGCAGTGAAGCGCGAATGGTCGCGAAAACGACGTGAATGTGCCGGTGTAGCCGCTGGCAATCATCTTCGCAGTAGTGGAAGTGCCGTTGAATTTTTTATTTGGGTGCGCGGGCTTGTTGCATACTTAAGAACCCTACGTGCGCTCGACTACCCGAGCAGCTTGCGTAAGCAAGCTAGGCGCAAGCCTCCCGCGTACAATTATACTCCTCCTCCGCTCAGGGCTACATTGAGGGGAAGCAGGAGCTTGCCCCTATGCAGAGCTCTCTGCTAGCAATCCTTCGGAACCCCTCAAAGTTCACTCACGACAGCCCCGTGCCTCTGGCATTCGGCAAGACAGCAGCAGAAGCGGGCTAGTCGGAAAAAAAAAAAAGAAAAGAAAAGAAAACCCCAAGAGAGCTCGCGTGCCCCGCGGGACGCAACGAGCCGTCAGTCCGTCGCTCGCAAAACATCCCTCCATCCCCCGTCCTCGGCTCAGGCAACGTTGTTGTATGACGGGCTATGCTGCTGCTGCTGCTGCTGCTGCTGCTGGTTTTTATGAGCAGTGTCAGATATTGGGCGAGTGTGGAGGGGTCGGCCCTTCTACGCTGATCTTTACTGCTCGCTTCTGTTGTTGCCCCCCCTCCTTCCCTCCCCGCCCTTCGAGATGACGTCCACTTGGACCCTTCTCTGCAACTTTGTTGCTGTTTTTCTTCCGTCTTTTCCTCCGCGCTCCACCGCCTTCGAAGCTGGAGAGGCTGGAATGCTACATTGTAGCAGGAGCCTCGTGATTCTCCGTGCTTCTTTGACTCCGTGAAGCTCTTGAGGGAGAGAGAGCCACGGCGGCCGATGGAGGGCATAGGACCGGCACCCAAAGGAAATAAAAAAGAAAGGAATGCGTACTGCATTCGTGCATTTGATTACGCAGTTTGAGCTCTGGCGTTGCCTAGTCTTATCCTCTCTTTGTAGCCGGACACCGACAAAAGAATGCTTTGTGATTGCCGCTGTTTCTGGAGATGTTCAACGCGAGCTGCGTCCGCGGTGCCCTGATCAATACAGAATGCGGATGGGAAGTTGTTGAGTCGTCGAGGTAGTTTATCACGACGGTTAGTTCTTGTGTTTAAAAGTGCCAGTCTCATGGAACGATACTGTTTGAGGACGCGGATCTGGTCTTCGCACTAAACCTCGCGCATTTGCACATTGCATGTATGATCCCTATATATTTCTATAATTTGGGGATATGGGAGTTTCCGCTTTTTTTTTATTATTATTGAATGCTTTATCGTGAAGCCACTTCCGTGGTAACATTCTTGAAAAGGATCGCGCGATGTTCTTATTGATTTTTTGCTGTCCTCGCCTTGGCTTCGTATGGAAGCCGAGGCGCAGTGTCTGGCAGCGGAGACGGATGGTGAGAAACGAACCGCTGGCATCCGTCTGATGGAGCTCGAACCGCATTGATCGTTTCTTCTCTTGATCTCGCGTACAGGCGTCAAAGCATGCGTCGCGGCACTCGGAAAAGCTCACACGGTCCCTGAATATTCGCCTGTACAGGACGTCGCAAAATGATGATGATGATGATGATGATGATGATGCTCTTGGGATGATTGGCACCTACCCACTCGGGGGGAATCGGCCAAGGGTCCGGCGTAAGCGATCCTTCTTTGTCTCAGTCAAATGTATTAGTCCTCCCCCCCCCCCCCCCCCCCCTTCCCCCCAGCCTCCGGAACTTTTCTGCACATTACGTGGTTTCGCACTGGCACCACGATCGGAGGCGTCGCAGCTTTCTGCGCTTCACGAGGTTTTGCGGCATTGCCTCCGAGATGGGTTCATGTTTGACCAACAAACGACTGTAGTTATCGCGTGGACGTCACGATGATGGCATAATGCCGTCACAAATTTTGGCGACCTGTGACGTTATGATGACGTCATCTCATTATGATTTTTGGCATCGCTTCGTTTTGAGGCCAGTGCCCTCAACGGTCATTTCTCGTGTTTGATGATGCGTCTAAAGGCTTTCGCCTTGTTCTGCTGTGGCGTCTGTGCCCTCTGTGTAACGCTTGCGTAGGAAACAGGAATAAGCGTACCGTTTGTCACATTTGTAAGGTGTATGTTGCAATAGTGAACCAATAGAGTTCCGGGCACGGTGCCTAAAAGAGCAAAAAAAAAAAAAAATTCGCTGAAGGCCAGAAGGGAAACCTCATCTCGCACTTGGGCCACTCGAGCCGCCCACATTTGCCCTGGCGGAGGTGGTGCCTGCTCCGAAATTTTCGAAGCAGTTGTTTCTTCGGTTGCAGGCTTCCGGCGCGCTGCACGCAACCTCAGGAAGCTGTCCACCTCTCGTTGTTTGGACGGTCGTCGTAAAACGGCCCGAGGGAGGAAAAATAAATGGAGCACGGGAGGACGCAACATTACGGCGCTGCAAGCTCCGGTGACGCGAGTTAAAGAGAGTCGGCACCAATGACGCGGGGAGCCGGCTCGATGTGCAGATCGAAAAGAGGCAGCAGCCGACAAGAGGATTGCCTCCCTCCCTTCCCTACTTGCTAGTGCTCGCCGCGAAAGCGAATGAGCCATTCGGTTTGCTTCGCTGAGCGTTCGCCAGAACTCTCCTCCCTTTTCCTTCTCTCCCGTTCGCTGTTGTTCGCTCAACCCTTTTGCGTCGATCCTTTGTTCTGTCGACTTTGTGTCGGAGATGCCGGCGAGCTGTCACTGGGTCCGGAAAAGGAAAGGAGGCGAAGGGGGGAGGGGGGGGTGATGCCGCCTTGTTGCGCTCCTTGTGTCGTGCGCGGATCGATGCCACAATGTATTAGTGCGAGCAGTATAACCAACCGGTTCCGCCTTGTGCGCGTTGGGAACGAAGCCCAGCGCACAATGTAGTGTTCCCGCAGGGTGTGTTTGTTTCGTGCGACAGCGTCACTCATTTGTCCAAAGTTCGAGTCTCCGACACGCGTACATGATAATGGGAGAGGGGGCTCGGGAGCAACTCGTGAGGGACGGTTCTTATGCGGCTGGCGCCCGTTCCGCTTGACCGCTGCTGTTTCTGCTGCTGCTGCTGCTTCCTGATACACTGTATACATTTGAGCGGCGGTGATGCGGATACTGCATACCGCGGTGGTGCGCGCGTTTCTAGCAGCTCCTTGCCACATTCTCAACTGTGTAATACACGTACAGGAAATGTGTGTGTGTCGGTCGCATCAGCGCGTTTGACGGCACATACCGCGGTGGTGCGTGTGTAGAAGCTCTTTGCCACATTCTCCACTGTGCAAGATAGAGGATAATAATTGTTGGGGTTTAACGTCTCAAAACCACGATATGATTATGAGAGACGCCGTAGTGGAGGGCTCCGGAAATTTCGACCACCTGGTGTTCTTTAACGTGCACCTAAATCTAAGCACACGGGCCTCGTGCATTTTCGCCTCCATCGAGAATGCGGCCGCCGCGGCCGGGACTCGATCCCGCGACCTGTGGATCTGCAGTCGAGGTGTAAGATACAGGAGGGGAAGGAACACGGGGAAGGCGGGGACTAAGAAGGGTGACACACACAACAAGCTCTCTCTCTCTCTCGGTGTGTGTGTGTGTGTGTGTGTGTGTGTGTGTGTGTGTGTGTGTGTCTAATGTTTTACCAACACGCCCAAGCTTTTACGTTAAGATAGAGGAGATGCGTGTGTCGCTTGGATCTGCGCGTTTGGCTGCCTCCGTAGGTGTGGTAATAGAATGACTTAAAAATATCACACCCGAACAGCCTTACATCCTTTCTATACTTCCCGTGTTGCGTGCTACTTGAATGACAAGTGCTAATCACATATGTCCCAACTGCGAACTTCATTGACGCCATTGATGAACTTTATTGACTGTTATGATGGTTCAACACATTACAGAACGCAGGCTGTCATTCCGGATGTTTGTCTTCTTGTGGCATTTCACGGCGAGATCACTTCAAATACCTCTGCTAATGAGGTGGGGTTATTCTTGAAGGGTATTAATGCAAGTGAGATCGTTTGCATCTTTAGCCTTGATCCGTTCAGAAATTTCTTCGTCTTGAAAGTTATCCGCGCCGGCGTACTGATATCCCACGACGCGCATGCCCGTCACGTCCAGATTTTGTCAAAACGCAAGTTTTATAAAATCGCAATGATATTCATCTTCGTTCTCAACATCTCGCAGCCTGTGCGCATCTTCTCAGGCATGACGTCGCGTCTTAGCCGTGTATATGTATACTATACGCACGGCTCCTGCCTATATAGCTGCATGGGTGCCCTTCTCTTCCACCGCGCATTTTCCCAGCGTTCTCTCTCTAGCGGAGCTTGCGCCGACGTGGGACCATTAATCTTGGAGTAATCGCTCTCCATCCCCGCGGCTGCATGCAGTGAGGCGTCGGTGCTGCTAGGAGGAAGATTCCTCAGAGCCCCGTCGCTTCGATACAAGCACGCGCTGCTTGCTCGCGTCAGCTTAAAACCGCGCCGCCAAGAAGTTTCGCACCGGCCCTGTTTGTGTATATGCCTGTGCTCGTCAGATCGCTTGTACGTGTGTGCTTTAGGACACGTGTATGTGCGCTCATGTGCACGTGCTTGTGTGTGTGTGTGACTGCGTGCGTGCGTGTGTGTGTGTGTGTGTGTGTGTGTGTGTGTGTGTGTGTGTGTGTGTGTGTGTGTGTGTGTGTGTGTGTGTGTGTGTGTGTGTGTGTGTGTGTGTGTGTGTGTGTGTGTGTGTGTGTGGGTGTGTGTGTGTGCATGCATGCGAGGGGTCGGCGGGTTCTCGTTTCTGATTATTGTTTCTTCTCCTCTCTCCCCGCCATGTCGCCATTTCTCATTTCTTTTTGACGTTAAGTTTCTGTGTTGACTATAGGGTTCTGAGGCCTATGTTGTTCTTTCAGTCTTCTTATGTTCCTCCTCTCCCGATCACGCAAGTAAGTGCACGCTGCCCTTTGTCGTCGTTATTAAGGCGGCTATGATTATTGCGCGAAAAAGATACACTGTTTTCTTTCTCACGGCGCACCTGTCAGGCGCCAGAGGCCCCGGGGAAAATTAATGATCCGTTTGCTTGATTGGGGGCTCCGCGTGGTTGGTTGGTCCGAGTTGGAGAGAGAGAAAAGGAGAAGTGGTCGGAGACCCTGTGCTCGTGTGTACGCTGGCATCTCTTTCTCTCTTAAATGTTGTGTTTGTTTCGCGTACTTTCGAATTCTGTTTTCTTGCAAGGAGGAAAGACGCGTACGCTGCTCTTCGTCCTCATTATGGTTCATCACATCTTCCGAGAGAGAGAGAGATGGCGCGAGGGTAAAAAAGATCAAGAACCGAAGCGGCACGGTGTGTTGTGCCCTGTAGTATATAAATGCCGATCGAGCTGCATTAACGAGTCATTTCTCGGCTGTGAGGCGAAAAATATGCGCGCGCAACGGCAACCGCCGGCGTGCGTCAGCGTTTGTGTGGTGCAGTTCATCGGCTAGGGAAATGTCTTTTATGTTTTTTTTTCGTTACCCGGCTGATATGGCGTTTTGCGTAGGAATTCTTTTTCGCTGTGATCCAGAGAGGCCTTCAGGGGTGCATATTAACGAGATATGCGTGGTTGTTCCGAGTGGATGTTTATATATATATATATATATATATATATATATATATATATATATATATATATATATATATATATATATATATATATATATATATATATATATATATATATATATATATATATATATACACCGTTCTCCGCTTCCATGCGTGTCCTGCTTGTGCCAAGAAGAAGAAAGATGATCGCTAAATGATTCTTCTTATAGTATAGGCAGCCTCGGCGCGTAGGTTGGCGTGGCGCGGCGGCTAGCGTTTGTTGCGTGTATGCGGTCACCGAGGGTCTCGCGACAGGCGCTTTTGGATCACGCGTGTGATTGGCGCTCGAATTTTTTTCTCTCTCCTTTTTTTTTTTCTTTTTTTTTTTCTTAATCGCTGGCAGAGGGTCCTTGTCCTGCCTGGAATGCACCCTGATTGGGCGAAATCATCCCGGTCACCACGATGCCGCGGGGACAGCGGCGCGCGTTGGGTCCTGTTTTCTGCTTTCCTAGAAATCCTCGACCAGAGAGGAGCCGTAGCTGGCATTAAAATAAAATTCTAGGGTATGATTACGGGGCGGCGCTCCGTATAGTTGGGGATTCCGGATTAATTTTTAAATGCCTGGGGCAGAATTCATGAAGCTTCTCGTAATTATTCTCATTGGTCAACCGGATTCGCTGATGATGCGCATTTCCAGCTTCAGGATTGGCTAATATGGTTCACTTAGGAGAAATGCTAGCGGAAAGCGTTTTTGTGAATACGTCCTCGGGTCATTTTGTGTGCGTGCGTGCGTGCGTGCGCGCGCGCGCGTGTGTTCGTTTGTGTGTGTGTGTGTGTGCGTGCGTGCGTGTGCGCGCGCGCGTGTGTGTTTGTGTGCGTGTGTGTGAGCGCGCGTGTGTGGGAGAGAGAGATATGTAAGAACGTGCTCATTCGAAATCTGTCGTATATATATATATATAGCGCTGTTCTGTTGCGTCAATTGTATGGCTTAACATGGGCGTTGCTGAACTAATTAACAAACTTTGGCTAACTGACTTTGTGACTGAGTACAGGGTACGCGTCCCAGTTGCGGAAGCGAAGCCGGATGCGAGCGAAGCGATGCTTGTCACTTCTGTCGTGAAGCCATATATACACGTAGCATAAATATATTGCTCAACAGTGCGCATCTGTCGCGCTACAGCATTACCTCGTCAGCTTCATTAAGGCCCACTTCTATATCACACGCCCTGCAATGAGAGACGTTTTATAAATCTCTTGGATGGTTTGGTTTTAGGGGCGAAGCTTCTTAGGGCATAGGCTAGTCCCGCGTCGTCGTCGTAGCCACCCCTGTGCGATGACGATGACGCTGCCATCACGGCACAGCACATGGAATGTACCCACTATGCGTCATAACGATGACGCTCGTGACGATGAAGAATAAGCGTGTCCCGTTACCCTACTGGTGGGTGACCTTAACGTTGACATCACTGAAAACAGTTGGCTCATACAACACATGGCATCGCGATATGGTCTCACATGCATATCGTTTGACCACATGCAACCAACCACCATCCGAGGAACCTGCATCGATCTCGTCTTTGCAAACTTTCCACTACGACCCATCCAGGAACCGCTCTCCCTCCATTTCACCGACCATGAAGCCGTTATAATGAAGGGGGAGCGGAAGCCACGGCTTATGTAAACGGTAACCACGACCAACGAAGAAACGAAAACAAAACGGAAAATCACGGCTCACGAATAAAATATAAATTTCTTGTATATATACACACAGTGTTTAATTGTCACGTCTTTGATGATGTACTGGGTGAATTTCACGCAAGATTCACGGTTTACCGATGAACCTCCGGAGCTTCGCCCACTCATCATCATTCACTCCGGTGATGTGCTGTGATTTTTTTTGTAAAGATAACTATTTACACGTGTACAACTAACGGAGCAATCAGGTTAGCGTCAAAAGCGACCCTGAGCGGCGGTTGTCCTCGGTCGCACGTGCCTGCAAGCCTCGCAGAGAAAACAGCTTCTGCACGTCGCGGCGAACGCGACATTTCACGCAATCCGTACTTAGGGCGTGTATGGGCTTGATATACGCGGTAACCTCCGTGGTTACGAAACCACACCGCTAACAAGCTGACGCTGCCGACGTGAGCGATGTTAGGGGCAGTGCCTACTCGGCCCTTCGTTCGCGTGACCGTGGCCTCCGAGATCGCGTGGTCGATCTCCGAAGCGATGCTTTCTACGGTTCTCGGCTTTCCGCCTGTCTGGGCTTTTGCCGGTTGCTGCTTTGTGGGTGCGGTCGCGTGGGCGGGGCCCGCTTTGTACGCTGATACTAAGGGCTCGAGCCAGCGTTTGCTTCCCGTTAGCGCGCACGTCCGACGTGTCTCTCTCCTTCCCCACCTCTCTCGCCTTTCTCCCTCGACGCAACCGTTTGCGTAAGCTGTAGCCCGCATGACTGGTTGTGCGCGCGTAAACGGAATGCTTCCCTCGCAACATCATGTGACAGCTACGGTATACTGGCTTTGGTGTTGCGTTCCAGTGCGTCGAGTTTGTAAAACGGCTGTCGTGTCATCTTCATTGTCTTATCGAACACGATCTGCTGCCGCTGGTTTGTATAAACGCTTCGTGCGCACAGCCCTCAGTGGCGCCTGAGTTATGTCTATCTGCCTATATTCCGTAGCTGTATGCCGAAGCCGCTGCAATCTCGGGAACAGTTGAACTCCCTAATTGGATTTGTGCAAATTCCTTCGCGGTTACGGCCACTTAGCGCATTGCGGCAGCGGCTTTTCGTGCTTTTTTTTTCGTTTGTGTGTTTGCTTGCGAGACCGTTTTGAACGGCTTAACGATGGTTGCGCAGCTCACAGGTACTGTCCCGCTTTTAACTTCTTGCGATCTGGGGCAGTTGCCGCAACACTGCAAAATACTAGTAGCGCGAATTTTGCGGCTTCGGCACTTCTACTGCTTCTTTCCCTCTGTACGCTTTCTTTCTCCGCAGTCTACCCGTGCACAATAGCGCTCTCTCGTCGAGCTAGGTGGCTGTTTAATTAGGCGCCCATCCGACGGACGGACGCGCGGTGCGCGTGATGGAACGGAGCGCTTCTTGGCCCGTGTGTGTGTGTGTGTGTGTGTGTGTGTGTGTGTGTGTGTGTGTGTGTGTCTGTTGCGTGCGGCCTCGGAAGATGCTTCATTATCCGGGAAAACAAATGTTTGTGGCGGGCGCGTGTAGCTACAAACGCGCACGCAACACAGCTGCATCTACCCCTTCCACGACCCGTAGCATTCTTTTTTTTTTTTTCTCGCGCTCTACGCCGGCAGCGCAGTTCCTTCTCTCCCACGGTCCATCCAGCGTTTTTCTTTCTCGTGACTGACCCTCGCCTCCCCCTCATGACTGCTGCTGTTTTCAGCACTCGCTGCTCTCGGAGTGGTTGTCCCAGTTCCGTGCAGTGCTCCGAGGTGATCGGGAAGAACAAGATGGGGTAACCCTTCCTCGCCGCCGCCGCGACCCCTCTCGCGTTTTGTTTTTTGGGAGGGCGTATACTGCCCAGCGCCCGCGTAATCTCGTATGATTGCTGTTGGATGACGCGACGCACTTAGTGTTTGAAGGATCGGTACCCGAACTCCTGTCGTGCTTGATCGAGACGCGTGGTAGCGGCCCCATAGGTGGCTCTTTCTCCGTCTCCAGCGCCGGAGATGGGAGAGGCGGTGCGCGGTTCAAGAGACAGTGTTGTCTCGCGCTCGTTCTTGTCCCTCACCCTCCCCTTCTCTCCTTCCTTGCGAGACAAATCTTTCTTCGCTGCGTTTTGTTGTGTCGATGTAAGCTCCCTGTCGGTGCTCACACACACGCCATCCGCTCGTCACATGGCCGGCTATTTCTCGATCTGTCATTCTCCGGTGAACAATCGCAGCAACTCACGAACGACTGTCGTCCGTGCGCGTTATAAGAGCTACTCGCTACAAGCCCGCAGAATCGTCAAACATACCTCCGCTGAGCACTAAGCTTTCCGGGTCTCATGGCAGAACGCTAGATTTGGCAACTGTATGTGCAGATGTAGAATCGTGATTCAATTTCTTTCTTCTCGCACTTGTGTGTGTCGTCAGTATAGTGTCACGAACGCGATCACAGTTATCACAGACGCGCTCGCGTGTTTGTAAGTGTGCGCGCTCGCTCGCCTCTCGATCGCGTCTTTCAGGTTTTCCGCGCGTTCTGCACCGAACTGCGTTACGCATCGTCGGCCGGGAAATGGTGTAGAGTTCGGCGAGATAAGGCCGAAGGGCGCTCTGCTTTTCCTCCCTATCTAGCGGGCTCCGTATTTATGCGCGGCAGCACGGAGCGTGCGCGTACGTGCGTGCGAATGCGTGCGCGGCGCGCGGCTTTGTGTGCGCTGTGTTGTGCATGTGTATGTGTGTGTGTGTGTGCGCGCGCGCCGCTCCGTGTAACAAGCATTGCGCGCTTCTCCTTTAAGCGTGCGAGGAGATGGAGGAGGCGCCGGGCAATTATTTTTCCCGCTTCGTTGATCCGTGACGCATTGTCCTTTCTCGCTCGCACACTGCACTGGCGTTGCTAGCGGCGCTGCTGCTGCTGCTGCTGCTGCTACTACTGCCACGGCGCTGCAGCGCGGCACTATTTAGTGGCAGAGCGGTCGGTTCTTTGGCGTTCACCGCCAGTACCCTTCTTTCGTTGTTGTGGGGCGCCGAAACTGATTTTTCTCTGCCTTGCGCGCGCGCCGACGCGCCGCGTTTTGCGCGTGCTCGTTTCAGTCGGCGCTGAAAAGAGAGCGTTTTATTATTATTTTCTTTAATCTTCAGGGCTCCGCGGGTGGCGCGCGAATTCTTTTGAATCGCAGTGAGCTGTATACGTGCTTGTGTCCGCGCGTGCCCGTGTGAGTATGGCTCGCGGCTAATCGCTTTTCCGAGCATCCCAAGTTCGCACCCGAACTTTAGAAAGAGCTCCTGTTCGCATATTGCGGAGCGCCACGCTACAAGCGAACAATGAATTTTCATATATAGTCGCTTCCATATAGCTATTCTCTATGTCCTATTATTTTTGTACTGCTATGCTATCATCTCGACTGCTGACTGCCATTCAGGTGTCACAAGACCGCTCGTGACAATCACAGTGCGGAGCGTAAAGATATTTTCCCCTCTCTTTGGTGTACGTCGATTGCACTGAACAGATAAGCACTTTCCACTATACTACTACTACTACTACTACTACTACTACTACTACTACTACTACTACTACTACTACTACGGTGCAGTGGTTACGGTGCTCGGCTGCTGACCTGGAGTTCGCAGGTTCTATCCCGGCCGTGGCGGTCGCATTTAGATGTGTGCGAAATGCTAGAAGTCCGTGCACTGTGCGATGTCAGTGCACTGTAAAGGGGTACTGACACCAATTATCGAAGGTGGGGTTACTCTGCCCCACAAGTCTCCGATATAGATGGACGGCTCTGCGCAAGCATGAAGCTCAGTAAACGCTAATCAGATATTTCATTTCGACATTACATTCGATTTTCGCATGGCGCACATACTGACATCGACACTATCGTGACGTGAGGCTGCAGTTTCAATTCTGGTGACTTCACGCACCGGTGTGGCTATAATAACGTCAGGTACCGAAAAATTCAAAATGGCCGCTTGTGCGTCACCAATGGACCCACGGAGCGGAGAGGCCGTGGAAACGTCACATCTTGCGCGAGCACGTACGTTACGAGAAGCTCGTGTATTGTACCGTGTTGCGACGTCAACCGAAACTATCTTTTAAAAACGTACAGTAACTACCTTTTCGTGGTGCACTCACGCGCACCAGTCAATTTTCTAGGCTCCTGAGGGCTCTGCCTTTCATTCCGCACATTAAAAAAAACAAAAAAAAAATTGTGTCAGTACTCTTTAAAAAGAACTTTAGATGGTCGAAATTTCCGGAGCCCTCCACTCCATCTCGCCCCCTCCCTTGCTCTCACGGTGGCCTGTTGCGCTGCTATCTGTCAATATACTCCTGTACAGTAAACAGTTGTCGACGTGAAAAAAAGAAAAAAAAGTGCTCTCAGGAAAAGAAAATACGTAATAGCGAAAAAAAGAAAGATAATTTCGCAGAGATAAGTAAGTAAGCCTTCGTATATTCATTTCACGCGCGGTCTCACATAATGTGTTTTCGCGGTGTATATACGTTCTCACTCCAGCTATTCGCGAGCATCGCTCCTTTCCCTCTTTTTCACTCGCCGCATCCCTACGCCTCATGTATACCTCCACGAGAGCATGACGACCGCGCACATTGCCGTCACCGTTGCGTCGTCGAGGCGGTTAGGCTCGCCCCTAATAATCTCGCCGTGGGTGCGCGCGTCCCTCGTGGCTCTATTGTTCTCGAACCGCCGCGTCCATCTCTTTTAAAAACCGTGGCCGAGGAGGGGGCGTCTCTTTTAATTGTGCCGGCCATTTTCTGGCACTGCCTGCACGTCCGCTTGCTTTTTTCGCCACCCTTAGAACCCTTCCGTGTTCTGTCGGCTCTCTTTGAACTCTTACGTATACGCCTGCATGCCTGCTTGGCTTATCCTCGGGAAGAGTCACGATTTAAGGCTGGCTTTGTTTTGTATACGTAGAGCCGTATTGTTGGGGCGTGATTTCAGTCTGGCAAGGAAGCAAGCACCGGACGTCGCACTGCGCGGTTGCTTTGGGGAGGGCCGCTGCATTTGTGGTGTAATCAGCGCGCTTTTTGTGTGTCGTATGGGTCGAATGGCGCCGCCCGGTTGTTTTGCCCATATCATTGTCTCTCGGCAGAGAGTTTCAGCCTTGTCGTAAATGTTAGAGCATAGCGAAACGTGTCCTTGCGCTCAGCCTTGCCGTCCGACGAAAGTGCAGCGGTAGATGAAGTAGCAAATCACTCTGTTATTAAGACTCTCTAAACCACGGGGATCCAGGAAGTCGCTGCATGCAGGTAACATTCTTAGCGTGTCTCTGTATAGCCCGAGCGCGCCCATGCAGCTCACACCTGACCGGCGACGCTTTGGGCGCGAGAATGGGTTTACGGGATACTGAGAGAGGACGTAGCATAAATATAGACCTGTTTGTAAGCAGGGGTAGGCGCCGTCGACATACTGAGGCGCAGGTAGCGACGTCGCGGCGCGTAGGCTCCGCCCAGCCCAAAGCTGGCCAGCGCCCTCTGTGATCACGTGACAACTGGTACAGCAGCTGCAAAGCTGCCTCCGAGCACGGCGCGTCGGGGGGAGCCTTGCTGGGTGTCGCGTTGCTAAGCTCGAGGACGTGGGTTCGATTCCCGGCCATGGCGTCCGTATTTCGATGGGGGGCGATATGCAGAAGAACACCCGGCTACACGTCAAAGAATCCCAGACGGTAAAATTTAGTACGGAGTCGCCCCACTACGGGGTGCTTCCTAGTCATATCTTGGTTTATGGCACGTGAAACCCCAGCAATCGCTACTACTATTTTTATTATCACGGATGGCTATAATTAGGGAAGTGCTGTACACATGTCCGTAAAGAGATGTGGGGATACTGTTTGGCGTCCCTTTAAATGGACAAGACCGAAGCGCTTCGCACACACACGCGCGCGCGTTGCGGTCAGCTACGAGTTCACGAAGAAACTCGTTTTCGGGGCCTTCATCGGGCACGATCGGACTGCGGAAGATGAAGAGCACGTCGCAGTACATACGTGCGCTGGAATGCGCCGTCCTCTCCGCTGACATTCTTCCGCCCCCTCCCCCCTCCTTCCCTCTCCCCCCTCGCTCCCCCCTTCGGCTTGCACCACCGTTCATTCCTGACTTTATGTCCTCAGGAGGCGTTCGTTATCTTCATAGATGATATCGAATAGAACACGGCCAAGAAAACACTGGACGTGTTTTCAGCCCTGTTTTCTTCGACGTAGTCATGCCAATGTGTTCTAGCAAACGCATTCGTTTAGGTTAACTCTCTCTCTCTCTTTCATTCTCTCTCGCCGGAATATTGGTGATGTTACGCCGTACCGCACTTTTGAGAAAAGTCAAAAGCATTTGCCTCCTCGATCCCGACGTTCCTTGCCCCACCTCACTCCTCCCTCCTGTCTTTGTTCTCCTAACTGTCCCGTTAAGAATTTTTATCTCAGCGATATTGCCACGCGCGTTTCTTTTACTGTATTCGGTTTCCGCCCACAAAGACTATCAGCAGTACTCGGCGCAGACCGCGCCTTAGTGTTCCAGAAGCTTCTCGGTTGTAGTAGATCGTTTTGTTAAGATTGCACGCAAGACGCTAACACTCAAGATTATTCCAGAGCTTGCGCGACGACCAGTGATAAGGCTAGAATGTTCGACGCGTGATGTTAAAAGCCGGCGCGCTCCAACGATGATCAGTTGATCGACGGCCGACGCTCTGTTCGCCGCTATCAGTGTCAGTGTGTATTGCTGTATTCTTACTTTCCGTTTACCGGCCACAAGTTCGACCAAATAAACAGTTTCATCTTGGATACGTCGCCTGCTGCCTTCGTCGACGTCACAACCACGTGACAATATGTTCATCAGTGACGGGCATAAGAAATGTGCACCTTCACGAGGCCTTATTTGTTTAAAGAATGTTTTCTGTTACTTAGAAGAGACTGCTTTGCTATCAAGCATTATGCGTTTCCGAAGCATCTTATCTTGTACGTGAATGACCGTCACATCCATAATCATTGCGAGAAGTATCGATACTAATTGAGGAACATATTAATTGCAAATAATACATGATGGTAAAAATGTCTTTCGCACGAATCGTTGATCGTGGGACAGATTCTGACATTTTCCCTTCATCACGGTTGTCTTTCTCGTGTGTTTTCTTGTTTGTTTGCTTGCTTTAACTAGATTGCAAATGCTCAGTGACTCACACGCCGTCTGTTTCTTCTGTGCAGGTGAGCATCTGTGTTCAATGCGTGGACCTCGCTAAGCACGCCAAGGCACTTACGTTTTCGTACACGTGAGTCAGTGCTTCGCAGTGCGCGTTGTTTTATAAGAACTTTTTTTTTCCTGGCAGGCAAATACTATGTTGTGTGGTCTGGTGCACGTAAGTTCACACTCACTAACTGTGTGTTGATTAAATAAATAATTAATTAATTGAGCGAGTGAAAATACTTTGTTGTGTGGTCTGGTGCACGTAAGTTCACACTCACTGTGTGTTGATTAAATAAATAATTAATTAATTGAGCGAGTGAGTGAGTGAGTACTTACGGTAGTCTGTATATATTAAATCTGTTGCTTCTGTTTCAATTCATCATCATCATCATCAGCCTGTCCACGCCCACTGCCGGGCAAAGGCCTCTCCCATGTTTCGCCAATCAACCCGGTCCTGTGCTTTCTGCTGCCACGTTATACCTGCAAACTTCTTAATCTCATCTACCCACCTAATTTTCTGTCTCCCCCCTCACGCGTTTGCCATCTCTTGGAATCCAGTCAGTTACCCTTAATGACCAGCGGTTATCCTGCCGACGTGCTACGTGCCCGGCCCATATCCATTTCTTCTTCTTGATTTCAACTATGATATCCTTAACCCCCGTTTGTTCCCTGACCCACTCTGCTCTCTTCCTGTCTCTTAAGGTTACACCTATCATTTTCCTTTCCATCGCTCGCTGCGTTGTCGTCAGTTTAAGTTGAACCCTCTTTGTAAGTCGCCAGGTTTCTGCTCCGTAGGTAAGTACCGGTAAGATGCAGCTGCTATATACCTTCCTCTTGAGGGATAGTGGTACACTACCATTCATGATTTGATAATGCTTGCCGAATGAGCCCCATCCCATCCTTATTCTTCTAGTTATTTCACTCTCATGGTTCGGCTCCGCGGTTACTACCTGTCCTAAGTAGACGTACTCCTTTACAACTTCCAGTGTCTCGCCATCTATCGCAAAGCGCTGTTCTCTGCCAAGATTGTTCCGCATTACTTTAGTTTTATGCATATTAATTTTCAGACCTACTTTTCTACTTTCCGTATCCAGTTCAGTAATCATAAGCTGTAATTCGTCTCCCGCGTTACTCATCAATGCAATGTCATCAGCGAATCGCAGCGATCTCTCCAATGCTATTCACCGCGTGTTTACAGGAGGTTTTCAGGGCCCTAGATTGGGAAGAGTTAGGGATAAGAGTTAATGGAGAGTACCTCTGTTTCAATTCGCTTAACTTAAATGCTTGTTCATCATTGTTACGCCAAGCATGTGACGCTGCAATGCTTCATACCTCTTTGGCATCGTACGACCTTCAGTACTCATTGCTTTTGTAAGTACACTGAAATCTGCAATAAAAAAAAATGAAATGAAGGGCTTCAGTTTTACGCGTGCCATAGCCATGATGGGATTACGAAACACGCCGTTGTGTACATACATGGGCTCCGTGTTAATTCCGTTCATTCGCATGTAGTACCTATACGTATTGTCACGGGGTTAAGACGTCGAATAAAGCAATCGAAGCCAGTAAGGATGAACTTGCGCCCAGGAAAGGAACGACACTCGAAGTGCATGATATCGGCACACACAGTCGTCGGCCGCAGGGGCGTAGCCAGAATTTTTTTTCAAGGGGGGGGGGGGGGGGGGGGTCAACCATAGTTTATGTATGTCCGTGCGTGCGTTTGTATGTGTGCGCATAGGCGTGCGCACGGGGGGGCAGGGGGGGGGCGCAATGCCAGCCCCATACATTGTAGGGGGGGCGCAAAGTCAGCCTCATACATTCACATAATAGGGAGGGGGGGCGCTGCGACGAACCTTCCCCCCCCCCCCCCCCCTGAAGGGGAACCCTGAGCACGCTTATGTGTGTGCGTGTACATATACGCAAACAAAATTGAACAATTTCTGGGGGGGGGGGAGGGGGGGGGTTGACCCCCCCCCCCCCCTTCCAACTTTCACTTGGCTGCGCCCCTGGTCGGCCGTCGAGTAGTCTGATCAGCGGTAAGGCGCGTCGCCATTTATACATGTGGCATCCAAGATTCCACGCTTATCGTTGGTCACCGCGTTAGTTCCAGAATAAAGTGTACTGTTCACGTTGCGCGTTTGAGCTTATCGGAACAATCTTAAGCAATCGGGAACGTTCGACATTCCGGCGCAGCACGCGCAAGGCAGTGCACTGGTTACACGTGTAACTGGTCGGTTACATACAAATAAAAATCGTGGTAAAAACATTTAGGTGTGCGTGCGTGCGTGCGTGTGTGTGTGTGTGTGTGTGTGTGTGTGTGTGTGTGTGTGTGTGTGTGTGTGTGTGTGTGCGTGCGTGCGTGCGTGCGTGTGCGCGTGTATTTCGCCCTCACCGACGTCTTCGAGCCTGTTATAAAAGCGCGATCCCGTACTCTCTAATCTAGCAAAGCGGTGCTTTTTCTGAAACCTATCTCCTTAACCTTGTAGAGTTGGCTGCAACGGTTACTGTCGGCTGGTATTGCCTCTGTTGATGGCTAATGTTAATTAATCGGCGGATACTGTGGGCTTGTTTCGCCACATGTTGCTTAGGGGTTGCATTTACTATTTTACTCTGCTGTATTCCCCCCTCGCCTATGTTCCGTTAATTAATTGTTCTCTTGAGCCTCTGTTCTCTCTTAATCTTACCCACTGCCTTCGTTACTGGTTCTCTGAGGCAGTTTGGATTAATTAAAAAAAGTAAATAAATAAATAACTAACTAACTAAAAACGAAAGGACGTGCTCGTTGCCGCGATTAACGCGCTAAAACCGGCGCCAGTTTCCTTTGTTCCGCATTACCATTCCTACAGCATCTTTCTTTTTTCTTTTCTTTCTTTTTTTGTGCCTGTGTAAGCACTCGTACCGCTGTAACAAAAGCGTTGCACCCATTACACGGTCCGACAGAAAGACGTAATGGCGTGTACAACAAGCCGGAGTTTAGCGTTATAGTCAACCTGCTGCAGTAACCCGCAATTAAGGCATGTTCCGTTTTATGTACTCGTTGTTCTGTGTGCCCACGCGGCTTCTCATATATTACTGTTTTCTGTGGCAAAAGGCGTGTCCCGTATACGCGTGTACTCACACCGGAAGAGACATGACAGGCTCTGCGACGCGTGTCTGATTTGTGGGAGTCCTGACGCAGTCAGTCTCTCACATGCACCACGCTTGCGAAAGCGGCAATGCATATGCTGCTGCCATTCTGTATACGGGTGCGATTGCGCCTCCATGCGTTCGTTGTGTGTAGGATTGTACGTGTGAGCCCTTAGTATACGGACTGTGCGCCGGCGTATTGTGTATGCCAGTGGTGCTAAAGCAGTCGTGGCAGATCTCGCTCTTCGCTTCATTCCGTTTGCTTTTCTTTGTTTTCGTTCACGTCCCGATCCAGCACGGTCTCCTCCTCCTCTTTCTCCTCCTAATGAAGACATCGCTCAACCATGCTTTTCCGGTGCTCGTTGCTTTTAATTGTTCGCGGCCCGTAGGGGGGCGATGATGACGATGCGGCGCTTGAGAGGCCTGCTTCATGGCCGCCTCCGGGCTTGCTTGCTTGCTCTTTCTTTCTTTCTTTCTTTCTTTCTTTCTTTCTTTCTTTCTTTCTTTCTTTCTTTCTTTCTTTCTTTCTTTCTTTCTTTCTTTCTTTCTTTCTTTGCCTTTGTAGTAAGCCGCTTGCGTATGCGGCCTTCGTTCTTTCCAACCTGCGGTCTGCAGCGTGTTTCCATATCCTGAAGGTGCATTCGCGCCGGCGACGTGATTGTCGAGTGGTTATGGTGCTCGACTGCGGACCCGAAGGTCGCGGGATCGGATCCCGACCGCGGCGACCGCATTTCGGTGGAGGCGTCTTTCACAATCATGTCGTGGTTTTGGGACGTAGAGCCCCAACAGTTATTATAGTTACGCCTGCGACTAGCACAGTCTCGCGAACATTTCGACTGGTGAGCGTGCTCATCTGTTTCCTTAGCGTGCTTATGTACACGAAGTCGAGGTATAGTTTGCACTACATGTCTTACCTATAATGCTGCCTGAATATTGCAGACACGCTTGTTGCCTCCAATGTTTTGACAAGATTTAAACCTTCGTTTTTCATTGTGGTCGATTTAAATACCGTTATCTCGAATGAGGTGTATCGAAGTGTTGTGAAAAAAAATGAAGCCTTCCTTGGGAAGAAGGCGTTGTCAGGCTGCTTTGTCTTACTCGAACCTAGGTTGGCGTCTTCCTTAACGTGAAATTTGCGTGCCGATAGCCGAGTACCAGACTTGGCCGAATTGATGCTGTCGGGCAGGAGTGCAAATAACATTGAAGTGCCGTCCATTAGGTGCCCGTCAACGGAACTCCATGGAGCTTGTTTTGGATAATACGGTTTTCGGTTGACGGGCTTTGTTTTCTGCGGTTCCCGCGAAGATATCCCCATCTACAGTCAATCTGTATTAATATTTCTCTTGCATTTCACGCTCCCGGTCGTTTCGGATTGGTTTGAACTATATATGTTTTATTTTTTTTGTCCTGGCGTGTATGCTTCGATGCTGCACATGTGGCTTTATTTTGATGCGAAGTGACCAACGCATTTTGTATTATGTATCTACCTGCATGTACCGCATTTGATGAATGCCAACAGGAACGGGAACCCCTTGTCAGGCCTCTTTAACCTTTGGCTTCTGCTCCTCGATTCTGTAATGTGAGCGAATAAAGTCCAACCATCAACCTTGTATCATCGATATTTCATCGTATAAATGAGAATTCACAGCCGGGCACCCGAGTCGCTGCGAAGTCCGCGCATTTCTGCGAAAATATTCGTTCCGCGATCACCTCTATAGGTGTATGGTGTAACCCGTTCCTATCGCGCAATAGCGACCCGTGCCGCTTTGGGTGGAGCTGGGGGTCACCGTGTTACGTAGCGAGGCCGCGTATATACACACGTGCTAAGTATGCATGCACGCCATATTTCGCTCTCGCAGAATTGTATAGTATACATATATGTATGCATATATACCAGCGCGCGTGTGCCTTTCTCGCCGGCTTATTGGTGGCAATCGCGACGGCTGCGCGAGCGTCGCGCCCACCGGACGGCGGAGAGTAATTAATGCGTTTTCGATAAGCGTCCGACGAGCGAGATCCCTCGGAGATTAAGGACGCGGGCGTTGTGTTGTTCGTTTTATGCACAGGCGTGGTTCATGGCGCTCGGCCACGCAGCCACGCACGCGCACACACACACACACACACACGCACGCACGCACGCACGCACGCGCGCACACACACACACGTGTTTCTAGTTTGTGCGCGATTTTGCCGGACGATCACGCCAAGAACCCGGTCGGCTTACACGTACGCGCTCTTGTTATAATTAAGTGGATCGCAGGTGCTTTATATGCGATTAACGTGTATGTTGCGATTACATACCGGAACGCGCAGGGAAATGGAGAGAGAAAGAGATCTCCAGAACTCAACTCTCTTCTTTTCCTCTTTCTGTTTTTCGTCTCTCTCTCTCTTTTTTTTTTTTTCTTCTTTATTGCACAGCAGTATACGCGTTTACTCCTGCAGCTGATCCGCCGGTGTCCGTCACAGGCGTATACCGTAAAGCACTTTGCGAGATCGAGGGACATCGTTCTCTTTTAACGAGATCAAAGTGCGCGTTGACCCCGGGTGACTGATACGAATTGATTGAGTTTATTAATTGCGTTCCAATTAATTGATTTATTTATTCCCCCCTCCTCCCGCCCGCGGGCTTAATTCTTACATGAAAAATGGTTGTCGTGAGGCAGACCCATGAATGTGGTTCAAAGAAATTACGGTTCGCTTCCTATATAATAATATTTAGCAATAATAAATCACGTAAGGTAAGATTCACTTCAGCGTAACAACAAGGCAGTCGTGCAATGGACCCTTAGCAATTTCAACGACGCACTCAGTAGCGCTGAAATGTCCTGTATGTAACAGTAAACTCGTACCGAAGTGCAGATGCGAGTGAAATGCCTGACCCGCGGCGATACGTCGTCTCGAATGCAAACAGCCAGTCATCTGCACAACACACGTTGTTACTCCGGACTGCGTTTAAATGAGTACATATGTAAGACTCCTCGAGCGAAGTGCACTGTCGTTACTTGCAAATGGTCGATGCGGGCAAACGAATTTGCTTTATAAAGAACATAAAAATAAATAACAAAGAGGAAGCGTACCAGAGAGAAGCATGGCGCGGTGTTGCTCGATCCGTACGACATTTTAGCATTTCAGCCGCGGCTGTTTTTTTTTTTTTTTTGTTCTTTTTGGTTTTTTTTTTTTCGGCAGTGTTCCGGGAATGTGCGCGTTTCCACAAAATGCGTCTTTCTTTCTTTCTTTCTTTCTTTCTTTCTTTCTTTCTTTCTTTCTTTCTTTCTTTCTTTCTTTCTTTCTTTCTTTCTTTGTCAAAGTATTGAAGCACGAGCGTGTTCTTTAAATATCGAGGGACCGGTTTTCCATGCTTCAGCGTCCTATATCCGTTATCGTAGCTGGGGCTGTTTGATTTATTCTACGAAACGCGAAATTTGGCGCCATAATCTCTGCATATGTATGCATGACCGCATTTTGCATGTTATCTGCAGACCGTGCCTGCAAAGAAAGCAAGCAAGCTGCCGGTGTTTGTGTGCGTGCGTGCGTGCGTGTGTGTTTGTGTGTGTGTGCGTTTGTGCGTGTGTGTCTTGGGAGGGGTGTTCTGCGTTTTGTTGTTCTTGTTGATTCGCTATATTGGAGGCAAACGAGGCGATCATGAGAAAAAGAAGGAATAAAAGAAAGTAATAAAAAGAAGGAAAACTAACGGTCCACACGCGGTTTCTTCATGCGTGTGTATGCAGACGAGGTCAAATCGTTTTCGATATGGCGGTTGCCAGGTACGTCCGATTTTTTCGGAGTATAGTAGTGACTCCCGGTTGAAGGAGCTATTGCTCCTACATAGCCGAAGGTAAGAGCGTTTACGCAGACGCCGTCCGCCTGTGGTTTCACCACGCGATTCATCGGCGACAGTTGTTTTTTCTATGTGACGCAGTACATTTAGTCATGCATAGCCAAGTGTACTGCTTGTAGAGAAAAGTTACATGTCACTTTTCGGTGTAACCCAGTACGCGTAACGTATGCGTAACGCGGTACACTTAAAGGGACTGTCTACCGTCGTTCATCACTTTTATGTTTTGTATCGCAATAAAAAGCGTATACCGTCTGAAGTACCGAACCTTGCAGCGGTTTCTCTGGAAAGTGAGTAGAAATTTTTAAAACAGAATTTTGCGATCTGTATTCGGTCCTCTTTCATTGGTGGGATGAATGCCCACAACACTGGTTGGTTGAAGCGATGACGACTGTAGTGCCGGTGAAAGTCGCAAACTGAAACCGCGCGCTCTTTTTGCAGACTTCATCAATTTTTGTTTAATAATAAAACAAATACCGTAGTGGTCGTTTAAGCACGCATATTGTCAGATAAAGTATTATTACCACGGTTTCTCCAGCTTTGTTCAGTCTGCCTGACAAACCACCGCGGTCAAGCGGAAAAGTTGGTCTGTTCCAGCAACACTGGTACGCCGGGGTTGTGAAACGAACTGTAGTGGTTCCACTCATGCCAACCGCGCTACTAAAATGAACATAAGGAGTGCTTCACAAAACAACAGAAGGTTCCTGCTGTCTTTCAGTTATGTTTAGGTGTTCTGTGTTGTATATGCGATATGAGAGCCAGCATGGACGCCCTGGTGAAGCGGAACGTGATGGCAAAATCTTCTTCAATGTAGCACCTTGGTGAATGGTGTGCACTTTACTGATGAGGACTCGTGCTACGTTACTAGATTACGTTGGACTCACGGGCATGGTTCGAAAATTCCCGAAGACAACTTTTTCTTTCTTATGAGCGGTGCCGGACGCAGTGCTCGCGTTTCGCCGCCGTACTCGCCGCCGGCAGCGCCACCGAGCGCCTCTCTGAACGCGTGAGGAAAAAAGCAATAATTACTCTTTGGCGCAACCTAAAGCTGCCTCAAGTGCGTAAAATACAATTTCAAGTTACACATGTTTGTTTTTAAGCAAAATGAGTCTACCTGCGAGGATTTCTTGTCCGACCAATTGATTGAACCACACCGCTGTTTGGTGACGCTAGCGGTCATTCTTTGTCGACTTTCGACGTCAAATTAAAATTATAATTCTTTTTTTGTGGAACAAAAGCATGCTCATTGCCGCCGATGTGATGAACGATCTTCTCATTTTCGCCACAATCAGAAAAATTTTTCCGAGCGGTAGACAGTCCCTTTAACGCAGTACACTTGACGCAGTACACTTGACGCAGTACACTTGACGCAGTACACGTACCGCTTAAGGGCTCCTTTAAATCATTCCTTGCCGCCACGAAGACGCAAAAGTCATCTGAAAATCAACAATTATGTACGAAATCGACGCTCATATTTTACTTTTTATTTGTGCCCGCACGGATGCATGATTTTTTGAGACAACAACATACCCTACAACTCTTTTTAATATCGTGTATTACTATATTCTTGAACTGACCTGTCACCTGGAGGAATGAAAGCACTGGGAAGCGATAAAGGGGGCACTCGACAAGCACCTTAACACCAAACACCGTAGCACGCTTTCGCATTACGCGATAGCGTTCTACAATACGGAAAGACTGTGTGACCGTGATAGCGCGCAGGACTCGTGTGTCCGTTTAAAGTGGTTAAGAGCTGCTACAAAAGGAGGAATACTCAAGGCCATTCGGCTAAAACATACGGTTCAATGGAAATAGCAGAAGCCATATTAGAGACGTGATTCCTTAGGTGCAGTGTAATTAATGATAAAACAAATGTCAGACAGATCTGATGGGAACAAGATAATAATAATAATAATAATAATAATAATAATAATAATAATAATAATAATAATAATAGTTCAAGCGTACCATTGTCTTTTTGTTTTCTTTTAAGTGTGCAATGAATATGTTGGATTAAGAATCGTAATATTAGTATTGATAAAAAAGGTGCTGATTCTAATTGATTTCAAACGTTCTAGAATGAATTGAGACTTCTCAAATCACGTCTACATAACCGCCCGATTTTTGCCCAATCCGCCTGAGTGGGCAGGCGCCTGTGTTGTTGGGACCGTCGTCATTATCGTGTTTATTCAGCGCAGGCCTAGTCTTGGAATCTTATACTACTACTACTACTACTACTACTACTACTACTACTACTACTACTACTACTACTACTACCAGGGTTGCCGTTGGTGGCTACTTTGCGCCAAATTGGCTACTTTTGGACCCCGTTGGCGACGAAAATATCCAGTTGGCGCCATGGCTCTTTTTTTAACTTGTGGTTTTACTTATTCAAAATGGTTTTATTTATTCATCAATAGTAAAGGCTCTGTTGATAATACCGCTTCTGTTCTATTTGCCTTGAAATTCGGCGATAATATCAAGTGACATGGCTACTTTGGCTACTTTTGGCGCCTTTTCATGCCCACCCAACGGCAACCCTGACTACTACTGCCACTAATAATAAAAATAATAATAATAATAATAATAATAATAATAATAATAATAATAATAATAATAATAATAATAATAATACTTCTACTGCTCATGCTGCTGACGGTCATGGTTGGCTTTGCGTGCATTGCAAACGTTCTAAAAAAAGAAGGGAAAAAAAAAGGGGGGGGGGGGGGGTGTCCGTGATATCCTTTCCGTCTATCGTAATAATAATAATATGTGGGGTTTAACGTCCCAAAACCACCATATGATTATGAGAGACGCCGTAGTGGAGGGCTCCGGAAATTTCGACCATCTGGTGTTCTTTAACGTGCACTGACATCGCACAGTACACGGGCCTCTACCATTTCGCCTCCATCGAAATGCGACCGCCGCGGCCGGGATCGAACCCGCGACCTTCGGGTCAGCAGCCGAGCACCCTAACCGCTATACCACCGCGGCGGACCTTTCCGTCTATCGTCGCAGTATAAATGAGTGCAGTGCCGGAATATGTCCGCTAAAGTCTCTTTTTTTTTAGTTTCTTTTTTGTTGGTTCGTTCATTCTGCCAGTCATCTTCATGTGTAGCCACTGACTCCTTTTTATTCTGCCCTCGGTGGATGCGTCTTCGTGGCGGCAGGGAAATGCGATTTCAGTGTCCATGCTCGAGCAGGGTGGATCTTTTCGTCCGCATTTTGTTTATGTATATCCCGGAAGGAGCGACGGGCATTCGAGGGCCGCCGATAGAGCTGGCGCATATTTTACTGGCTGCATCGTTGCCGTACAGGGCTGTTAGATTTCACTGCTCACGGATCACATAACGGACGTTTCAGACATGGAGGCGTTCGGTCAGCTCTGCCACGGAGTCTAACAACATTGCCGTGGCGGGAACCTGATACTTCCGTGATTGCGGGAGTTTAAATAAAAGTTAAATTGAGGACGACGCTGCGTGTGACGGAAAGAAAAATATAGGTGTAACTTTAGGGGACAAAAAGAGGGCAGAAATGGGCATGACCAAGGCATGTAGCGAGAAGGGGCCTTGCGAAAAAGGTTTTGCGAGAGAAAGACGTTGCGATCTTTACGTTGGTGGTTGAGTGAAGGAGGTCGACGCAAAATCGACAAGATGTCCGCTCCTCTAATGTCAAGCAATGTCGTGCGCCGTATAGCGTTGCGGGGAAATTGTTTCCCTCTCACATAGCCCCACTTCTGCTGCTGCCGCCGCCGCCGCAATTGTTTTGGTCACTTGGCCACTCGTTTCGTTCATGTTTGACCCACTCCTCATTTTCTGGCAGTCAGGTTCGTACGAGAGAACGAGCACGAAAGGAGGCGACTTTCATAACTCTCCGCGCGTCTAAATAAAAAAATCACGCCATATCCACGAAGTGAATGATGATGAGTGGGCGAAGCTCGATCGTTTTCATCCATGGCAGAAAGAGAATGTGTGGTCTGGAACGCGCTTATACTTCATGGTCATCAGCGTTATCGTCATCGTTATCACGTGTAGTGGGTACATTCCACTATACGTGGCTACCTACCTACTACTACTACTGCTACTACTACTATTACTACAGAGGAGGGACAGACCAACACCCTAAGGAGCTTCGCCCCTAAAATGTTGGAAAGTGAACCCACTTCATGGTCATCAGCGTCATCGTCATCTTTATCACGTGGAGTGGGTACATTCCACTACACGTGGCTACCTACCTACCTACCTACTACTACTACTACTACTACTACTACTACTACTACTACTACTACTACTACTACTACTACTACTACTACTACTACAGAGGAGGGACAGACCGACACCCTAAGGAGCTTCGCCCCTAAAACAAGAGAGAGTCCGCCCCGGTGGATCAGTGGCTAAGGTGCTCGGTTGCTGACCCGTAGGTCGCGGGTTCGACCCCGGCCGCGGCGGTCGCATTTCGATGGAGGCGATATGGTAGAGGTCCGTGTACTGTGCGATGTCAGTGCACGTTAAAGATCACCAGATGGTCAAAATTTCCGGAGCCCTCCTCTACGACGTCTTTCATAATATCGTGGTTTTGGGACGCAAAACGCCAGATATCATTGTTATTATTAAAAACAGGAGACAAAAAAAGTGTCGAATCTTGTCGTTATCGTGACGCCACTTCTATAGAGTGAACGTTGTAGCGCCTTCTTCCTGTCCTCTTCGTCCCTCTTCTCCTCTATCTTTCTCTTTTTTCTATCTCATTGAGCTTTAAAGTTGCCCTTTTCTACCGCGCTTCCGCCCGCGCGCGCTGCCGGTGCCACTGCATGGTTTGCCTGCTTGCCATCTCTGCTTTCTCGTTTTCTCGGGGGTCTGCAAAATGTCTGCCTTCCCCCCCTTCTTACCCTCCTCCTCCTTCAGCGCTTCATCGCCGATCGATTTCCACTCGTTGGTGCGCCCAGGCAAGCCCGACTGAAGAGGATGCGGCAACGGAGGCAGCAGCTGATGCTGTCACTCCATCCTCCCCGGTTCTCGCGTTCTCTCTGCCCTGCAAAGTATCGTTCCTGCGAGCAACGGACGCGCGAGGGCTCGCTGCTTGTTTGTGTTCGCTGCCCGCTCGCATATATGCACACTCCGCTCTCTTTCTCTCTGTTCCTTCCCTATTTCACCCTCTCCACTGCTTCCTACCATTGATTGGCTTCGTGTCCTTGCTTAAACAGCAACAGCAAACACCTTACAGAAATATATTCGCCTAGACCTAAAAAAGAAAAAGGAAGACTTTCATTCTGCCACCCCCTCTCCATTTTTATGCTTTCCCCAATTTCTCCCCTCTCTCCTTTTTTGTCGGCATGCCTGTGAAAGCGCTGCAGCTGAAACTTGCTGTTCACTTCGCCCTCCGTTTCTGCAGCGTCGCGGCTCGTACTGATTGCTTGCACTGTCGCCGCCGCATGCTGCGCGATACTGTCTAGAATCTGCCCTTCTTCTGGCGACTTACGTTTTTGTGGGAATGTCCCGGGAAATTGACGTTCCTGTTTCGATCGGTCCTCTCCGCCTTCCTCTGCTATACCGTGTTATCATCCTTTTTTTTTTTTAATTATTATTGGCATGATGTGTGATCTCAGCTGGCGCACACGTAAGGCACCGGCTACTCCTTAGCTCATTATTGAAGGGATCGAGCACACAACACACACATTTCTCACAGTAACACAAGGAGCATCGGAACATGGCGCTTATAAACTGTCTAACAGAGTTTTCACAGTAAAACCAGGACGTGGAAAACACACAGACACGCATGTCAGAGAACGTTCTCACAGTAACGTCAGAACATCAGTGACGCGTTGCGCATACCATGTACAGATTAGGTAACACCGCGATAATTTAAAAGAAAATGTCCCAAATGCAATTAATATTGTCCCTAATAATGTCTCTAGTCATCATCGAGATGAATGCCCACATGTGGGCTCCGTAACAGTCAAAACATCGTAATAACCTGGACATACATAGTAATAAGTGACCTTATTAAACTAATAGCAAATCATCATCATCATCATCTTGTTCTATCCTCTCTCCCTCTCTTTCTTCTTGTCCTCACCGAGATTATTATTATTATTATTATTATTATTATTATTATTATTATTATTATTATTATTATTATTATTATTATTATTATTATTATTACTATTAAAGAGCAGAAGCACCTGTTTCTTCTTCCCGTTTCTCCAACCGTAATAATAATCTTTTACTTTACTGTCGTCGCCATCAAAAAAGGAAAGAAAGGTGTTCTAGTTTCTTTGCCGCCATCGCTTCTTCTCCCTAAAATTCTTTTCTTTTTTTTTCGTCCCAAATTCATCGTGTTCCCATCACGGCCGGCTTGATTGAGTGAGTTCTCGGAAGCGAAGAATGAGTAGAAAGACAGAGCGCCCGTATAAGGGGTAAACTCTCCTCGTCGTCCCGAATGATGCGGATCGTGCCCCCCCCAGCGGCGGACGTTGTCGACGACGGCGGTGTCGTCACACCGGGCGACGTCTTCGCCGCTAGACACGCGTCGTTGAATGTGCGCTGCTGACGCTGGCTCTTTCTCGACGCGGGCGAATTGCTTCAACTATATCCCTAGCCTGGCTCCCCAACTCACCGTGATTTTTTTTCTCTCTCTCCTTTTTTTTGACCCTCTTGCTGCAGCGTAATCATGGCCGTTATCGACCGTGCCTATATACACTCCAAATGCCACGGGAAACATTCTCGAAATGAAAAAAAAAAAAAAACAATGTTTCTTATTTCCCTTTTTGCGGGTGTCCCCCCTTCGCTTGACGACGAACGAGGCATTTTGAGAAACCAGAACGAGCGTTAGAAAAGATAGCGGGCTCATTTCCCGTCATTCCCTATCTTTCTTCTTTCGCTCCTTCTCCTTTGTATCCTTACTCCAATGGAGATATGCCTAAACGATTGCGGGATGGGGAGGGGGGGGGGGGGGGAGTGGCTAAACTACCGTGATTTACACCCGCTACGGCGAAAAGAAAAAGGCGCCCTCGTGTACGTAGGCATCGGGTAATAATATAACGGTCCTCGTTCGCTGTTTCGGTGTCTTGGGACGACGATAGCCTATTAACAACTTTCTTTTCGAACGCATTTTTTTTTTCTCGTTTAATCTTCTCTCCTTTCAGCCGTGCGCTCCGGAGCGCTGCGGGCTGGTAATGTACGCGTCTCCTTTTCTCGGCAATTTGAAAAGATGGCGATTTAGGCTCCCTCGCTTTCATTTTTACCGTTACTTTTTCTGCGAATGATATAGACCCGCTTGATTAGTTCCTTCTGGTAAATCGCCTCTTGACCGTGGCCTGCGGGCAGGGCTCGATCGAGAAGAGACCATTCGTGTCGAGTCGTCGTCTTTACGGGTAATTTTTTTTTTTTTCTTTTTTTCGCGGCCCGTTTGGCGAGTGCTATAGAAGAGAGAGATATTAGAAAAGAAGGTCCCGCTGGGAGTGAATGCCGTGTCGTACTCCATCTGGTGGGTTCTATTGGACGAGTTGTATTAGACGAGCTTTCGTTACTGACCAGCTCGAAGAGTGGACACTCGCCGCTTTGTGAGCGTGCCTGTGTATAGCCGGCCGGGTCTTCTTGCTGGAAGCTTTTCAGGGCTACCGTGTTCTTGTCGTGTCGGGTTTTCGGTGAAGTCGAATTGATACGCCCGGTCCTTTTTTTATATACGTGCGAGCTGGAGGGAACTCTGTATGGGCGACAGTCTGACCGCGCCATCCATTAAAGGCCGCTTTCATAGCACCGTCTGCTGTACTTCTCTGTCTGTCGTCTGCTTCAGTCTGCAGCCTGCATGTCGTTTGTCCCTCTGAGCAGAAACAGAGTATCTTTCTCGCGACAGACTAATTGCTTCGAAAGGAAGCAATTCGACGTTAAAGGGATGAATGTGATACAGTGTATAGGACGCCAGATGCGTCACTGCGGGTCCTTTCTTAAATGCAGCGACGTTAAGTGCCCTCTCAGTGCACCGTCGGCGCGGGTCGTTTCCGTAATTCGGCGTTAATGTGTTTTGCTCCGCATTGCTTTTGTCGTTGCACGTCCGGCGACGGAACTAATGGTGAGGGCTTGGTTCTGAGTGCGCGTACATTCTGCGCTTAGCGTGTGGTGTCTTTTCCTGCTTTCCGGGTGAAGTTGCGCCGTATAACATTAACGTTTTATCTTAGTTGCATGACTGTTCTCGGAGACATACCGCAGGAAATGGAGAGAGATGGAGAGATAGAGAGAAAATGTCATTGCTGGTGGTTAGAGAGTATATTGTAGCAGCTTAGCCATTACAACATATAGCTTCATTTTGAAACAGTGTTTCACGGTAGCTCTATGATGTCTACGAAATTACTTTTACACCAGCATGCGACAGGTTATTTTGGTAATAATAATATCTGGGGTTTTACGGGCCCAGATCACGATATGGCTATGAGGCTCGCCTTCGACCATCAGGAGAGGCTTGGCCTTCCTGTCCCAACGTGGGAGCGGCCCGCTGCGTGTTGAGAGACGCTCTGCAGGACCTTAATAAAGTTTATCGTACCATACCATACCATCTGGTGTTCTTTTACGTGCGTTGATATCGGAGAGTGCACGGGCCTCTGGCATTTCGCCTTCATTGAAATGCGAACGCCGGGGTCGAACCCACGACTTTAGGCTCATCAGCCGTGCTCCGTAACTGGTGTACCACGGAGAGGGGGACACTAGGCGTATTAAGAAAAGTGTTAACGTTTGCGGGACTTTTACGAGTGTGTCTCTGTCAGTTACCGATGCCATTCTTTTAGTATATATTTTACCGTCTCTTGGCGCCCTTCGGTGGCAAGAGATGTTAAGATATACGCAAAAAACGCTGAAAAACTCCACACATCATCGTCATCATCATCATAGGCTATCTGCCAGGCTACAGAAAGAACGCAGACAGTGTTCAATTAAAAGAATGTAGATGACGCACGAAGCTGGTTGTGGCTTTGTATAGCCACGCTATACGCCACGACAAGGGACGCTATATTAACGTTTTCTGATATCAAGTTGTACACATGACTTATGTTTATATATGCAGCGGGCGGAGTGTTATCGACAGGCTCCTATAATGTATACATGTCTCCCGCATTAGCTCTCGTAATATGCCGAGTTATTTGTTTCTCAATTTCTCTTGCAGCTTGAGCGAATAACGTTGATAAGCGTCCCATAGCAATTAAACTTACCGTATATATTTAGTATATACATCGCGTCTCCTGGCGTATTCCCATCGTTAAACGTGTATTTACGAATCGTCCCATCGCGCGGGCCGATTGCACTAAAGAGTACCGTGTAAGTCCATAATATATACAGAGCGCGTCGATCGAGTGTTTCCATGCGCTTCGCGGGCATCGGTCCTCCGTTTGATTCCCGCAGCGCATGCATGCTGTGCTCGTTCATTGTGTTCGCAGGGAAGAAAAGATTAATGGGCGCGGAATTAATGATCACGCGGTTCTGTGTGTGCGCCCCCCCCTTCCCCCCTTCTTCTCTTTCTCTCCCCCCCCCCCCCCCTCCGCCCCTCTTACGGCGTTGTTCGGTTTTCCGCTTCGACATTTTCCTGTTTGCGTCCGGGACGAGCGGTCAGCCGTGTCGGCTGCTCCTGGCGCACTGCATGCTTTGCCGCGTGGTTCTCTCTGCGCTGCACTGGTGCAGGGGGGAGGGGGGGGGGAGAGGGTCCAGATGGTCGATGGAGCTGCTGCGTATCCGACGCAGCTGGCGCATTGTTTTCGCTTCCTGATTCAAGGTTACTGTGCTTCGTTGAGTCGAAACTCTGGAGAGCCGCTTGCGGGTCTCGTCGGACCGAATTCCGTCCTGACTCTTGACGAGCGCTAGAGTTCTGTTTACTTGATGTGAGCGCAAGTAGAGAGAGAGAGAGAGAGATGGAGGGAGGATCACTAATGAAGATAATGATGTCTGAAAACGCTTCGCAAGCACTATCATACGCTTATCACTGGACTGCACTGTTGAAAGGCTTTGTATGCTCCCGTATGTCCTGTATCCATAGTCGTATGAATGTTATCTTGTAGGAATTGTTTTGTTTTGATGCTGCTGCTGTTTATCTTTAATGAATCTGATTGGGCCTCTTCCCACCTTGCTCAAGTTGATATACAAGGGAACTCGACCAGCTTCCGACGGCTGGCGGATATGGGAGCAGCTGAAAAATGTGTGTGTGTGTGTGTGTGTGTGTGCGTGTGTGTGTGTGTGTGTGTGTGTGTGTGTGTGTGTGTGTGTGTGTGTGTGTGTGTGTGTGTGTGTGTGTGTGTGTGTGTGTGTGTGTGTGTGTGTGTGTGTGTAATGGTATACGAAAACGTATGTATGCAAGAATTAAGAACTTGCGTATCCTGTTCGTATATGTGACGTACGAACTCATATAATATGGGCGTCATGTTTCCTCTGCAGCTTGATTTCTCTCACTCTGTCCTCTTGATAATCTTCTGGCGGCATAAAAAAAAGATGACAAAAGAAATATGATGCGGGGCGCGCCCTTTCCTCGGTCGCTTTTCGCGCTGTGAGAAAAGTTATGATGAGCATAAGCACTAACCATAACCCGTCATTGCATGCTTCCCATTCTCTTTTCAAGCGTCATTGCTTACAGTTCGTCGCCGCCGTACCGTTTCATCAGGCATTGCATGCTGCGCCATTCCACTTTCGTCCTCCTTTGCTTGCTTATTGAAGCGTTCAGCCCCTGGGAAATTTCGCACTTGCGGGGAGGGATTTGTAGGAGTCCGAGCAATCAGTCAGAGCCGGGCGACGACACAGGAGAAAAATGAAGTAATAATGACGACAGGGTGTAATAAAGAACAATGTATTAACGCGGGACAAAGGCGTAGCGTGGAGAGGGGGGATGCCAGTGGGAGTGGGAAAGCATGCTCGTGCTCTTGGGGTATTTCTTAACCTTCCTCCTCGCTGCGCCAACCTAAAAGATGGTTAGTCGCCGTCGTCTTTTTTCTTTATTGTATGTGGTGAGAGAGAAAGAGAGACTTGAAGAAGTTTGGGTTGATTACTGTAGAGCCAAACAACATGGGCAAAAGTGAATGAGGGACTGTCGCTTTCTTTTGGTGTCGTCTTGTGTGCCTTTGCGGGTTTTGCTCGTCGTGACTAGCGCGCGCGCGGGCTTCGCGCTTTATCAGTGGGAAGGCCCTTGCTGGCTTGTTGCCGTTTTTCCTTCCACTGTTAGACATACCGCCAAATGTGATGCAGTGGCACAAGAGTGTCCGCTTCTAGTGCGAGATGTACTGGGTTCGATTTCCAGGGTACCGCCGGCGCCGTTCACCGTCTTTTTTCATCTAAAGGCGACAGGTAGCTCGTTCGTGGGGGGTGCACGCTCATCTCGATAAGATTACCTTTCCGCTAACCCTCCTGGCGCTTCGCCGTGCTCTCTTGTGGATCTTAAAAACATAACGTCTGTCCTAACCTCAACTCACTATTATCATCATAACGGAGTGTTCGAATATATATGTCATATGCGCATGCTGTTTACTCATGACAGGCCATCTATAGAGGGCAGTGCGCGCACGTGACATAGGCGAAAACGCGTTTTAGCCTACGTCGCCGATGGGGTTTATGCATGGAAGCGTTTCACAGAAGCCTGGCTGCTATCGCGAATATGTACTTTCCGGCAGGCCCGTTGTTTGAGCGCGAGGATATATATATATATTCTACGAACGCTTTCAAATCCCTATGCGAATATGTTGGCAAATCCGTCAAGGCATTTGCATAGAAAAAAGTATTATGTATAAGATGGAAATGATGAGAATCAGCCCTATCCAGTTTCGAAACCGCGGAAATGTATGGACGAATGAATGCGGAAGATGTGGGCACCTCGTGAACATTCTCGGTACGCATTTGGTCTAGCATTAGCCTCGACTGCTTGCCAAGCATAGAGAGCACGTATATATGATTTATCGATGCGCGTGCAGAAAGACACGGCGGATCACGCAAGGTTTCGGTAGATGCATATTCTCGCATGTGAGGCCCGTCGCCGCAATATGGCCTGCAGCGTTTAATGGATACTAAAGTGAAACATTGAGTCAGTTTAGACAGATAAATTATTATTTCAGGACACTGGTGTCATTAATTTTCCTATCATATGACAATTATTAGAAGAGGAAATGAAGGTCCAATGTTTCATTTTTTGAATTTTGTATCTTCAGCGCGTGGACGTCAGTGTGCCATCATGAATTGCAGTCTTTTTGCATATTCTGGCCACACTAATTCCACGAAATTTTCTGAATCGCGTTAAAAATGTTTTCCTGACAGCAAAATTTTCTACTGACTTTTTTTGCTGTAGTTCGCAGCTTTGTAATGTATAGCATAATACTATATGGGGTTTTACGTCCCAAGACTACACGATATGATTATGAGGGACGCCGTTGTGGAGGGCTCCGGAAAGTTCGACCATCTGGTGTTCTTTAACGTGCACTGACATCGCGCAGTACACGGGCCTCTGCCCTTTCGCGTCCACTGAAATGCGACCGCCGCGGCCGGGCTCGAACCCGCGACCTTCGGGTCAGCATTCGAGCACCGTATAGCTACCAGACCACCGTGGCGGGTGCCGGGCTCGTATTCACAATCGTTTACTCTGTAGTATCATGATAAAAGAGGTTTTTATCCTGAATCCGTACCAACTAGGTGAACTTTCTGTCGTTTTAAGAATCGTTCGTAAGAGGAAGAAATTTCAGCCAATCGCGACACTGGACCTATCATTAAGCAAGGGCGGCCGGCGAAACACAAATAACATTGCGTACGAAAACCCTTGCGAATTCGGCCCCTGGTCTATATATATATATGCGCGCATACCGTGAGCAACCCCGCTTCCACAGGGATCGCAGGTGCGGCGCAGTGTGAACAGAATGTCGGCAGAGATGCGACCCTGGAATGTCAGGTTTGCTATTTTCGCTGCGAGGCGATCTTATCGCTCGGTTATTGCGTGTTGCGTGGCGATACGGAGAAAGGCATTCGCTGTGGCTCGGTTCTAACGAGTTCGCCGATCGTCTTGTCGCCCTCACTTTCTTCTTCTTCATCCTCTCTTTTTTTTTCCTCCCTTAAGATTCTGTCTGATGGGCTCTGCGTTTCCCTCCATGTTCTTCGATTCGCAGCATATATCTCCACGGCCCCCCGTTCGCGGGCTCCTGTGATTGGTATGCAAAGGGCCCCGGAGGTCAGGGCGACATGGCGAGCCTGCCGCGTCCTTGCGCGCCAATCGCGCCAGTATATATGCTCCACACGTTCCGCGCTAATATGGATTCCGCACTGAACGGCGCACCGCAGACTGTACCTTCCTCATGAGCCGGCGTAGAATCAATTGGCGACGTTCGTGCGTGCGCTGTGGCGTTGTGTTGTGTCTGGGCGTGTTACCGCGCGCGGACTGCCCGGGAGCCAAACGCTCATTTATTTGACAACGAGCGCAAAATAGTTTATGACGCCAAGCTCGCCGATCTTCTGCAGGCGTAATGTACGTGACGAGACTTGCACTGTGGTATTGCTTTGAATTAACGTCTGTTTTTTCCCATTGCTTTCGATGATGCCGAATAAATGTCATAGTTGCGCGTTGTCTCACCATTTATACTCACGCGCGTGGTTAGCGCGCGCATGTGAATGGGCAGCCTATTTATGCGTAATAAACTTTGGTTTCCGTATAATGCGAAGCTTCGGTTAACTCGATTACGTTCTTATCGTGCAGCTGTGACGAGCAGCCGAGTTTCGTTGATGAAAGCGCACAGGGAATAGGAACGTGATCGTTAGATCATCCATGTACAGGGCACTATCAGCTTCTCGCTCCTATCAGCAAAAGTGATGCTAACACACGCATACTGATCAGATTGCGCCAATGGCGTTTTGCAGTGTGCTATTTACCATAGTTACGCGTCGGGCGGTGAAGGCATAAGTGGGCACAGAATCAAGCGAAAGCATTATGCAATCTCAATCTCACCAAGAGTTACGTTGAAAGATATGCTGTCAGCAAAAGAGAGAAAAAAAAATTGGAGGTCGCTTGAGCTTCGCCTGCAAGAGCCGGTCGCGATAGCGTAATCGGGCCTCGTGCGCATCGCCTTCTGAATTGCTAGCCTGCTTCGGTTCTCGGTGCATGCCTCAACCGTGCCGTAAGGAAACGAACGACTGTGCGCGTAACATTGGCCGTTTTAAGGTATCATTGAATGTATCCACTACACCATAATTATTCCTTTTGCGAATAAGTGAAGGGCCCACTACGCGTCCATGGGGCCACACGCGAACCTACGCAGCTGGTCACTTTGTTGATGGTTCTGCTGCTGATGGTGATTAAGTATGTCCGCTTTGTAATGGGTGGGCCTTTAAAAGCACCCACTCGTTGCTAGATTCACATGTTTTGAGGCCTGGCGCGATTCTACGCTTCTGTCTCGCAATATTAGGTGCGTTAAGGAGACTTCTTTCCTATACACGACAGTGTTTTTTTTCCAAAGCAATCTGAACAGATATCGTGGCTCTGTGGTAAGAACACTTCTGTGGCGAACACCTTCACTCGAACCTGAAAACTTTAATTATTTATTTTATTTCGCATCTTTCTCGTTGTTTTGGTCACGGACAAGATGATGATTTTTCGCACACAACCAACGACGCCAACAGCGACACCGGAATTTCTGCGAAACGAGCTCTTTAACGCTGTCGCGTTAAAATTTGGGGGGAATGCAGCCCTATTTACCAAGGACATGCACGATTGACTACCCGACATGAGGGTAAAAGAAGAACATTAATACGAAAGCGGGCGTGAGAGCAATGATGATAAAGAGGGGGCAGCCCTTGTGAACGCTATCGCTGAGGAATGTTTGCGCTGGTTCACAGGCGTTCGTATTATGCAGTCGCTTTCCAAAATTACAATACGGCTTCTCCATACGAGGTTGCTTATTGTCTGAGGTATCGGATACCTTTCCGCCATGAGCATTCTGTCATACAGACTGCTGAGACTAATACAGGTGTCGCACGGTCAATTCTGATCGCGATCGAGTCTGTTGCGGATCAGATTTCTTGATCGTGAATGGCTTCCTTTACGCACGATGCAGAAGGGAGCTAATCGTTGTTTTGACATTTAATTCCAATCGGGCTTAATCGCGATCATCTGCGTACCGTGTGACACGAGTATAATTCGCAAAGCAGGTCGCGCTGTGCACTGAAAGGGCGTTCAAATGGAAGAAAACGTACACTCTCTCCTCAAACCCGCAGGAATATGCACGCGGTGCCGTTTTGCCATTTCGTTAATACGATGCTTAACCACATGCGACGCAACAAGATTTATCTTTGGGTTTATAGTGGGTTATAGCCCACTGTAAACCAGCTATAACCCTATATCCCGCTTTGCGCAATATGGTTGTTTGCCCGTGTGAATGGCGAAGCTGCAAGCCCTGAGAACGCAAGCGGGAGTTTGTGAAATCCGGACGACTCCATCGCAGAATTGTGCACGTAGCGAGAAAGCGATTTAGGTTGAATGTCGATTCCTGCCGGGCTCCACAGCCGTTGAAATTAAACATGATGTCCCTTGTCGACCACTTGGTTGTGAGCTCTCCTTATTGTGTACTCTATGGCTGCTCGCGCGACAGAATACTTTTTTTTTTTTTTTTTTGAAGTGCCGCTTCTCGTTTTAACCTGACCTCTTGGTGTTAGAGAGTGCTAATAGAAGTGACCGGAAGTTTCTTGTGAAGCAACACGTGCTGCTGCTATTGCAGTCTTTAAACAGAGCGAAAAGGCGTATAAGACTGACTCATGATTCGGGTTTAGTCCTTTATTTCTTTGACTGACTCTGCTTACCTTGGCTCCACACTGGCGCACGTGTCCATTAAGTTTCAATATCATCCTCGAGTGAACCGGAGTGCCCTCCAGTGTTTTACCCGAAAGTATACCCCAACGATAGCGAGAGAGAGATTATAAAAGGAAGAAGCGTAAGGTGAGACGCAAGGGGTGTGGCTGCGTGTGTACGGTGTCGCGGTGTAAAACACCCAGAGCTTGGGGACGCGTACAGCGCGCGATATATATCCTCCACTCGGGCTTGGCGCGCAATTTCCGGGGGGGAAAGACCCGAGTGCTGCGTAGCTCACACGTACGCAGATCAGCGCCGTGAGCGCGCTCTCCATCCGGTCATATCGTAGAAACCTCTGCCATGCATGGTGGCTCGGACTTCCTCCTCCTCCTCCTCCTCCGTTTCGTGGGGCAGGGAAGTGAAGGAGAGCAAGGGGCGGCTGAGAACTGCGCAGTAAAGGCCGTACGCCTTCTTCTCGCTACACTATCATCATGCGACCCGAGTTTTGGGCAACCCTGTTTCCCTCGATCAACGCCGCGTCGTTCGCGGATATTCTCCTTTCCTTCTTTCCCCCCTTCCTTTCCCCTCTCTCTCTCTCTCTCTCTCTATTCCTCGGCAACCCTGCGCCATCGCCTTCTTGCTGCTTCGGGAAGACAGCGTGAACCGGGAGGAGGAATGGGTGTTGTGTGTTTCACTTTCGAAGCCATCATCTCCTCCATCCACCGTAGCGTTTCCTTTCGTACTCGTACCGTCCTTCTCTTACTACCCTTTTGTGTGTGTGTGGGTTGGCGATAAAAAATTTATATATCTCTCTCTTAACCGCTTCCTCACTCCGTTTCACTCACACTCTTCATCTTTCTCCCCCCTAAGGTGCTTCCGATGGTCCGGTGATGTGATATACTGTGTCTGTATGGAGAGAGGAGAAAGAGAGGGGTGACCGTAGCCGGCTTTGTGGCGATGGCCGAGAATGCTCCGCTTGGGCCCGGCCGCCGCTACCACGTGCGCGCGAACGTAAGAAGATAGAAAAGAAGTGAACGGGGATACAAAGGGGGGAGGGACCCGCTTGGCAAGGATGCGCGCGCTCCAGAAGACGCCTTGCCACCGTCGCCCGTGCGGCGCAGAGATGTTGTGGTCGTTCCTGTACGGTATATACGGGACAATTACTACGAGGGACGTAGACGAAAAGGACGAGTTGTTTCTGGTTAGTTACGTCTGCTTAAAAGGTTTGGTTGACAAATATTAGACTGGAATCGACTGAAGACAATATCGGTGTTAAACAGTGCATAATTAACCTGGGTCAGCACGGGCCGTCAGTAGCAATCGTGTAGCCATCTTTAGATGGCGTATGAATGCTAACAAGTGAGTGCTGGTAGTATGCTTGTATATACAGTTGTTCAAGTGAAGTGAATTCACCGTCTTCGGGATAGACACATATTGTCGCAAAATCATCGCCGTGTCTCGTTGCAGGATGTAGGTAGAGGACGTCTGGAAGACATTGCCTTTCGAAAACCAGGTCAAAATGCAGGTAAAGGCGAAAGATTTAGCCGTGGATGTAGTCGCAAAGACGCCACTGAATTCTTTCGAGAAGCTGAGAGCTCAGAAAAGGTAAATACGGTTGTTGAAAAATTTGCAGCGCCCTGCTTAAGACATGCACAAGGAAGACGCAGGAAGAAGCATAACTGAACGGGACACTCTTATCCTTTCCATTTGTGCCTCATCTTGTGTCGTTTGGGTATTCAAGATGCTAGCTGACAGGCGAGGTTTAGGAACAGCATGCACTTGCTAAACTCTCAAATTTCTTCCGTAATGCTCACGATTTTGCGCGCGAGAACCCTACTCTGACATTAAAAGTCGTATATGCTCCGAACGTGCTCGATTCGAGATCAGTGGCGGCGGTGGCCCCGCGTCGCGGAGGCATCTGCGAGCGGGTGGCGGGTAGGCCGGCGGCATTCCCTCGGCCGAGAGAGAATCGACTCGCGCGTGGAGGAATTTTCCGCGCTCCCCTCTGTGCGCAGGGAGGGCAGCCGCATCGTTGCTGGAACCTGTCGGTTAATGGAAGGCGGGCACGGACAGCCCCGCACTCTTGCACATCCGAGGAAGAGCGAGAGAGATTTGTCGATAAAGCCTCGGGAGGGAGGCGAACTCACGCTGGGGGGGAGGGGGGGGGGGGAGGGGGGGCTGGAACGCGTGCCCGGATTCTCGTTGTCGTCGACTTGTTCGCAAAGCCTCCAGTTCGTGATGCCTTCCCGAGACCAGGAAGAAAAAACTGTGGGAACAAGGATGCTCTATCGAGTTGTGTAATCGAATGAATGAAAAACATTGTGCGGTGAACTTTTCGTCGCACGCTCCTGATGGAAATGTTAAGCAAACAACGCGCAGGAAGTGAAAAAGGAAGGACGACTCGTTGCATAAGGATCATGGAACTGAATGAACTCACGAACGTAGGGCGCAGTGGGGTCGAGCGGGGACCCAGGGACGTATACTATGTGCCCGAATCCCTTGGTTCAATATAGTTTCATCTCTCGCTCTCTTTTGGGTTATTTCGCTGGAATAAACGGCAGCGTTGGGACGCGCTGCTCTGATCCCTTCAGGCGTATTTTCCTTGAAGCCTGGTTAATCACAGAACGAAGTCTTAGGATTTTACAAGTGCGTAGGAATTTCACGCGAATCAGTATGCCGATTTCGCCACCTGGTGCCTGGTCACCAGCGGCAGCTAGTCTGCCATGGCGGGGCCTGTACAACATGATTTTCCGTAGCTCTCTATGGATGTAAGCGAAAGTTCTTGTCGGGCTGGGGGATTGTTGTCGGCTGAAGCTGCGTTCTTAACATGTGTTGGAGTCAGGCCCGTAGCCAGAAATTCTTTTCGGGGGGATGGGGGGGGGGGGGGGGGGCACCTGTTGAAAACCTTTCAAAATCACCTATTTTCATTACTTATTCTTGGTAAAACATCCCCCCTCCATCTAAATTTCGGGAAGGGGGGGGGGGGGGCTAGCCCCCCCCCCCCCCCCTGGCTACGGGCCTGGTTGGAGTGTATCTGGCTCCTGAAACACGGGGCACTCCTGCCCGCGCTGACTCTGGTACATACGGTTGCGTAGTCGGGGGGTGCGAGTACCGCCGAGCCCCGATTGCCCGAGTCTGACTCTGTGGTGTCTGTTGCTCTCTTCGAGGTGTGGCACGTTGAATAGTGTGTTGATGGGCGAGGCACAACCTCTTAGAAGGAATCCTGAGAGCTGTAGAATTGTCACCGGGTGATCCACTTTTTCTACGCGTGTTGATGGAAAGATTACCTTTTTTGTTGGAGAAATACGGTTTTTTTAACGGATCGCTGGCGATGTTCTTTCGGGACAAACATGTCCCGACCAGCTTTGGTTCTTCGATGACAACGTGAGTCCTGAAGAAAACCAGTATGAAACGATATACCAAAGCATTCGTGAAGCAAGTCGTCATTGTTTACCGCGCGCTTGATCGATTCCTGCAGCGGCGTCCGTAGCGTTGATGAAACGCAAGCTATACCTCCCTTGCATTGCATTAATTCCCCTTTTTCCTATTCAAACAGGTGACGGGTTGCAAGCATTACGGACAGAATCGCTACGGTCCTCCGCGATGGATTGCACATTCGCGTTCTCTCGCATTTGTTCTTTTTGCTCCCAGATACTATTTGCCCTCTTCCATCTTTTCAGCCTGCCTGTAACTAGGGGTGTGCGAATATTCGAGTTTCGAATTCGAATCGAATAATACTTTAATCGAATAATTCGATTCGACTTTCGAATAGCTGGTATTCGAAGTTTCGAATAATTCGACTGGACGATTATCTATAGCGCGAAAAAAGCCAATGGTACAACTTGGTTAGGGTGGGGTGGCTAAAACTAACGCTAACGTCGTTACAGAAGGCCTTCCGTTAAAACTTTCACTGATATATTGGTTGAAAAGTGAGCGCATCTTTATTTTAAAGGTGATTATGTGATTTCGGCGAGTCATGGCTCCAGCAGAAAAGGCCAGAGAACAGTCTGGGAGACTGTCGAACTACTAGCGTCAAAAAGTAATCAGCACTGAGCTCAGACCTTATAGTCAAGACGTTCAAAAATACTTGAATGAGCTCCTGACCCCAAGAAAGGATGATCCGTTAAAATAGTGGAAGGTACATAGAGCTGCACTTTATCCAGGCATCGCCAAAATTGTTTTGCGATACCTTCCCATCCACGCTACTGAGGCGCCCAGTCAGCGCATGTTTTCAACTGCAGGAAACACCGTAACATCACGGCGAGAAAGTTTGAAGCAAGGTCATGTGGAATAGCTTGTGTTTCTGCATGACAATTTGTAGTATTTTGGTGGCTGTCACTCACAGCGTTATGCGCTCGAGGACATGAGCAGATTGCATTTCTTTTTTTGTTTTAATTTTGAACAAAATCTTTGGTATTCGCTATTCGATTCGATATTCGACATTTTAGGCCACTATTCGGCACTATTCGATTCGAATTCGATTCGAGATGAAATTTCACTATTCGCACACCCCTACAGGCTGTAACTGTAGCGAGCAGTTGACGTCACGCGAGTACGAATGCGTATTGGGTGTAAATACGAGAGGTCACGTGGGTTTTTGCGCCACTTTTCGCGCCTGCCGTGTTTCGCTCAAGGTCGCGGCGGGATGAGGCATTGACGAAACGCATTTACGAAACTCGCGCTTTCAGACCCTTGTCGCGTTTTCTACAACGCTGATATCAAGAATCTCTTTCTTCGTGCAAACCGGCGCGCGTTTTCCCAACGTTGACGGAGTCGCCGTTATGCTGTTTGCACCGGCACTGATAACCGACAACAGTCATATTCTAGTACTCTAATATTATTATTTTTTTCTTCTGGCAATCAATATCGCAACCTGTTTTAGCGCTCCTCTTCAGTGCTTCTTCGAGAACGCGCGAGCGCATTAAGTCGATCGGAGGAACGGAAATGTGGTGGTTGCGCACGTACTATAGAGATTGTGGTTCTCCGATCGATGATATTGCCACGCGGTATATGGGCTCTCTCCCTTTCGTAAAGGGCCGAGTGAGCGTTTGCGCGGCCGTGTTGGTGCGCACGCGCGCGCGCGCCCTTGGGTCTTTCGTGGCAGGGAAGAGTGGATGGAGAGAGCTGGGTGTCACGGGCGACGTCGAGGCGCCCTGATATTTTACGCCCGGCAGCAGCAGCAGCAGCAGCGAAGGGCCAAAGGAGTCCGCCGCCTCTGGCATTCCTGCCCTTCCTTGCGTCACTGTTTTCCTAGAAGCGAGGAAAGGCGGCCGAACGGGAGGAAGAGGAGCGGAGTTCCGGGGAAAACGGTTTTTTTTTTCTCTCTCACTCACTAGCGTCCCCGTATCGCGATGGCAGCGCCCGATGTGGTGTATTCCTGCTCTTCGCGTGCGCACGGCTCTGTGTGTCGCACTTGCACATGGTATATAGCAGTGGTCTCAAACTCACCTCAGCCAGCGGGCCGCAGTCACGCAAGTTAGTCCCGCAAGGGCCGGGGCAATGAAACAGGTAAAAACGAGGGGGGGGGGGGGGGGGGTGTAGAATTTGCCAGCAAACAAAGCCATTTGAAAGATAACTTCCCATATCTCATATACGAGTGATTTCTGAAGGAGATTTTGAGCCAGGATTCCAACAATATGTCAATACCGATCTCCAAAATGACTCAGATGTGGACGTCGACTCTGAAATACAATTTTCGTTTCATGGTTATATTTCAGAAAACGGTGAATACATGGGATGCCTCACGAAGACAATGACTTAAACCAGTCATGCCTGTGTAGCTCGCGAACATTCTTAAGAAAATTTTAAAAATGTGGGGCAAAGACAGTCATGTGCGGGCCGCGGGCCGCAACCGAGAGCCTCGCGGGCCGCATGCGGCCCGCGGGCCGCGTGTTTGAGACCCCTGGTATATAGCATCTATAGCACCTTGGACTACACGCTAGCACTAATACGCTAATACACTACATTAACACTACCTATTATCTTATCACTACATAACTTAATGTTATCTTAACCACTATATACATTTACGCTGAACACCAGCACACTGCCTTAAAGGGACCCACAACCAATTTTTATAGTACCCGTTTTCTTGAGTGCAACTGAAAGCTTACCGGTCAGAGCTTGTAATCACAGAATGGTAACGCGGAAAACGCCGTAGAACATTTATCATCAGAATTTTTCGATGTGCGGCGATTATGCAGTCTTAAGGAGACATGCTGCAAACAGTGGATGTGGTCGCGATAGCGATTATACGCCAGCGGTGATGAAAAGTGAAGCCCTAAGTATAAACACGTAATGTTATGTTTGTCGAGCCTGCGGTCCCGCGACTACTGCTTTCTGGCGTGTTAAATTATTTTACAAGAGTTACAGCGCTTTCCTGCAGGCTTCTTATGCAAGTACTTTGGCCGTACACAGGTCCTTTTTAGGACTTTTAGCCAAGCCAAGCTGAGCTAAGCCTTCGAAAACGAAACGACGCTTTTACACGTGAGTTCACGCATGGTAGTTCACGTGCGGCCGTAGTTGGACGGTTTCGTTATGTCGTCGCTTGAGAACTTGAGCGAGTTAGAGGAACGAATTTTGGCTCGCATGCGAGCGCAAAACTTATCGAGTAGGCCGTGCGCATGCGCCACTGCCTCCGTTTCACTGGAAGCCACGAAAGCAGCGCCGCTTTTCATGCTCTACTACTTTTACCTTGTAAGCTGCATAGAACCTAAACGGGGATGGACAATAACATACATATTCAAATTTTAAGCCCTTATTCTGGTGTGCATAAAATCATGAGACTACGTACAGCAAAGTGATTAAGACTTCATACTTGTGGTTCATGGATCTTCCGCTAGGCGCGCGACATGCCGGCTGTTGTTACTTTTGAATGCGATTTAAAAATATAAATCCTGCACAGATCGCGAGAAGTATGCTGTCATCTGTCACCATAATTCACGGTCTTTTCATTTCCACCGGGATCTAATCACCCGTTCGGGCCAGTTGGGGGTCCCTTTAACAGTTCGAAGCACCTAAACGGTAATTATTTATAACTTTTAATCAACCTAACCTTTATCATTTATACGTCCTTTCGACCGTGCTCTTCTGGCCTAGCCCCTAAACGTTTTTCTTTCACTCACTCACTCACTCACTCACTCACTCACTCACTCACTCACTCACTCACTCACTCACTCACTCACTCACTCACTCACTCACTCACTCACTCACTCTCACAATCAAACGCACACACCCACGCAAACATACTACATCGTCACTTTCGTTCTATCGCCAAATTAGTGGGGAACGTGATGCGCGAGCGAAAACACAGGGTGGTTGTAATAATGTAAACAAACCTGAACGTCTGCGATATGTGTTTATGGACTTTGTGTTCGCTCCGATATGCCCCGGATTAATGTGGGTTATTAGTGTATGTGGGAGAATGGGGCAAACACGAAAATAACTCTCCACAGTAAACGTATATACAGCTTTTAGTGACGAAAGGAAAACAGCGCTCGACTTGCCTTGATGCTGATGGCAAGAATCGAATATGCGTCGCTGCGTTTGGTGACCTTTACAACCAACAAAATAAAAGCGCCGCAGAACTAGTGCGCTGTAACTTATTACCTGCTTTCGCTTTAACAGTGCCGCGCAGCACATTCGAGCATGTTTACGTCATCATTAATGTCGGCATTTACTCGGTTACCCATAGCCGCTCTTCCTCCACGCTGATCGGGATGGTGATGAGATACGCATTTATTTGTTTATATTCGTCCGAAACGGTGCAGTTAGCGTGGGAGGCGGAGAGAGGTCCTGCGTGCGGCGCTTGCTCGCCAGCGCTTCTTTGAGCGCGGGAAAAAGAAATGCGCGCTCTCTTATACGTGGGATATGCTATACTCCAAACGCCGTCGCCATGACAACACTGGTACGGAAAGGGGTGTGAACACAGAGCGAAGGGAACGGCCCTCCCTCTTCCGGCTTTTCGGTTTGCTTCCTTCGTTTTGTGTGGGTGCTCCACCGCGTATTGGCATTTATAATACTTTCTGTTAACGGTGCGCGCGCTGGTGACGCAACGAACGCGCAGCCAGTGTTTGCGTCACTCAGGTAATCCCTTAATTGTATCTCCGACGCACTGCTACGTCGTCTTCCGCATTGTCGTAATAGTAAGTGTTTAAAGAAAGAAAAAAAGAAGGAGATAAAGAAAGGAAGGAAGAAAAAGGAAGAAAGCAAGCTCTTCACTGGAGTTCAGATAATTCTACCAGCATACGTGTTCGTGATACTCTGCATATACGGGACAAGATGTCGGGAAAAGAAAGAAATTAGATGATCATGGTATTGAAGCATGTACTGGTGATGTAAACGTGATCGTTGTGGTATAGACAGATTAGAGCTTATCAGTTGAGCTAATGTGCTCGAGGAGCGAGAAGTAAAAATTGTTAGGGATTCGCGTACCACAAGCACGATGCTATTATGAACGGCTAAGGCTGCCATCCCGTGATGCATTACTTCACTTTACCGCTCCAAGCGGTAAAGAATCCAGAGTGTGTAACCGTGGCGCAGTGGATAACGTGCCCGGCATCTGTTGTCGCGGACCGAGAGGTCGTCCATGGGTTCAACTCCCGTTGACGGAACTTTTTTTCTTTGCCGTCTGATCGTGCGCATTTTTTTGGACGTCATTTCCGTGACGGAAATACGCCACTAAAGTCTTGGTGGACCCCGGCATAAAACACTTTCGTGTTCAAAAGCCTCAACGTTTTCTGTTGCTTAAGGATACGTATATCCTGTCTCGTATAAGGCATGCATGTTAGTGTCATATTTATGTTTTAGTTTCGTACTAAAAATGTTTACTGTTATCGCACTGTCATGTAGTACAACGCACGACGCTTCCATATTCTGCACTAGAAGAATAATAATGTTGAAGTTGAATCCCTTGTCGATTAATTCCCGTCAGCGCGCGAGAAGGCGGCGGGCGACGAACGTGGTTCCGCGTTCTCCGGCTCATTTGTACGTACGTTCGATCAATTGCCGATTGGAAGGTGTTTGTTTATACGAGCGTGTCTAGACGATGCATATGCTGCGTGACACTTGCGCGGTCTGGGCGCGATACTTCTTCGCAGTCTGCGTCTGTGAGCGTTGTGACGCGCATCTGGAGCGCGAACTTTTTTTTTCTTTTTTGTTTGTTTTTCTGCGTCAGTGATTGCGACACGCATTCTTCGCCGTCTAGACGATCACTCTCCCCCCCTTCCTCTCTCACCCGGCTGTTTACGACTTCGCTGTATGTCTTCGACACACGCCTTTCAAGCACACTTGACAAATGCTGACGCCGAGCGCCGCAGACCTCGATCGGCGGAAGGTCGGGATATTCAAAAGCGAGACGGCAGACAGTCGATGACGTAGCAGAGCGGCGCGATATTTCGCTCAAGGGTCGCTTACGTATACTGCTTTGACGTATATAGTCTCAAGCTTGCGTAGACACACTTGATTGAGTGTTGGCATTCGCGTCGTCGTTTCAAAAAAAATAACTATTTCAGTTTGACGGGCACGATATGCATGTGAGGCATGCCGCCGTGGAGGTTTGCGGAAATTTCGACCACCTGGGTCTCTTTAACGTGCACCTAAATCTAAGTACACGAGCCTCTAACATTCTCGCCTCCATCGAAAATGCAATTGCCGCGGCTGGGATCGAACCCGCGGCCTTCGGATCAGCAGCCGAGCACCGTAACCACCGTATACCACCTCGGTGGCGCTCGCGTCGTCATTTTAATCATGATGATATGATAACGTACATACCGTGAGCAATATCAGCTAGAACACCGAATTGATGTTTATTGAACGATTACATGTAACGTACTGATACGAATATGACGTATTCAATTGACAGAGATACCTGTCAACCTCAGAATTTAGTGTCATGAACGCGTTTGCGCTTTCCAAAACTGTGTTTAGCCGCTGAGACGTTTGGAAGGCAATTTCAGTTTTCCAGCTCGTATTGCTCGCGATAGTATACATCTTCTCCCAGCTGGGTGTTACTTGTCGCCGGTGCCCTTTGTAAAGTTTCCGTTGTAAACGAACTTTCAGAGAAAGACGTTTGTCCTTCCGAAAAGGACACGGTTCGAAATCTACTGATGATCGCGTTGTGGCGGCGTTTTGTTTTCGTTGTGTCTGAAGGAGCTGGCGTAATAATGCTAAAGCTTTTACTTAATAATAAAAGTTATGCTATCCTTTTTGAAAGTGCATGCAGCTGCATTGCTGTCCCGCGTCATATTTAGCCAATAAAGACTCTCCGTACTGCTTCCTTTCAATTAGTCCTAATGCGGCGTGCTTCGAAACTCTCTCAGTATACCGCAGTGTGTCCGTCTGCCTCTATCCACATACGCTGCTGCCAAGATTTATGGCCCACGCGAGATCTCTGCTCTATAGCCAATGCGCGGGCAAGAGTATAACTTTGTGTCGAGCTCAACAGTTGTAAGTCACGTCGAGCGGCGTAAAATAAGAAAGCGATTGCGCGAATAAGGACTCGTATAAGGACCGGACCGTTTTCTTCGCTTCATTCCTCCCGCTCTATTGGGCGTCTGGTTTTTGCTGGTTGTTTCTCTCGTATGTTCAACTATATTCGCGTTTGCCGGCGCTGCCATGTCGTTTACGACTGTGATGCTCGGGAACCGTGGCGCCTCCGTGCGGGCACGGGGTTCTCCCGTTACGGTCTTCTCCTAGAGGTCGCGGGTTCGGTGCCCCGTTGGAAGCGGTCGCGTTGTTGAATGTGCCGTCTGCCTCAGTGCAGAGCTCAGTGTCACCGGCACAATTTTAAGGGCGTGCAGTAACGCTAATTTGCGGTGCGATTGTAAATTGGAAGATAGATAGATAGATAGATAGATAGATAGATAGATAGATAGATAGATAGATAGATAGATAGATAGATAGATAGATAGATAGATAGATTTCTCTGTGAGATGTGGAAAGCGTTTGAAGTGCCGCCCTGATCTTTTAGCTCCTTCTATTTTTATTTTCCTGCATATGGCTGTGCGCAAGCGCTAATAAAAATAGTAAGCACACGTGCCCTACATACATACATACATACGTACATACATACATACATGCATACATGCATACATACATACATACATACGTACGCACGTGCATACATACATACATACGTACGCACATACATACATACATACATACATACATACATACATACATACATACATACATACATACATACATACATACATACATACATACATACATACATACATACACGTACGTACCTACGTACGTACCTACGTACACGAAATGTACAGCGCTTGCAAGACACATGCGTGAAGGTCTCTCTTCTTCCTTTCCTGACGCCACTGGCGTGCGCATTATGCGTGCTCGTAATTTACGCGTTTGTTCTCTCGCTGCGGTGGCGGTTCGATTGCGTGGAAGCCCGCTCGTAAACATCACCGCTCGCCATTTACGAGTGCCGCGAAAGCCTGTATCAACGGCGCTCATCGGGACGGCGTTTAGTGCGCATTGTATCCGCGAGAGGGCTATAGGTGTTCCGTGAGGAAACACCTATACTCGTATACCGTACACCGTAAAGCGTAGACTGAACACCCGAGGCGTGTTATTGCCGTCAGCGTGCGGTTCCTTATAAAAGTCTAAGTGCGATATCATCGCCCCGCGTGTCGTATGTTTTATGGGCGGTGCAAGCGGGCGAGGGGAGCCGACGATCGCTTCTAAAGCGCGAAGGAAACGCGCCGGCCCTATTCCGTTGCAAGAAATGACCATTTGGTTCCAGCAGGGAGGGGGGACGGGGTGCTGCGTGGATCCGTGGGCAACTGCGTACTTTGAGCTGCCGTGCGCGGTCGCGCGCGCCCTATATTAACAGGGGTTAGTAGACGGCTCATACCTTTGCACGTGCTGCGTTCTAACCGCTCAATTTGCGTTGAAGCGATCGACAGAACCAAAGTAGTTTCGTTACGCCAGCGTCTTGTTGACGTATGCCAAGTCGGACACTATAGTTGGCTGCTTGCCTTACATCGTATAACATTCCAAATAGTTGCTGTCGCATTCATTGCTTTGCACTTGAAGTAACTGTGGCTTAAAAAAAAAAGGACTTCCCCCCGTTGAAAATGGTGGAGAATGAGCTAAAGGTTTTCATAATAACGCTGCTACGGAAAGCATGTCGGTTCCTCGAAGGTGACTTGACATTTCTCGAGGAACTGCTTATCACCCACTCTGTAGCTCTATATAGAGCACCCGGTTAGCTCACGACCGTAGCCACCTGTAGTAGAGGTGGCCGCCTCGCTTCTTGCGTCAACAACTTAGTCCATATTAATTTTCATTCACTCCCTCACGCTGATATTAAACACAGAGGAGCAGCTTTGTAGATAAATACACAGACCGTAAGCCGTACGTGGTCGTATGGTAACGTATGACGTAACGTCATATTTCCAACCTTTAAATCACGTGCCGCGACCCGCGGGGTGCTGACGCTAATTTGATTGCCCCGGATGCCTTTTTCAACGGCGTAAGCTGTGAAAGCGATCTGCCAGGGACCGACGTCGGTCGGCAGGGTCTGCTGCACTGCGGTGACATGCCTTCGCCGACCCCAATTTATCTGCTCTGCGATGTCAGAATGGGGACGGCCACATATTCGTGGACAGGCGTATATACAGTGCTGCCTCCTGGTGGCCATTATGTCTATAAAAAAGAAAGGAAAAAGCTTGCTCTCGTCCTCTCCTTTTGTTCACCCGCCGCCAGTAGAGGCACGTTATATATATATATATATATATATATATATATATATATATATATATATATATATATATATATATATATATATATATATACACGCACACACTCTTTGAAAGGGGCCGCAGAAAGAAGGTTAATCGAGGAAACGCTTATCGTTACAGTAGACGGGCCAAGGAAGGCGACCAGCATTGCCGAAACAAGACTCCCACATCGCTCCTTGAAGCAGGCTTTAGCATCGGACGCGCGGGCCAACTTCTGTTCCCTTTCTTTGCAAGGAGTGCATTACCGAAATGAAAGTTAGGAGAAGCCCATTATTACGGAGAGCGCAGTGTTGAGAGGGGACGAGGATGCCCCCTGTCCTCCTCGTGAGGCGTTTTTAGATTCGTGAGCATCATTCTCCCCCCCCCCCTTCCTCCTGACAAACGTGCCGCGATGTGTTTTTGTGTGTAACCAAAAACACACGCCGCTTCAAACCGCGTCGAAGAATTCATCTTATGACCGTCGCTCGGAAAGTACTGTTTTCGCCATCGTCGCAACTGTTTTACGTGCGACAAAGCGCATCATCAAATTTTGTGCCCCCCCCCCCCTCCCCCCCCCCCCCCCTTCGGTTTAAACGTTAAGAAGTAACGCGCACACACGCAAATGAAGGAAGAAAGGAACGCATGCTTCGAAAGCTCGTTTCACTGTTTGGGGGGGGAGGGGGGGTAGGTGCCGTGTGGGTCACACGGTGCCACGATGATTCAAGACGAGAAGAGCGCGACGAGACCTTTTCGCGAGCGCTTTATGAAATACTCTGCCGTAATAACGGCCGCCTCTCCTCGACGAGCAGCTTTTATAAGCCGCTTCATAACTTTTCCCCGCCTATTGCAGCTTCGCTTTTGCCGGGCCGCGCTCCAAAAGTCGTCGTCGCATAGCTCGCGTGGCCCGCTGCATCTCTCTTTTTTTTTTTTTTTTATTTGCGCATCTTTCTCATCCTCGGGTTGCCCCGCTATTTTCAAACCATAGCTGGTGGCAGAGCAGCGAGCAAGGCAAGCGGCAGCAAAGGCCAGAAGCGAGCCTTCCTCTTTCTTTACGGCCTCGGGTTTGCTGCGAGCACCGCCGCGAGGTGGGGAGCGTAGTTGTTCGATACCGTTGCCATGGCGACGCATGCGGTTCCCCCCTCTCTCCTCCTCCTCCTATTTCTCCATCTCTCTCTCTACCTCTCTGCGCTGCCGCTCCCGGCTGCTGCCGTCGCAGCGGCTGCGTTTCGCTCCGATCGCACTGCGTGTTTCAGGGCGGAGGAGGAGGAGGAGGAGGAAATGGCCTCGCTCTTTCTTCCTCGTAATGCAGCCACTTGGTCCCTTTGGTGCATGAGATGGTCGCAGATGAAGGAGGGGGGAGGGAAGAATGGAACTCTACGGGCTTCTTCCTCCGCCTCGCGCCTTACTCCTCCTTTCGCGGAGGGTTCCTTGCTCTCTCGGCTCGCCGCTGCTGCTGTCCGTTGCCTCCTCCGCCTTTTTGCGGCCGCTGTGTTGTTCCGGCTTTTGTTTATGCTTCCTGAGCGCGGCAGTGAAGAACGCGCGCGCATCGCCTCCCTCTCCTCCTCCTATCATCCCTCAACGCATCTGTTTCTCTCTCTCTCTTTGCGATGGCCTCAGTCCGCGGGGCAGCAGCGGCAGCAGCAGCAGCAGCAACTTTATGGAGGAAGGGCAGCACGTTTTCTTTCGGCACGTTTAAAAGGCTTGCGCGGTGGTAGCGCCGCAGCAGGTCTGCGCGTGTCGGAACGCAAGGATTCTTCGCTAATCTGCGCTGTTAGCCGATCCGGAGTGTCTTCTTCCGGCACGACGCTTTACTACCCCCCCCCGCCCCCTCTATCCTCCCCTCACCCGCTCCTCCTGTATTATTCGCTCTCTGCTTCTTTAAGTTCCCGGCGGCGAATGGAATTCGACTTGTTCTTTCTCTCGCTCCTTTAAAGATGATGCACAGGTGCGAGCTATGCACGCTATTCCGTTCAAAGTGTTCGCGAATCTTGAGAAACGCCTTCGGTTGCTGAGTGCCTTGCTAGGTTTCAGCATACAGGAAACTGTGGATCGCACGAACAACATTGGCGTACGTTGGCGTCATGCGAATGCTCTCCTCCGTGCGGTTGCCAAACCGCGCTTCGTGTACGCGCCGCGCGGTTGTAGCGTGTCTCAATGAAACGAGAGCGACCCGATTGTGGCACTTCCGCAGTTAGTGTTGCGGAACGTCGCTCGCGCAGCCGGATGCAGCTGTCTCTGTTTCACGCCGCCTCTCGGTTATTCCGGCGTGCGTCGCAGCGAGAATATTTTTGTGCAAGGAAGACCGCGTCACTGCGTTTGGTGCAGGGATTTATAGACCTCCTCCCCTTCCACCCAAAAAGAAATCATTGCAGGCCAGCCCTTCCCCTTTGCCACCTTATAGACAGGCAGTTATCCACCTGCCTCCGCATTCTAGTACAAAGACAGCTATGAAAGTTGCTCGTGAGAACGGCGTCATGGCGCTACAAATCCATGGCCTCTGAAGTTAATGTTGGCCCTGACCTAAGTGTTCGAGCCGATATGGAAGCGAAAGCACGTGTTGAATTAGCGCTGAATTTTCGCGTTTCAATCCACGAGTACTATACAACTGGCCGGCTTAGATCCTGGGGAGCAGAAAGCTATCTTCTGAATTAGCGCTGAATTTTCGCGTTTCAATCCACGAGTACTATACAACTGGCCGGCTTAGATCCTGGGGAGCAGAAAGCTATCTTCTGACTGGTTTGACGGGAAACGACGATCAGGGGAAGCCTTGGACTAAAGAGCCACGAGGTCTCAAGCGAGTTTTTGGCAACACGTTTTATTAATTCATTCATCTGATCACTCACTCACTCACTGAATCAATCAATCAATCAATCCTCGTGAATCTTAGATGCGGAGAGAAGACGAAGGCTTGTCTCGGAGCAGCGCCAGTGCTCTCACCGGGCAGCTGTGTGGAAGAACAGACAATATAGCTTGGGGGAGATCATGAGGATGAGAAAAAAAGTATGCCGGACGGTAGTTAGATATTAATAAAGGCGTCTTTTAACGAGATATTCAAACGCGAGAAAAGCGCTATACAAACAGTCATTCTCTGTCCCTCGTGTTTATTGTTAATTAAATCGGCTTGACCTATTTCTTTTCCTCACTTCGTCGATCGTCAAAAAGCACCCAACCACTTCTCTTGACGTTTTCGATATCAGTTACGTAACCGCGTCAATTTCATGACATCACCGGTCAAGGTACTGTCAGTCAGTATTGACTGACATGAAGAATAAGAGAAGGGAAGAACATGGCCTTCGCTTTCGAGTCGTCTTTGGCGAAGGGATATGGGTCCGTGTGACTTTTTTTGTTTTTGTTGTTGTCCTATTTGGGATGTACGTATGCTCTGCCCCTTCTAGAGCGGTAACGGGGATGAGAATGTGGGAATAATATTCATGGAAGCGTTCTTTTTTAGGGGCGAAGCACCTTAAGGGCGAGGCTTGTCCGTTGTCACGGCTACATAATGTGGGGCAGCGCTCGGGAACTCTCGAGTAACGTACGATATGTGAGACGCAAGAAAAGGTTTAACAATAGACTAATGTCAATCATAATTGTGACGGAACAATATAAAACACCTACAAGCACAAACCCTTTATACTAGCCGGCGACTTCAACGTAGACATTATGGACCTTATAACCTAGCTTTGTCGTCGAATCTTTATGTCACTCAGTGTACATTATATGGGGCAACGCTCGGGTAACGTACGGTTACTCACCCATAAGATACCCAGAGCTTCGCCCACTTGTCATGATTCACTTCGTGGTGTTGAGTATGAAGTGAAGCAGTGCCATGCGGTATGCTTTATCATGTATCCAGCGCTCATAACTGGTCGTGTCATTGTAGCGAAGACCGGCTGAATATTGCATCCGTGTGTATTGTCATGATTCACTTCGTGGTGTTGAGTATGAAGTGAAGCAGTGCCATGCGGTATGCTTTATCATGTATCCAGCGCTCATAACTGGTCGTGTCATTGTAGCGAAGACCGGCTGAATATTGCATCCGTGTGTATTCTCATGATTCACTTCGTGGTGTTGAGTATGAAGTGAAGCAGTGTCCATGCGGTATGCTTTATCATGTATCCAGCGCTCATAACTGGTCGTGTCATTGTAGCGAAGACCGGCTGAATATTGCATCCGTGTGTATTGTCATGATTCACTTCGTGGTGTTGAGTATGAAGTGAAGCAGTGTCCATGCGGTATGCTTTATCATGTATCCAGCGCTCATAACTGGTCGTGTCATTGTAGCGAAGACCGGCTGAATATTGCATCCGTGTGTATTGTGACAGCGGTAGTTTTCTGTCTGTTGGCCGCTGGAAGGTGTTCGAGAACATAACCCATATGCTTCGCACGAATGCTACAATATAGCATGTCAGTTTTGTTGGCGCATCGCGGTGATTGCTGATGCGACAGCGCTTACGCATGGCGCATCCGTTTTCATCCGAATTTATTTATTTATTTATTTATTTATTTATTTATTTATTTATTTATTTATTTATTTATTTATTTATCATAGTACCCACAGCGCCCAAGGGCATTTACAGTGGGGGGGGGGGGGGGATACAATATTTCAATACAGAATACAGATTCTAACACTTGAATAATGCAATAAAAAGGCAATTCACTGTGCACTTACTTAGCGGTACATGGGAGTACACAATATAAAGTAGGTTCGTAATATTAATCTGTTCCAGATGATTCACATTCCGCCGATGAGGGAAAGTAAGCGCAGTACTGCAATCATCTGCCCCCCCCCCCTCCCTGCCTTCAATACGACACGCCAGAGAAGCGATACGATGCGACGCTTGTCGCCGCATTCACGTGAAGACTTGCTTTATGGAGTTGTTCGTCAGAGCAAATTCCAGTTTCGGGCATACTGCGAGTGGTCGGTGGCAAAAATCGTATCACACAAAGGCCCCAGTTTTGCACACAAAGGCCCCAGTTTTGCACACAAAGGCCCCAGTTTTGCACACAAAGGCCCCAGTTTTGCACGCCAAGCAGCGGATATGCACACGCAGTTCTGCGTGTGCATATCCGCTGCTTGGCGTACGGTATTCACAGAGGCGCTTTTCTTTTTTTTTTTCTTTTTTTTTTCGTGTTAATATTATCTCTTTTGGCCATTAGATAACCATGTTCCCTAATAATATGGCCATCGGAGTCGGGTTAATTTTTTTTGTTGCTATTATGAAGAATTCTAGCGTAACAACTTTCCGCGAAAATGGGGCTTGGGGCTGAATTTCGCAGTCTTTCATTTGTAAGCGTGTTTGGCGATTGGCTAACCGCCTTCGCCCTTAATAGGATCAGCTTGTCAGGGCTGGTTGAAAAGTTATCTCACGAACAATCCTTGCGCAGGGCGTTTCTTTCTCTCTTTTTTTCTTTTTCTATCTATAGGGTTTGTTGTTCTTGTTCAAGCTCACAAGGTTACCAAGTTACAAGAAAACAAATAATGGCTCGGTATAGTGTGAGTATCGTGTGTGCGCCTGCTCATTAATTCTCTTATGCTTCGTCCTTTTCCTTCTTTCTTTCTTTCTTTCTTTCTTTCTTTCTTTTTCTTTTCTTTTTTTTTTTTTTTTGCGCCTGAGTTCAACGCGAACAACCCGTGCCTAAACTATACTAAATTTATGCTAACTCGCTCGCTTTTCTGATCTGTATTCAAAGAAGGCTCTTGACCGATCGATAATGAATATTTAATATTACATTTAAATCACGCATTACGGTGTAGTAAGTGCAATTTTCGGTGAATCGTGATGCTGGGCATATCTTTATCGAAACCGGCTGACGTATCGTAATGAGCACTTCCGAACAATTATCTTCGTAAATTCGGCCCTTGTTTCGTTATTTTTTTCTTTCTACTGATGCGCTACGCGCACACCACACAGCGGCGGGTGCGTGTACGCGGCGACGCAGCGCGTAGCGACCAGTGCGCTCGCTCTCCCTTGCGTGTGCACACACACGCAACACCACGCAACACAACTGGCGCGCGCGCAGGACCGGTTTTCGTCGATGAGTGAGGGTAGAACGCACTTGAGAGAGAGAGAACGCGGCGAGAGGGGGGGGGGGGGGGAGGCCTTGCACTAGCGGAGGTTACTACGCGCTCCGCGCACGTATCCGAGCGGGTCGCGCTCCACATTTTTGTTTCAATCGAAGGGGGATCGATAAATGTCGCCCTCAATGGCAGGCACGAATCGATCACGGGCCGCGGCAGCGGAAAAAGCCGGACAGCGGCTCGAGGAGCTTCTCTCGCTCTCTTTCGATATTCTATTTCTTTTTTAGAGCGCGACTTTATGCGACCCCGTTGTTATTATGCTGGTCGTTCTTTTCTCTCGGAAGCTACCCCTTTCCATTTACGATTGGAGCCCGGGGGGGGGCTATCCTCACCCCCCCCCCCTGGCACCCCTCGCCGGCGCAGCATCTGCGTGTGAGGAGGAGGGGGGCTGAAACGCTCGCGTTGGCGATGGCGAAGAGAAGCGGCGCTGCCTCGCGGCCCGATTCGTGTGTTGTTGGTTGTTGCTGCGGCATCTCTGGCGAAAGCGCCGTCTTCCGGCGGCGATAGCTTGACCAGCTTGACCGCTTGATGGGTTGGTCGGTCGCACAGCTCGGCCCGATGGCGCATCTCCGATGGAGCACTTCCTTAGTGCGCTACTGGCAGCGCATCTTCTGAATTTTTGAAGTCTCGCTCGAACAGATCTCGAAGCGCGCCGGCACACAGACGCAGTGTTATAGATAATTGGAAAAGAAAAAGCAGACGGGACGGCTTGTCTCTCTACTTTTAGTCTGCGTATCTTCGAAGTCTTATTCAAATATTGACCTTGAACAAGTAGGCCGACTTTCCCGTTATGTTTTGTTAGTCTGGAGCTAGCGTTTGTCTCACTTAAAAAAAGAGGTAACAAGCACTTCGCTATAACAGTGAAGGTTCGGGAAACATTAGTGCTATCGCAATATTGGCCAGCTGGTCTATGAACAGACGAATTCACTTTTATAATGCATGCATACACATGTCAGCGACTTATTAAGGTGAAAGTCTTGTATGCCTCATCAAATAGGAAAAGGGAGCATCGGCTTAGTCGTTGTCAACACGAATGTCACCACAAATCAGTATAATCTTCGATCATTATCATATCGGCATTATCGTCAGTAATGATGATAATGATGAAGCTGATGATGATGACGACCGCACTCGGATGGATTTCGCTTTTGGTTTTAGTTGAAGGGGAAGAAGTGCTCAATTGGCTTTCGCTCATACGCTTTGTTTTAACGTGCGCCGTGCTGAGCTGTGCGATGGACCGTCAACTAGCGGGGTCCCATTTCCTCTTTTCAGTATTTAAGTGATCGCTAAGGCACGTCGAATAAAAAAAAATTAATCCGGAGCTTTCTATTTCGTCGTGTCTCTAACAGCCCACTTGTTGTCTCGGGGCGTAAAAAAAAAAACCCACCAATCCGGTCATTTCTCCTACGTCGGCGTCACGGACAGGAGTGCTGACGTCAGAAGAACGGTAGGTGGCTCCCTCTGGCGATGGCAGCGAGTGGGAATGACATGGGTCAAGGGAGCCATGCTCGGGGCGCGTGTATTTACTCTGCGGAGGAGCTGGTGCGTACTTGCCGCAGGAGTGATTAGTAGGCCTCTCTCCCCTCCCCACTTTCTCTTTCCCCTTCCTCCTCTTTTCTTGTTTCATCACTGCAAGACACTGCGAAAGGCGCGAGACTTCTCATCCTCTCAGTGAGAGCCGCAAGCAACAGCTCTCGTCGTCGTCCTGGGTGCGTGCGCCGCGCTGATGGATCGGTGTCTGTCTGCGGAGGCATGGTAGTGCCCGGGGGCCACCTTAATTGCGTCTACGCTAAGGAGCCTTCGCGGGTATACCGCATGAGCGCGTGAATGCGGCTCTACACCGCAAACATGCGGCGGGCTCGAGGAATCGGCACGCAATCCATATAAATGAGCTCTCCTCGTTTTCGAGCTCTAGTAGCGTGCGCTTAGATGTGTAAGGACCTGGCCGGCTGCTGCCTGAGCATTGCACGATGTTAGGAACAGGTAAAAAAAGAAGTAAACTGTGCAAAAGAAAAAGAAAAGAAAGAAAGACAACTAGCGCTGAGTGCCGACTTGTGTGTTCGCCTCTATTTCCTGTCCACTTTTCTGCGCAATTTTTTTTCTTTGTCTCCTTTCCTATAGAAGCGTGCAGTAAGTGGCGCAACATCAATCTCTCTCGAGGATCGCAACGTCGCTTTGTATACGCTTTGCGAGTGTTAATTAGTGTGATTTCGTGATCGCGTTTGTGCCAACGGTCATGTCGGCAACCTAGGAAGGCTGTATTTTGAATGCGTTGCAGATTTTGCTGGTGGGTTTGTTTAGGCGTTTTTTCGATGCGAACCTCTTCGTGTTTTTTTTCGTTGCGTCTTCGATTTATTCCAACATCATTACTTCGTGGAAGCTAAAATTCTCAATAAGTACAAAGCGAGGCTCCTGCTTCCCCCCACAACATCTATTTTCATTTTTTTTTCTGATTTCTACTGCAACGTGTTCGACTTGTCTCCCAGAACCTTTTGTCTTGTGTCTTCGGTAACAGTAACTGGTGTCTTTTGAGTTCATGTTATATTCAGTTCGATGCTGATTTTTGTCAAGTTGTCTGAAGCATTGCGCGTGTCACATTTATCAAGTCGTGCAAAAAGTAAAGATACGCAGGACCGAAGTACGCGTGCACAAAATGCTAAGCCGAATTAAATCTCAGAGGCAACAATCGTCATTGTCAAGATCCTTGATACCATACCAAATGAATTAAAGGAATCGGGAGCGAAGTAGTAAATGCAAATGGGTGTACTTATAACCTATAAATCACGAATTGCCAAACTTGTCGGTTTCTGGGCCCTGCGGAAGATTATGTGACGCAACGACCACTTTATAGTCGGATAAAACTTTTAACAGTCCGCAGAGTTTCCGCCCTGATTATCATAGCGCGACTGGCGATTGCCTCCGCGACAGAAAAAAAAAAAAAATGAAAGAAAGAAAGAAAAAGTCTCACCGGACTCTTAAAAAAAAAAAAATTCAGTTTGGAGTGCGCCCATCGGCGCAGGCACGTATTTATCCGCTTTTGAGTTGCGAATACAGCTGACTTCAAAAGTTATAACCAACCATCCATGGCATATTCCCTGTCGACGTCTGCTTGCTCTACAATAAACATGAGACGCACGGGCTTCCCTTCGAGTAAGCGTTTCCTCTCTCACCATTTCTCCAACTGACACGGTACCGTAGACTTCGCCGCACAACTAATCCGCTGAGTACTTACTCGCGCACTTCCCTTCAGCGGCCATTGCCCCTCGGGGCAATAGTCGAGATATCCAAACCTGGCAACACACAAGAGATCAGACCTCCCGCTGCTGCGCACGCAGACCTGTCAGTAATTGATCGCTGGTTACGTGAGCTATAAGAGAAGGGCCCTCTTCTCCGCGTATATATAAACGGCAGGGTCATATATTTGCGACGCCGTCCGCGCCGCGTGAAGTGGGCGCTCGCGTAGCTGTACGGGCAAGGTTATCGCGCGAGGTGGAGGAGCCAGTCGGGCAGCACTCGAAGTGATACATGCCGCACTTTTGATTGAGCGGCCGTCGCGGCCTCTCGAGTGCGACGTTCTCGAGTGCTTGCGCAGCGACGAAGTATCCAACTCGGTTTGGTTGGGTGGGTGCTCGAACGCGTACTAGGGGAGAGGAAAAGGCGTCGTCTCCTGCCGTGCTGCGCGCATTTTAGCTGCCGCTGCTACCGCGAAATGGTTGCGTCTACTATACTAACTATACTACCTGTGCCTACAGGCGCCATTTTTACGAAGCGGCGATTGGGGCACGCGCTTCTTCGCCGGGCCAGTCGAGCCATCTGGCTCGGGCCGACCTTGTTGGCAAACAAAGTGGGAGGCTTGTTTGCGAGCGAAGTTGGGGAAGCCGCGTGTGTTTTCTCGGGACGGGCAACGGCTCCTTATTCGCCGACCCGATGGACGGACGGCCGGCCGGCCCCCCGCCCGTTCTTCGCCCACCCGTATTCTGTACGCTGCCCCCCCCCCCCCCCTCCCCTCCTCTGCTTCTTTCATCTTTCGCGCCTGCAACAACGAGAGTGCGGGTCAGCGGCACTTTTCGAGGCCAGTGCCCCGCTTCCGACCCCCCTCCTCCTCCTCCTCCTCCTCCTCCTCTTCATTGGAGCTTTTGATTTTTATGCGCCGGTGCCCGAAGGGTTGCGCGGTGTTTGCTGCTCGCGTGCTTCTTCTCCCTCTTTCTCGCGCGCGCTCTCGAAGCGGTGCGCGATCATCGACCTGCATGCTGCTGGGCTGAGTGACGATCACGAGTTTGCGACTACTTTTTTCTGTGCCAGTGATTCAAAGGAGTACCGTTGTCGCGGTGGTTTGTATAGTTTGGTCGTCGTAACGTGTGCTAGTTTTCTCTCCTTCTGGATGGGTACGCAGTTTCTGTCCGAGCTCGGCGATACACTGCTGCGTGGGCAATCCCTGTTGTGAGGTCTTCGACGCTCCTTTTGTCGGCGGGAAGCTGACGCCGCGGGGTTGTTTTGTTTGGTCGATCGTTGAAACATAGTATATGTGGTTCAGGGTCTCCTTACCGAGTCGTTTTTGTCTTACGGAGCTCTGGGGTGAAATCTTGGGAACACCTTCGGTTTGCAAACGTTTGGTTTCGTCTTTCAGAACAGAAGCCAGCTGTTCGACGACAGCTGGCCAAGCGCGTGAGCCGGGACCTATCGTTCCGAAAAACCAAACGTGTACAAGAACACGTGTGTGTGTGTGTGTGTGTGTGTGTGTGTGTGTGTGTGTGTGTGTGTGTGTGTGTGTGTGTGTGTGTGTGTGTGTGTGTGTGTGTGTGTGTGTGTGTGTGTGTGTGTGTGTGTGTGTGTTTCCGTTTCCGACGGACGCGTTTCAACGGGGGGCGAAACGCTAAGAACAGCGTTGTGCTTAGATTTAGGAAATTAATCCGGGAGTCCCCCCACTACTCATCATCAAATCTTGGATTTAAAAGCAAAAGCCCCAGGCATTATTATTGTTATCCAAACCAATCGAGCTCTCATTGAGCTCTGTGGTCTTGACTTTCATTCGCTTATTTTTCTGTTTCTGAAACACGAAGGTATGATGGCAAACACGCGCCTCTTCCCTTCTGCCGCGCAGGGTTATCGCCTGAATCAACTCTGTGGCATCAACACAGATGACCTCGGGTTGCCGTCTATAGAACCCTTTTTCACACTGCGTTCTATACGGACTGCGTAGCGGGAGTGCTGCTCCTGCTTCTCCCTCCGTCATCGGCTACAGGAGGAGGCTTGACCGACGGGCCGCCCCCGAGCTCTGATCGGATTCCGCGTGATCCGCCGAGCTCCACAGAATGGCAAGAGCAAGCGAGCTCCCCGTATACTTTGCTCTCTTTCCGTTCCCTGATCCCCTCCCGGAGGGCAGCGGCTCGCGGCGTCGAAAAATAGCCGCGGTTGCCACGGGTAACCGCGCGACGCGTGCTCGGGGAAACCGCGTTAGGCTTACTCGCTGCTGCTCCGGCCACTTCTTGACATTTCCTGCTGATGTTTCCGTACGCGCTGTTTTCTCTCCTTGTGACCGCTGGCGTTCACCGTTGTTAACGTGCGCGCGGTGCAGGCCGGGAAGTCCGGCACAGGGGTGTGACCTTTATTGCGCGCATACGAAATAAATACGTTTACAAACTTACGAAAGGGCTAAAGAGACAAAAAAAAAAAAGACGGTACACACAGGAGGACATACAGACACAACGCTGAATTCACTGCGTTCGTGATGCGTGCCATAAAAAGGCCTTGCGTTCTAAATACTATACAGTTGTTAGTTCAGCGCTGTTTCTGTGTGTTCCGTCTTTTTTTTTTTTTTTCGCTGTTCGATTCTTTCTTAAGTATAAACCAACTCGCCCAAGCATCCGTTTTCGCTACGTTTACATACAGCTGATATACTATCCTGCACGGCGCTGGACTATTCCTGGCGTTGCAGTCAAGGTTTGCGTAAGGTTTACGGCAGTATACTTACACCCTTCCGCGTTCGGGTGAGCCTCTGCTGAGGATGCCGCAATCTTCTCGCTGACTTTGAATTATACACAGTAAACCAGTTTGCACCCTTAAGGGGGGTTTTGCCGTGTCTATCACCCTTACACCCTAGGAAAAGGGTGTTTTCACGTATCAAAACACCCATATCATAGGGTGTTTCCAGTGGCCTAAACACCCTTATCACTGAAAAAAAAAATGTGAAAAATTTTAAAATCAACCAGTCAGGGAACGTGCAATCACAAGTGACATCAGCATAGAAGGTGCACGGGCGCGCCAGACCATACACACAACAGAGCGTATTGTAAAATATCCCATGGACCCTGCGACGCGCTACACAGCCTTAAAGTGACCATCTGGTATATATAGCCATGGTATCTTAAGCCGCCGTTCAGTGCCGGTGGGGATATTCCTGTTCCCTATAAGTGAGCACTAAACATTAAGCGAATAGGCGTAATTTTATGGTATGCTTGTAGATACCCCTAAGAGAGACATATCTTTTAATGAAAACTCGCTTAAGGTCCAACGACTCTTTAATCAGCGAGTCCCAGTTATCATCTGGTACGCTGTTGTATGGGCCGTGGGTGTTTCGATAACCCAAAACACCCTTACCCCCTAAAGGGTGTTTTGGCTAGAATATCACCCTTAAGGGGCTATTTGGGGAAGGAAAACACCCTTACACCCTAATTTTGCAAATTTTGGTTAGGCAAAAGGGTGTTTTGCCTGCTTGAAACACCCTTAAGGGTGCAAAGTGGTTTGCAGTGTATAGCTTAGTTTGCGAGAAGTTGCAGCTCGTGCTCCTGGATTAAGTCCGGCGAGCGGCTAAGTCCAATGGAGCCCTGGACGTAGGGACCCAACCATAGAAGCTCTAAGATCCCCCTTTCCCTTGAATAAAGTTCCACTCTCTCTCTCCTCTGTCTAGACGAAGCAAACAAGGACACAGAATGGTCGAGGCAGACAAGGGGCGATATTAGCACCTGTGCTTGTCTGCCTCGATCGTCACCCCCCCCCCCCCCCCCTGCCCATCTTTTTTTTTACCCGTTATTATTTTATTGGGGTTGATTCGATGTCGTTAAAAAACAACACCACGTAGCCCGACAGTCTGTCTTGCTAAACTGATTAATCGCTTCACTGTTGTAGTGTCGCATCCAGTACGGGATGTTTAATGCCGTTAAGTTCGAAAGAAGTTGTGACTGGAGGCCTCGCTATCGGGCGTATTCTCCCGGAAGAGTAAGGGCGCGCATTGTAGCGCTACTCAGGTCCTTTGTTACCCCGTACACGTACCGGTAGTAAAAGTAAAGAAGTCAGGAAATGACGGTGCTCCTGTAATCTCGCGTTGCACCGTGCGCGGGCGTTGTCGATGAGTTCGCTTAGTGATTTTGAAAGGTCGACCGCTGCTCGTGCGACGCGCGCGTCCCCGGGGAATTAAATGAACATGCTCGTTGAAAACGAGACTATACCCGGAAGTATTAAATATAACAGGAAAATCGTGGCCGCTGTACATTGGAGCGTATGATTATCGTTTACTTTTCGTGCTCTCGCCCCCCCCCCCCCCCTCCCTCTCTCTCTTTTTTTTTCTTTCTGTCACGTATCGCTACGCAAAGCTTTCACGTTCCCGACGAGTTCCCGAACAAAAGTTTTCGCTGAGTAATTTGGGTTGTACTGCTCCTTTTTCGTATAACCCGAAGGTATCGTTGGCGGAAGTGTTATGTTGTTTTTTTTTTCTGTTGTTTAGTTTTTTTTTTCTTTTGTATGACACACGAATGTTTCTACACGACCCTGCTGAAAGACCTCCCTACACCCTCAGAAAAAAAAAAAAAGACGTGAAAGTACAGCGCGTAGGACGGTCGTTTTTAGTATCGGTTATTCGTTTAACCCGATCCACGCGCCGTGCGTTGGTATTGTCATATTGCGGAAGTGAGCTGCTCAATATACAATCGCGGAGAGTTTCACTTAACATAATTTAAAGCTTTCTTTTTTCTGTCTCGCTCGTCCCCTTTTTTTCTTCGTGTTTTCATCGCGTCGTTCAACTTGTCACCGTTCTTTAGCGCCGTTGAATGAAGAAGAGAAATAAAGACAGCTATAATGTTGTATTAATCGTAATTAACGAATCGTTTCGTGCTTCTTTTCTTGCGTGTCGAGTGGGCAGTGCGTCCTTCGGCTATGGTGCACTGAATAGCGCGAACTAAGTCGAATGTTCACCCTTTTTAATCCGCTTCTGTAAAAAGCAAGACGGAAAAATTGAGCGTTAGTTTCAAGTTTATTTTTAGCGAAGTAGCGATACCTAAAACGAAGGAGTAGTTTTACAGGCTAAGGTCCCATAGTCCGAAGACTGTAGGGGGGACCCGCGATGAAGAATGCACGTATTAAAAAAAAAAAATGCTTAGGCAAGTGGCAAGACAACGTAATATCAATGAAGCAGTGTTATTCAACAACTATGGCGAAGAGACCTAAGCTGTAAAAATAGCAATAAATACAACAGCACAGATACAACAATTCATTTTAAAAGCAAAAAAGTGGGGACGCACTACGGAACAGGGACAAGAGCAGAAGACGACAACACAGGCGCACACTCGCAACTGGAAGTTTATTGAAAAGGAAACACATATATAGCTTACAACATTACCACGTGGTACAGTTTCTCTCGCCTAAACACCCGAAACACTGGTAATGTTGTAAGCTATATATGTGTTTCGTTTTCAATAAACTTCCAGTTGCGAGTGTGCGCCTGTGTTGTCGTCTTCTGCTCTTGTCCCTGTTCCGTAGTGCGCCCCACTTTTTTGCTTTTAAAATGAATCGGCACCAACTAGCCCAAATGACTGTTTTGCTTCAGATACAACAAAAATAATAGCAGAATATCTGCAATACAATTCAACGAGGACAAAATCTCTCTCTCTGAAAAGTGTATTAGTTGCGTAATGCGGCATTGCACAATTAAATGGCGCTGACTAACACTGCCAGGTTCGCGTGCACAGCAATACCCGATAAAGTGGACGAGGGGACGACCCGCCACCGTAGCTCAATTGGTAGAGCATTGGGCGCGTTATCCGAAGGTTGCAAATTAATTATTTGCAGGCGGTAGTTGTCTTGTCGTCCCGCTTCACTTTATTCGCATTTATATCCTAATTATTGCAATACATTTAAAACAGTACAATTATCTTCGCCTTTAACCTTCTTTAGCTTCATTATCTGTTGGTTTTGATTAAGGTTGCATTACATACGCAAGGAATATTGTAATGGGCGTGTTGGTTCTTTGACTTTCGCACTTTTGAATTAGTGAGTACATGAGATGGGCCCCTAATTAGAGCGGCCGACCCGCGCTGTAGGCGTCACTCTCTGCCCACGTGCTGGTCGTTTCCAGCTGCGCAGTCAAGGTTCGCTGCAACGGCGGCACAGCAGGAAAGGTCACGGGGTCACCACTCTGTGGCACGTGCGGCCCGAGTTCTCAGAAGCGATGCCGCTGCCATAGACCGGCCCCTTCCGCCAACGGGCTTCAATTGTCATCGATCGTGAACCTTGACTTTCCCCTGCGGCCGTGATAGCGCGCCTAGCCGCCGTACACACATACTTCCTGTATGTATAGACTTATTCCATGGTTGTAAACAGCGGTAGGCGCCGTCGACATATTGAGGCGCTTGCAGCGACGTCGCGGCGCGTAGGCTTCGCTCATGGATGGATGGATGGATGGATGGATGCTATGAGCGTCCCCTTTATAACGGGGCGGTGACATGTCTGCCACCAGGCTCGAAAAAAACTTTCTTTTTATGTTGGCCTAATACCTTATCTACATTGATTGAATCTATGTTATTATAGCGAAGAAAAATATAAATTCACGGTCCATCTCTCTGCCTCTTAAGGCAGAATGACCTTATTTTTCCCCATTCTTCATTTTTGTCCTTTATCTCTACTTTTCTGCCACCAATACTCTAACCGTCTCTTACTTATTTCTATCGTGGACGTGTTCAGCTTTCCATTGTTGTCCCTAAAACCCAAGGCTTCATGTAGACTCGTGGCCACACGTATATCTGGGTGGATATCGCCACATTCAATCAGTACATGTTCCATCGTTTCCTTAGCTCCCCCACACCATGTACATTGTTCTTCTTCGTTACAGAATCTCGCTTTATAGCTACGCGTTCTAAGGCAACCCGGCCTTGCTTCAAACAGTAAAGCGCTTCCCCTTGAATTATCATAAAACCTCTCCCTCCTTATTTCGTTTTTTCCCTTTCGGTAGTAACTGAGAGCCGGCTTCTTTTCCATCGCTGTCATCCAATAAGTCCTCTCCGCCTCTCTGACTTTTCGCTAATGCTCCTTGTTGCCATGTCGCCCACACTGCTCGCCGTATATTTACTGGTGAGCCTCCTAGTTCTTTTTCTCCACTGCGTGTCGACGCTTTTTTTATACAAGTACCTGAAAACCTTCCCTGCCCATCTATTCTCCTTCATTTTCCTCAGCCTCTCTTCAAATCTAATTTTGCTCTGAGCTTCCCTCACTTCAAAACCTGTCCATCCCATATCACCCTTTACAGCCTCATTTGTCGTCTTCCCGTGAGCGCCCAACGCGAGGCGTCCCACAGTCCTTTGATTTACATCCATTCCTGATTGCACCTCTGACTTCATGCACACCACTGAGTTCCCAAATGTAAGCCCCGGAACCATCACACCCTTCCACAGCCCTCGAAGCACCTCGTACCTATTGTATCCCCATAACGCTCTGTGCTCAGCCCAAAGCTCGCCACCGCCCTCTAGGATCACGTTCACGCGGGAGGCACCCCGACGCGCTGTGCTCGGAGGCAGCTTTGCAGCTGCTGTGCCAGTTGTCACGTGATCATAGAGGGTGGTGGCGAGCTTTGGGCTGGGCGGAGCCTTCGCGCCGCGACGTCGATACAAGCGCCTCAGTATGTCGACGGCGCCTACCGCTGTTTGCAACCACGGAGTAGGCCCGCCTACTGCGTGTGATACTGTACGTCGCGTGTGGGAGTACGCGAGCGCCGACGTCTTTTCGGGAAAAGCGTCTTCGTTGTTATCGCTTGCTGCGCTGGCGCATATGCGGTGAATTTTTTCGAAGAAAAGGGCATGCGATACTCGTCGTCGTCGCATAGCTGCGTAATTTCACTGCAGCGGAAGAGAAAACCGGCAAGAAAAAAAAAAAAAGAGAAACGGTTATCGAGGCAGACGTGCGTGTGATAGAGAGCTATTCGTTTGATGTTAGGCAAGACGCCTTTGAAAGGGTCCTGCGACGCTTTTCCAGGTAGTCAACGAATAGCTTCATTAAAAGAGCTTATTGCCTCATCAGTTCATTGGCGCAAATTTTTTTTTTAGAATCCGTCAAGTACGAGTGGATTTGCGGGGATTTGTCGCACGCTTCGAGTGCTTTATCTCTCCTTTCGTATACCAGTTACTGCGATGAAAGCTACGCAGGCGGGGGGATGACAAGGGGGGCAACAAGATGCATCCTTTCGTCAGCGCGCGTCATGACCTTCAGAACTTTTTCTTCTTTTTTTTTTCTTCCAACGCGCGGCTTAATTTCAGTGGGATCGCGACCGAGCGCGAGGGCACGTGGCGGCATCCCGCGGCGGCCGCGGCAACTATGCAGCTCACGATGCTCGAATCGGCCAATGGCCGTGGAACTTGACTTTATTGCGTGGTCACTTGGATTTATGGCGTCATTTGTCCAGAGAAGAGGGAACAATTTCTAGGTGGCATTGAGAATCAATTGTAAATTCCAGGGCGCGTGCTGCTGTGTAATGTCTGTCTCCCCCTTTTCATTGCTTAGGGACGCATTTCCAGCGGGAACGATTCGGCGAAGTCACATGCTGTGGCCTAGAACGTTGCGAGCAGATGCGTTTTGCTTATTGTTGTGACCTTGATTCTCGCTCGCCTTTCTCGATGACGACCGGAAGTAGGCGCGCGGCCTTCCGATCGTTTTTCGCTCCGCGCCGAGGGCCGCTTCGCACATTTTCTGCGGACACGATCGCCATCGCGTGTGATCTACGTGCATCGCTTGCTCGAATTCGAGCTTATTTTCGTCTCAAGGATGAGGCTGAATGCTCGACGGAAACGTGACCTCGTCACTTGAGGAGAGCCAGTGTTTCCAGGATGCATGGCTTAGAGAGATGACGCAAGGGCACGTCAACAGAGCACAGTAAACATAATAATAATAATCATATCTGGGGTTTTACGTCCCGAAACCACGATATGATTATGAAAGATGCCGTAGTGAAGGACTCTGGAAATTTCTACCGTCTGGTGTTCTTTAACGTGCACTGACATCGCATACTACACAGGCCTCTACCGTTTCGCCTCCACAGAAATGCGACCGCCGCGGCCGGGATCGAACTCCCGACTTTAGGGTCAGCACCGAGCACCGTAACCACTGATCCACCGTGGCGAACGGGCAGCACAGTAAACATCAAGAATATGTTAATAGCGTATTACTGGTATGCATAAACACTTCGAAAAAAGAAGACGGAGAGCTCTGCAAGTATACATGAGGCTTTTTTAACACGAACTATACAGTATGCAGAGAGCGTTCGGTTAGCGCAGAAATCGCTATAGGTGGTTGTTCCTTTGCAATGCCCAAAGATGGGGTGATGGTGCCCTTTCAGGAGGGATTCTCACTTCTTTATGTTTCGGCAGAACGCACGTAGCAAGAGTTAGAACATGAATAAAATCCACCGGTCTTTTTCCTTCATTCGGGCGCCCTTTCTCTTTTTGCTGATATTCATATAAGTAAGCTTGTGCGTACCTTTTCGCCTGGCTTGACGTTATTTCAAGTTCTTTGTTTCTTTGATTTCCTCCTAGTGAAGACCACCAGCAGGGAAGCGCGCAGTTAGGCGGAGAGATATCGATTCCACTCAGCGCTTAAATTTCCTCCCTGACCTTGGCCCAGTTCCTTCCCGCAGCTTCTACTTGGTGCGGCGACGCGTAAAGGTTCCTTTCATTGATCCCG
>JALIZH010032922.1:392500-405000 GCA_030522465.1 Rhipicephalus appendiculatus | reverse complement strand
AATCATGATTAAAATCCTCGCGACTTCTGTGTATTATACTCTTATGCATGAGGCAGCTGTATTGTTTAGCCTCTCATTGTTACGCGATCACCGCACGTACATTCAGTATACGCCCAATAAATAATGCAGCAAATTTTCTTTTTTTGTGGCGGCTCCACTGCGGACAGAATACTATTCGAATAAATGTGGTATAGCTAGCTGACGAAAGCACTTACCAGATACACATTTATAGTCTACGTTCGTGAACATTTACCCAACATAAGCCAACATTCAATTAAAGTTAGCAGGTTTTGGTGTAGCGTGCGAGTAATGCTGACAAAGGAACTCTGCACGTTTTAAGTCGAATTGGTCTCAGATTACATAGTCGTCATCGGGGACTTCATAGCCCGCTATATGGAAAGTTTTATTTCATTTCGTTTCAGTTGAGCTTTCCTGTCATTAATTGAAGTAATAATTAATAAATACATAATAAGTTCTTGTTTATTATACATGTGACAGGTCACGCTTCTACAGACAGGACCCCCCAAAAGCCTTCAGGCATTGTGGCGGGGTCTGTTTTTTTTAACAGAGACGATTACTGTAGAATCGATCTGTAATGCAAAGAAATACAAATCTTACAATAACTTTTTGACGGATGCGTGCCAGGCGTCTTTTTTTTCGTTATCCTGGTTACTCTTGAAAGTTATGTATATGAAGGCGAAAAAGTTGCTTGTATAAATAAAATTATGTGGATGATATGACGCTTTTAAAAAAGGTTAATAAAGTTGTTTACGGAAGAGGCTGTAGCTGGTAAAGCATAACCTTCGAAATGTTCCGCTTGTATATTACGCCGCACATAACCACAATGTCGATGTGCTTAACTAATAGTTAGTATGACTACTAAAAGATACATGAGATCGATGGTGAATTTGATGTATATAGCGCGCGCTGCTTGAAATCTTCCACGCTCTCATCTGTGTAAGTTCTTTAACGCGTGCATTCTTTTTCAAATACTTGGTTGACCTTATCTTTAACTATATTTGTGACGTCATTGCTTTAGTTTACTTAACAGCGATGAACGATTGCTGACATTTCAGCGACATTTCGGTTTGTTAGGGGTCAAACTTGTTTAAGATTCAGACCAGCGACTTCTTTTCTCTGTGACTTGACGGAACCGCATATAGCGACATTTTAGCGACATCGGAGTCTTTATTATTATTTTTTTTTTCAGGCACAAATTTGCTATGGCGTGCAAGTGTTCTAAAGTTCTTCCTGGTCTTGTCAAATTTGTACCCGTTTCAGAATATATAAACGTTAGCGTATACGCAGTGTTTTATACGTTTATTTTTGTTTGTTTATCTGTGTGTTTGTTTTGCAGACACGTTTGTGATTCTCGGTGTAGTTGATACTGAACCATCCGACTACCATGTTAAACAACTAAATTGAACTAAACCAGGAGGATGGTCTGTATATTTCATCGTATATCTTGTCCTGCGGCGAATGGCTAACCATTTCTCTCGGTTTAAGAGCGCAACCATCTCTCGTGTGGCTATATATACGGTCCGTGCGTTTTGACGTACCGCAACTTCTCCAGCGCTGCATTCCGCTGCAAGGCTGGATATATAAATCGTGATGGTTTGCACACGCACGCTTGCCCGTAAGCAAGCGCGCATGTTCAAATCTGTACATAATGAAGATAAATGTGAAAGCCGAAACGTGTAGAAATTGGCGCGTGAAGCGGTTCTTGCGCGTTCTAACGCATAAATTTGAATTATAATTCTATGAGCATTCGTATGTATTATTACATAAAAAAAAGGAGAAGCAGATGCGGTCGAAAGTTCTTCTATAGCTGGTCAAGTTGATGCGGTTTACCGTTCGTGAGAGAGCAATATTTTTTCAACTACACGAAAAGTTGTGCCGCGCGGAGAGGCACACGCATATATTTTAGCGCCGGGCGTATAGATAAGCCAGGTATAAAAGCCTACGTAATAGCGTTTCATGTTGGTTCTTACTACTGACATGATCACGAATACGCAAATATCATGTACATGGTGGTAGTGAGCGCATCCTTTCACGTGCCTTGTCGTAAAAAAATAATAAAGGAAACGGATAGAAGACGCTTGATATTTTATAAATGGCTCTCCATGCGTTGGCTTTTTATGGTCCGTGATGACACAAAGGCTATAAATCAAGTTAGTGTCATTCTTCGAGGAACACTATAAAGTGAAACACTAAACTAGCTTAAGCGTGATAAATTGTTCTTTAAGAAATCTATTGTTAATAATATCGCGATCGTGTGTTTACTAGAAGAAAGATACAATGAAGGTCGAGGAAGTCAGCGTTGCATTTCGCGCCGAAACATCGGCACTTGAATGCCAGTGTGACGTCACGGGATTTGTCTTTGTTCTTTCTACATTTCGGCCGCGTTGATTGTAGAAGTTTCCCCAAGCTTGTCATCTTAAGTCTGTGGCTCCTTTAAAACGTGATGCGATACATCTTCGCCGTTAAAGAATTATTCATGTCCCAGCAGACAAAATCATATGTGACGTCATATTATACACTCTATGAAAAAAAGGAGGAGTATGTTTGTGACTCCTTTCGGAGAGCCCTGGCTTTTAACTTTCTTGTGGGTCACACATTCTCTCCGAAGAGAGTACAGTGGTCTCCAGAGAGATTTGATGTGTCCATTTAAAGAGAGTCATATACGAGGCAATTCAGGACACCCTGAAAGGAGTCAAATGACTCTTTTTTTTTTTCTTAGAGTGTAGTTAGTACAGGAATTTCAAAGGAGCGTCGGCTCGCGTACTTTCTTTACCCGCCTTTCCTGGTTTATACCAAGAATCTTCTCGCGTCAACAGAATTGTGTAGTATTGCAGAATTGTGTAGTTTACTAATTAAAGCTTTTTGCCCACTTTAGTGTCCCTTTTCCAAAAACCTGGCCGTGCCCCGGCCGCATTTCAATGAAGGCTTTCGAAATGCTTGAAACCCGTCTACTTAGATGTAGATGCACGTTAAAGAACAACGGATATAGTCAAAATTTCCGGAGCCCTCCACTACGGCGTCCCTCATAATCATATCGTGGTTTTGGGACGTAAAACCCCGACAATTAATATTTTTTGAAAAACTGGCAGCCATAATAAATGCTTTGACCGAAGCCCGCATTTTTATTCATCATTCGCCCAATATTGCGGTCTGGAATATATACATTCTACGGGTTCGCCTCCGAGTTGAGTGTTAAATAAGTAATGAAGTCGGTGTTCCTTATAGCCCATAAATATGGGGAGGATCGATACATCTGGTGCGCTGCCGGCCCTTTAGCTGAGCGTATTGCGTCACGTCGTATTGCGTCACTTCCGCAAATCCGAGTGCGTTGGCGGGGGAGGCGATTGATCCCCCGGCGTCGAATGGAAGTAAAAGCAGTTATGAGGCGCGCTGACGTCACTCCGCGGTCGTCGTGCTCGTGAACGCGCCACCGCTTCGTGGTATCGCGTTTCTCAAGCAGATCATGCACGCAGCAAGCACGCAAGGTCGCGCGTTCGATCCCACGCTCGCGCGCTGCCGCTTTCTCGTGGGAGCCCGTTGAATGAAATAAGCGGTGGAAAGTGCTTGTTTTTCCACTGACACGTAATTAAAATCAGTTTGATTGAAGCGTCACTTGCGAAACTCCGTACGCCTGCCAGGCCTGGTGCATGTTTGCTTTATATCGAAAGGCTCGTGAAAACGTGGAACCAACGGAGTCGCTTTATTTGACGGGTTGACCTTTGCGCCCCTCTAACCTGCGCGCATGGAGACGCCGCGCCGAACTCCTAGATTAATTTTTGTTCGCCTGAGGTTGTTCGTCGTGAGCTGTATTCGCACGGCAAATATCGGCATCGGCTGACGACACGGACGGAGAGTCGTCTCAAAGTCTAATTCATATATTAATTTGTGAAAACCGTAATCTCACTTATTCGCCGGTGTATTTTCGTGATAAAATCAGTCCCTCAAGCCTGCGGGACGAGTAATTTGTCACACGTTCGATTTTATTTTCATTGCCGACTTCGTTGTCAGACGGTTGAAGTGTCGATTACAGCTGCGCGAGTTTGTTTGTTTGTTTGTTTGTGTGTGTGTGTGTGTGTGTGTGCGTGCGTGTGTGTGTGTGTGTGTGTGTGTGTGTGTGTGTGTGTGTGTGTGTGTGTGTGTGTGTGTGTGTGTGTGTGTGTGTGTGTGTGTCGGGGGGGGGGGGGGGGGGGGCACGAGTCCGGTGTGCCATCCCCTGGCTGCGCCACTGATATGTGCATTTCTTGGAGTCATTGCCCTCCTGGTTCTTCCGTGCCTGGGTGTAACGAGAATCATTTATGACCGCATTCAACTTGTCTCATCTAGAGGGCTTCCGTGGTCAGACACTTTACACAGAGCGCAGTGTCATAACCAAGTAAAACGGTTGTATTTGGCGCGGCCGACATAATCTGGAGTCCCCATCAGAAATTTCTTATCAACAAAATTGAGCGGGTCCAAAATTTGGCTGTACGATTTGTGTTTTCAAGTTTTTCCGGACATACCAGTGTTGCCGCTCTGCGTAACAAAGCCGAACTGTGTGGCCTTGACCAGCGTATAATTTCCAAACTCAAATTTTTGTATAATTTGTTTCATGAGCATTATAAAATATCCAGAGTAGAACACTTCGTGCTCATAGCTCGAAAGCGCCTATAACCACAACAAGACAATACGGCTACCTAAAAGTCACAACAACATTCATAAAAACTCTGTTTTTCCATCATCAATAGCATACTGGAATAGTCTACCATCATCTGCGGTGAACTGTAAAACGGTAGAATCTTTTACTCAAGATCTTTTACTCTTCTAAATGATGTATTACATTTTTGTATTGTATTGTATTACATTTTTGTATTGACCTAAAAACTGTATCTTTGTAACTGAATGAATGAATGAATGTTTCTTTGGAATGTGTTCGTCACTTTCGACACAATTGTAACCATTTCATGTACTATCACTCCTGCTTGGACCGAGGAGGTCTGTAGCATAGGTCGGCGAACTCACTCATGAGTCGACCATTTCGGACTCACTCAGACTTAGATCGAGCCGTGAGTCTGAGTCTGAGTGAGTCCGGGTGAGTAATATTTTGGTGAGTTTGAGTCCGAGTGAGTCCGGTTGAAGAAAATTTTCGTGAGTGTGAGTCCGAGTGAGTCCGGCCAAGGAAAATTTTGGCGAGTCTGAATCCGAGTGAGTCCGAGCGCAAAATATATTTCTTGAGTGAGTCTGAGTGGGTTCCACTTTTTTTTGCCGACCTATATTCATATCTACCCATCTTCAGCATTACTATCAACCTTACCTGGATTCATATATATACTCTCGTCTACTCACACGCATTCCAAAGCAGTGTGGTTCATACACCATTACAATATTTATTGATCAGAGCCGCGAATTACGTTGGGGTTGCCTTGACGACCCCTACACCCACCAGCTCTTCCAGGGAAGTTCTTGATAAATGTATTGTACGTCCTCATCTCTTTCAAGAAAAATGACGCTACTTGTTTTCGAGCACTCATAACTCGTATTCGAAGGTACTACATGAAAAGGCGCCAAGAAAAACACCGATTACGTGAGATAATGGTGTTAACGATCATTGACAGCAGTCGAAAACGCTCATTGCAGGCTAACGGACTCATGAGTCGACTCACTGGACTCACTCAGACTCAGGTCCAGCCGTGAGTCTGAGTCTGAGAGAGTCCGGTGTAAGAAACTTTTCGTGAGTGTGAGTCCGAGTGATTCCAGCTCAGCAAAATTTTGGTGAGTCTGAGTCCGAGTGAGCCCTAAGGGCCAAATATATTTCATGAGTGAGTCTGAGTGAGCTCCACAAGTTTTGCCGGCCTATGGCCTGCAGTATGTTGAAATAAATAAAATAAAATAAATTACGAAACTATATTGCGCGAACGAATCCGATACTTATTCAATTGGTAACAGATACATTAAACCCTAGTTGAAACTTTATGAGGCAGCAGCCGTTGTGATTTGAAGGGACTGAATGAACGCGAAGTGCGCTTCATTTAATCTGGACAGAGTAATTGAGTCGATGCACCACTTTTTTCTTTCTATGTTGACGTTTTCTGTTCTTTATCGTTTCAGGTAAGCGGCTGAGCCCCCTCCTGCCACAGCCTTAGTATAGGTGTGGTGTCCTGACTGGTCTATGGCATTATAGACAGTTTTCATGGTTGCTCTTCATGCGTTCTCATGCGGTGCGGGTGAGTCCAAGCTGTATGACGCCAAGAAAGAGGAAAGGCCTTAACGAGTCCTGCCTACAGGCCGAGTCGTTTTACTCGTCATGCACCAGAGCACTCACTGCACGTAGGTGTCACGTGGTTAGTTCGCGACGTCAGTGGCCCGTGTCGGCTGATCTGTTTGTTGCGTGTCGCATTTAATGCCCATGGCAAGGGAGTGTGCAGGCGAAGTTTAACGAGCCGTGCTGTTCAGTCGTGCTTGGCGTCAAAAGGACGCGCGGCGCCAGCGGCGGTAACCGCGGGTGCGCACGATCAGTATCTTCCGATACGCTGACGCCAACTGCGTATACCTTGCACTCCAGCGCAATTACGAAGGCCTATATGAAGACTTGCGGAAGGATGCACATTTGGGCGAGTTGGTGATCGTACATGTTGTCTAGAAACAAGCGCGGATGGTAAGCGAGGACAAAAGTGGGAGGAAACGCGCAAGACGAGCGAGCGCTGACTATCAACTGAAACTTTATTGTTGTTTTTCCAATAAAATTTCAGTTGATGATCAGCGCTCGTTTATTGTGCCTCTTCCTATATATTTGTACTCGCTTTCCATCCACGCTGTTTATTGACAACGTGAACCTATGAAGACTGTTGGTATTTGTAGTGGCGCATGCAACGAGTGACATTCTTGTTTCTCTTGCAAGCACTTCCGGTTGTACAGTTCTGGTTTTCGGAATGTTCAGAAAAAATCTTTAAAAAAATTAAATCGATAGTTCTGGTTCAAATTAAGCGTTATAGTGGATGCATACGATATCGGAGCATAACTTTACTTAAGATAGGGGCGAATTAATCGTTACGATGATTGACGAAAATTAATTGACCGAACTCATTGATTTTGAGCAGCTGGGATCGTAGAGCCACCTGGAGGAGCAGATTTCAACCACGCGCTTATTTCAACGTGTCCTCTGAGATAAGCTTCGGTAGAGCAACGAAGCACGTGTGAGCGCCTTTCATTTGACGCAATAAAATGAAATAAAATAAAAGACAATTGAAAATTTTCGTGTCAGGTCCCCCCTTTAACTGTTTCCGTCCGTGCAGGTCACACATTCCGCATACCTCCTCCCCCGACCCTTACAAAGCAGCAGACTTTCAGAAGTATTGCTAAGTGTTTAAATGAGTAAGTCACTAAACATGTACAAGTAAAAGAGAGAGAGATAGTATAGGAATGACATACGCGCTTATGCGCGGAAGCGAATCGCCAATTCAGGCCGAGGCTATCAAGACAGACATAACAGCGAGTCATTGAAGACAGTGCGGCATGCCGATCACTCGGGTAGCTGTTTTGGCTTGTTCGTTTGGCGTGCAAGTTCAAAGCGCATAAAACGAAGTCAGAGAGGAGGCTTGACACACACGAGCGCTCGTGTCTGTCAAGCCTCTTCTCTGTCTTCGTCTTATGGGCTTTCACCCTATGCTGATGTCCGCAAATGGTTCTTCGCTACTATTACTATACTGTATACGCTTCGTAGCTCTTGCACCAACTCTTCCTGATATGTTGCTGCGCCTGGTCAGGACGCTCTGTATGCACGGTGTGCACTGCCTGATATTTATAGCAACGCAAGACAAGTGAGCGGTCTACTACGCGCCTCGTTCAGATCTCGTGCGGGCACGTAGGTGTTCTCGCCTTCTCTTCGAGCGGATCGCGTGCGGGCGAGCACGTGACTCGAGTGCCGTATGACTCATACAGTCCGTGCCTGCATCCGCTGCTCTCTCTCTCTGCCTCTCCACTGCTCAATCTCTGACGTCACACCTAAGGAGCCGTGTTGTTGGCTCCACCTACTGACTGCCCTTGTTTGCTCAATGACGGCGCCGCGACGTTTTTCAAGAGTGACCATTGACGTCGAAACGCAATAAAATCGCAATGTTCCTTATGTATTCCCCTAAGACGACTCGAACGCCAAAGCAATTAATGTTGTTTTAACAGCGGAGCTGTTTAAGCTCGGAGTAAGGCCGGCGTTCTAGAAAACTCGTCAGGTATGTGCGCCACCGGAAGTGGGTATGGGCCAAGCAGCTCCTGGCATAGCATAGCCATGCACATTATAGCATGTGGAAAAGGAAGTGAGGATGAGGAGGAAGGAAATGAGGAGTTAGCCTCAATTATTCTAAACTTCCGTGACAGTTGACCACTCAATTCTTGGCCAATCCCCCCACAGTGGGTGTGAGCCACACTGAAAGTTAAACAAGAACAATAACAAGTTGAGAAGGTAAAGCATAACATAGCCTTGTGTAGCATAGTTAATGCGCTACAGACAGTTGGTATGTGCCAAGCAGCTGCTAGCATAGCGTAGCCATGCATAGTGTAGTATAACAAGGGATGGGTGGGAAAGGGAAGTGAGGGTAAGGGGGGAAGGAGGAGGGAATAGAGTAAAGCATAGCATAGCCTTGTATAGTACAGTTTAGCAAGATATGAGAAATGGAATTGGGGGGTGAGGAGGAGTGCATGTTGTGAATGTGAGGAGGAGGGGAAGGCCACCAACTCCTCTGTTTCCTCCACTTGCGCGCAGCTGCCACAATTCTTTTTCTTCTTCTTAGTCGATATTATTGATCTGCACCACATATGCACCACGTTAACTCAGTCGGGAATTTCCCGTCGTTGTTTAACGTGCAGGGTTAGGCCACGGTCGCTCGATGAAAAAAAAAAGAAAAGAGAGAGAGAGAGAGAAAAAAAGTGCGGCCTGTTGCGTCGCACAGTGCAGCGAAAGCTAAGCAGGTCTTGTCATGCAAACAAAAACGAGAAGCAGAAAAACGTGGACGTGATTCTATCCGCAAAACGCACGACTTGGGACTGATAATGGAAATCAGGATAGCGGAACTGGGTATTAGCGGCGCGGATGCGGGCAGGTGATTCAGGCGACACCTTTTGTCGCTCTAGTTACGCTCTTCGTACTCCGCGGCTCTGTTTTGCATACATACGTTCAATGCACGGCGGCAATTATACAGAGCCAATAAGACCGCATCTTTCTCTTCATCTCTCGTCAACTCGCCAACGCAGCCTTTCGCCCCGTTTCCTATTTAACGCAGACAGGAAGCATGAGCGCCCGTCATTTTTCGTACTTATACCCGCGTTCTGTATACCTCTCCGTGTTCTTTATTAGTACGTTGTTCGCATGTATATACACACTGAAACGAGTGCACCCCGTGCGTCCCTTCTCATGCCGGTCATTTGTATTCGGGCGCCGTCGGGTGCGCGGTGGTCATCCCACGCGGCTGCTCCTGGACGTTTCGGCTTCGAGGGGGCTTCTAAGCTCTGGGTGGTCCGACCTGCGGAGCACGGCGGCTTCACCACGCTGCATGCAGCAAAGAGGGCGCCTCTTTCTTATCTCTTTTGTTGGAGCCACGGACGCTCGGGACATTCTGCTTTGGCGGGTCGCGCCGCTCGTCGTCTTTGCCTTGTTTCTGCGTTCTCTCATACCTGCTCGCCCAAAGAGTTGCGCGCGCGTCGTTCTCTTTATGGCCCTCTTCTTTCCACTTCGAAAATGGATGTCTTCGTAGGAGAACACCTTGGGAACCGGTGGGCGCTTCGCTGTCCCCTGCGAAACAAAGAAAAAAAAAAAAAAGAAAGGGTGTGTGGTAGATTTGCCGATTTGTGTAATTGGTTCCGGTTGTGAAAGGGCTTCCTTATTGCGTTGATTGGGCGTTTTTGCAGCGCTGGATTACCGTATACGGTACGTGCGGTAATACCGTACTGTATTTTGCACGCCGCTTTTTTTTTTTTTTTCAGTTTGCAAGACTTTGCATTGGCCACTTTTGTAATGTCATCACACTACTGTGCGCAGTGAGAAACTCGACTGGCTAAAATGCTTTAAAAAAGCTGCGTATCGACCACGACGATACCGCGCTTTCGTACTTTCCGTTTACGCGGCGGTGTTACGGTTTTGTGTCAGCGTGCAACGATTCGAAAAATGTTTTAGCCGCGCGAAACACCTATTGCCTACGATGACGTCATGGGGTGATGAGAGTGGCTAATACAGGTCCTTCGGATTATATTTGAAGATAAACAGCGCACTGACGAGCGTATCACATGATCACCTTGTTCCTCACTTGTCATGCGCGTTTTTTCACTTTTAAGCGTTTGTTTCCTCTGAATAAACTTCCAGTTGTGAGTGCAGCGCTGTGTGTGTCGATTCCTTCTCTTGTCTTCGCATTTTCAGTGCGCTGTTTATCTTCAAATATGAATACGCACCAACTCGCCCAACTAGCTGTTTTGTTACAATGTCCTTCGGATTAACATAGCCAGATGGCCGACCACGATGGTATGGTAGTGCCGTACTTGCCTAACGGTAAGCCGGCGCTTCCGAAGGAACTAATTAACATTGATTGGGCTGCAGCGCGCAGAAACACTGTGGCTGTCAGAAAGACGCTGGCTCGTCACTAGCTGCCGCAATAACACTTTCTATTTTTCCTTTGTCCCACGCTCGTCCGAAGACTGGAACCACATTCCCTCCGACATCATTTCCGTTTCAGAACATAACTTGTTTTGTTCCACCTTACACAATTATTTGCTTGATTCCATGTAAAGTGTATATTGTATAACTTCTTTTTTGATTTTATTTGCCCTGTATTTCTCATCATGAATTATTTTGAATGCAGTTATATCTGTCTAACATCGCATCTTATATGTATTGCAGTTATTAATTAATTTGATTTTATTTTGTTCGCTTTTTTATTGTGTGTACCCAACTCCCCTCTGTAAAGAGAGAGAGAGATGAAGAGGAAGGCCGGGAGGTTAACCAGATATTAGCATCCGGTTTGCTACCCAGCACTGGGGTGGGGAAATAGGGGCGAGAAAGAGGGTGTAGAGAGAGAGAGAGAGAGAAGTAAAGCTTTGCGTGGCGACTATAGGGGTAAAATAAATTATACGAAAACATGTCTGTCTCATTGAATCATGCGCAGATCACGCACGTATTATCCGGATGTACGTATATTGTGATATATGTCATCTCAAAATCAATGTTGTCGCTGCGAATGGTTGATTTGTTACTTTAAAGAAGTTTTTTTAGGAGGGGAGGGTGTGTATTGGTGAACGAGCTTTTCCTAAAATGACACTACGTTTGGAAGATTGACCACGGAAAAGAAACGAAAAAAAAAAGTTTTAGGAGGTCCGTTTAATCGTCGAGCTGTTCCGTAAGGCCATATTTAATATTTTCGTCGTGCCCTTGTGGCTTTTTGCTATATTATACGCAGATGTGTCTTAGTACGCGTTTAGCTTTAATTAATATTTGGTACTTTTAGGGAATCTTGCCCGCGCTGGTTGATCCCAGTGGTACAGCCCATGGAAAGCTTCCGCAGAGCTCTGATTCGTCCGAACATTTGTTTTAGTTTTTATGACAGTGCCACAGCGCTCGACTGAGAGGCTACTCGTTCAATGGGAGCATTTCACTGACGTTGATGCCACATTTTTTTTTTCCGTACACTGTATGCTAATGCCATTGTGAACTCTTCTGACGAAGTGGCAGGTTGTTTTTCATACAGTGCTTCTAAAGGTCTTCGAATGCGTCACTTTGATTTGCCTTCAAGACGGCGACACACCGGTTCCTGCAGAGTCCGCATGCATCTTATGAGAAGTGATGCGGCGTTCATTTTGTATAGAACTATGGCTTAATCGACGTTTTTTTCCCGGCCGATCAGCTGCCGCCATGACGCACTTTTTCTGGTTCGGTTTTTGTGCTGTCCATTTTGGTGCCAACGGAGCTAGAATTAGCTCCGTTGGTTCAGCCAGGTGATTCTACTTGTTGCTTGGCGTTTCATATAGGCGTAACTGCATAGTGTGCCTGGTTATCCGCGGTTTATCCATATTTAAACCCTAGCCTCAACGCGAATAACCCGATTTACTTTTGGAAGAATTGTTGAAGTTTGCATATGCGCAAGTTAGCATTCGCTTTTTCGTGTCTCCGGACGGCTGGCGACATAACGTACGATCGCTACAACTTTTCTGCCAGCGTTATCACGGCAAAGCGCTGTCATCTCCATCCAACTTTCAACGCGAAAACGACGGCAGCGCCAGACCTCGCAATGGTGGCGTTCAAGCGCATGTCCTTCGCTGCCTGCCGCACTGGTTGAGCCGGCGTGCGTTCGTAAGCGATTGCGCGCGCGCGCTTAGCGCACCGCCTTCGCCCGCGGCGGCAATCGGATCGGTTCCGCTGGTCTGTTAGCGACCTCATTACTCATGCGGCCGTAGCTCTCGGCCTGCGCTTTTAAATCTCGCCGATAAGGGCTTTGTTCGCGGAATCCGCCCCGTCGTCGCACTCCGGC
>JALIZH010032922.1:380000-390000 GCA_030522465.1 Rhipicephalus appendiculatus | reverse complement strand
CTAGGAGTATACAAAGTGCACTTGTAAGCCAGACGCTTTTCCGTGAAATTTGTGTCGAGGGGCTCCCTTGTGCATCGTATACGTACGCGATGCTTCTTTTTTTTTTTTTATTCTGCAGACTTACGTATGCTACACGTGAGGTACATATATGCTTGTGTTGTCGGGTTTGTCGTAACTTATATGTACTCGTAAAGTAAACGTGATATTCTGTTAGGCGTGGCTTTTGAAGGAGGTACATCAAAGGAAGGTCCTCTTGAAATAAATAAAAATGCGGTTACGTTTCTTTCAGTTATTCGATAGAAGAGTTCGTCCAAGCATGCCCGTCTGCCTCATACAAAATTATCTGCTCGACGTGATTATTATTATTATTATTATTATTATTATTATTATTATTATTATTATTATTATTATTATTATTATTTATTAATTACGTGGTTGCATGAGCGGTGTTAGATGGTGGTGTAAACATAAGTGACGAGAACGGGATCTCATAAAAGGGTTAATAGCAGGTTGGATAAACTTTACGAAAATATTGTAACCATTTCCGCCTGCCGTCCGCTGCGCATGCGCTGTTGTGATCAGCGGGTATAGCGTTGTTGCCATCGCTAAAGGCTAGTCCAAAATACACATGGGGAAGTATATAAATATTCATTGAAAGCTAGTCAGGAAGATGAGTCGGGAAGGAAGATGTCAGACACTCTTGTTTACATCCTGTATTCTTCTCTCTCTCTCTTATCGAGTCCTTGCGTCACCGAACGCTCGCCGCCGGAGAACAGAGTCCGGCCATTGATGCCTCTCCGGCGAGGTCTTTATGGGGATTCTATAGCGGGCGCTCGCTCCACAGAGACTGCTGCCCTACATATCCCTTCGTTCACTCTCTGCGAAGCTCTTGCAACTCATTGGGGCCGTCTTCTCGCACACTCCGCGGGAAAAGCGGGCGCATGGTGGGCGGGCGCATGAAAGAAGCGGGCGAGAGAAAGAGAGACGGTCTGGCTGTATTATTTTCCCCATTTCAAGTCTATTATATACGACGACAACTGCCGGCAGCGGGAGGGGGGGGGGGGGGGCGAACTCGCTTTTTCTTTTGTTGCTGTTCTTTTTTCGGCGACCCATTCGCGCGGAGGCCTCGTTGCCGCTGCTCCTTCGTCGCCATCGCATCAGCCCTGAAAGGGATCGAGGACAGCCGAGGGGTCAGGGGCGCTAACCGAATTCAACAAACGTGCTGCTCCAAATCGGGGCTGACCTCGGTGGCTCTACGTATAGAGTTTGACGGGTCATGCCTAGCCGAACGTTGTGTGTAGTCCACATTTCGAGGGCCCGAACTACGAGAGACAGGGAGTGAGCTGTGTGGGTGAACTGCTTGGAGGAAGTGAGCCGAGTGTAAAATGAAAAGTTATGACGTTATTGCGCTACTCCTTGTTTCGTTTGCTCGCCTTTTCGCAAAGTTGACACTCTCCCGAGGGCGCGCGTATACCGTGGCGCCCTCCTGCGGCCAGCGCCTCAGTGACGTCACAAAATTGTGCACGTTACGGGTAGCTTCTGCTGCTCCGCTTGTTTGTTTGTTGTCTCTCTCTCTCTCTCTTTTTTTTGTGCTCTTTTTCTCGCCATTTCCCTTCCGAGGATTTGTATTGCGTTTGTAGGAGTATTGCGCAATAGCGCTGTAGCTTGTTCTTTGTTTCCATTTCAAGGTGTTTCCGCCATTATGAACTCAACTGTCGCGCCCCCCTATATAGGTTGCGATGTACACCACCAATACTGCATATAATATACTGTGGCCTGTTGCGTGTTTTCGGGCTCTCGAGACGGTCATGCGCTGGCTGTGTTCTGCTGCGGTGGTGGCGGTCTCGGTGCGGGCGCCTCTTAACTCGCGCCTGCTGTTTTTGCTCGAAGCGACGTATACGCGGTGCACATAAGGCGGACGCTTTGTGTGGCCGCGGGACTGCGGCGTCGGCACGCTGCTGTTGTAGCGGTGTCGGGTTTCGGCCGCGACGCCTTTGGCTTCGCTCGAGCTCCGGCGCTTCGCGGTGAGGAAGACGTCTGGAGGCCGACAACAGACGGAGAATGTTCTTTCTCGGAGAAAACGCGCCGCAGCGGCATGCATGTCTGGGCGCGTCGCGTCTCCCTTTTGAAGTCCGGCCATGATCGAGCAGTGCTGTCGGCGCTGTCCTTCCATGCTACGGCAGCCTGGGCCCTATCAAACTGTTTCACTTTAACGCGAAATCCTTACATGCCTCATCAAATGAAAAAAAGAGAACGTCGTAGTATTTGGTATCAACGCGAATGCGTGGTACCACAAAGTTCGCTGACGTCATACACGAGACTCCAAAGACGAGTCATGAGAGATATGAAAAATGTGACGTCCACCTTACTTCGAAGTGTTATCGATGGGTGATAGTTATCGATGGATAGTTATCGATGGGGGACGTCGACATGACGTTGCAGATCGCTGATATTCGTGACATTGTCATCAGGTCGCAGAATGTCGGTACTCGTGACTTCATCATGACAAAATCATGATCATGACGAGGTAAATCACGTGGACATCCTCGCTTGGTCACAGATGGGCCGATCCCAGAGGTAATGCTACACCACGTATGGTGCAGGCAGCTTCCGCGGGGGGGTTCAATTCAAGTGGCTGAGGAGAAGAAAAAAGGAGATTGCTTTCGCTTTCAAGTCGTCTTAGGCGAATGCATAAAGGGACCCTGTAGGTTTTTTCGTGAGGGTCGCCGCGTCGTCTGTTATGGCGAGCACATCACTTCGCTGGCATGTGCGATTGTGGATGAGGCTGCACACCGTACGTGCGCACTGTGCGGTGCGCGCGCATATATATATACACACACACACACACACACACACACACACACACACACACACACACACACACACACACACACACACACACACACACACACACACACACACACACACACGCACACACACACACACACACACACACACACACACACACACACGCACACACACACACACACACACACACACACACACACACACACACACCTATTGTCCTTCCTAATGAACGCACCTTGCACGCTTTGTCTTGTTGCTCTTCGTTTCTTAAGTGTTGAAATTGTTCTCAAAAATGTTTCTTGAGAGCACTGCAGGCCATGGTATACTATACATACTCATTACTGCACGACAGAACTTGCATCGCATATAAATGAATCTCGAGGCTTTTGCCGTGCGTCTGTGTCGCTGAATCAAATCTTTGACAGTGTAACGTTCGCTGCAGTAAAAATGTTTTCCTTTTCTTTTTAATTCTGATGTTCCTCAAAGCTCTTTGATGTTATTCATATAAGGAGAGCCCGATTCTTTCTTTTTGTTCTTGTTTAATTTCAACGCTACGAAGTAAACCCAATGAGACCATGGATATGCTATAGCTGTTCTTTGAAGTGTAAATATATGAAGTACCGTTCGCGCGAAGGAGAAAGTGACACAAAACTGGGAGAAACCAATTTGTGGCACGTGGATGATGGTAATGGAACTGACGACCTTCTAATTATGCGTGCGCGGTGCTCCCCAGTGAAATCTCGAGCTACGGAAGGCTTTGTCGTCATCTGTAGCCGCCACGTTGGGATACAAGCCCGATAATATATCAGCTTCATGGGTGACATCATGTGCAATCGAGCTCTCCTACCGTGGCAGCTTTCGATCGCTTCCCGTGCACTTGCTTAACGTCTCTTTATGATATATATATATATATATATATATATATATATATATATATATATATATATATATATATATATATATATATATATATATATATATATAATGGGCATTTATAAAGCACTTCTTCATCACATTGTGTTATTCATCTTCATCGTTTGTGGGGACACATCTTGAGTTGGTTCTTTGCCTCGGGTGTGACTGGTCCACTTCTTCAAGGCCTAACAAAGGCGTGTAAAGTACTACGTCAGAATATATATATATATATATATATATATATATATATATATATATATATATATATATATATATATATATATATATATATATATATATATATATATATATCATGTACGAAAACAAACACTTCGCGGGGTTGACTGCCTATCTTATATATAATTTCACAGCAAGTTACAACAGCGTTATGTACCGCTTACATACGGCCCGCAAAAAACTGTATCGTAACTCATTGTATAGGCTCAAGCGGCCGCCATTCGTCCCACTCTTCCCCATAAGCAAGCGTGTGTATCAGAAAAGGAAGAAGCTACGATTACAACAGCGCTAACGAATAATCGCTGCAATCTATTCTTAGTACTAACGACTACGACGACGAGGTGTAGCAGTGTATGCGGGTTTCACCGGCCGGTTTGCGGAGCACGTCGCCGTTTCTGTTCATCGCGCGTGCGCGTCGTGTTGTTCGGGCGGGGCCAACAAATAAGAGAAGCCAGCGCGGGCGCGCGCGTGTGAGGCCGCGTAGCGGCGCGGCGTTAACCACTCGCGAAACAGCAGCAGCAGCAGCTGCTGCTAATTAAAGCTTGTCACCCTGCACGCGCGTTGGGGTGAGTGATATTGACGCACGAGGACCGCAGTGTGCCTTAACGGAGCGCAACGGTCTTTTTCGACAGCACTCGCGTACTGGTTAATAGAAAGAAAGAGAGAGAGAAGGAATGAAAAAAGAAAGAATGGAGGGAGGGAGGGAAGGCAAATAAAAAAGAAAGGGGGGAGGAGGGGGGTTGCGCTAACCTGTTGTTATCTCTACGCCCTACGTGTTCTTGAAGGCCTACAGCCTGTATATGCTCGCACCCCGCTGTGTTCAGCCGTCGCACTACAAGCTGCCGGTTCTGCTGCCGGTTCTGCTGCTGTTACCGTCTTCCGCGTTTACACGGTGTGAATGACCTCCTCGGTCCACCGGCGGCGTCGTTTAATTAGTTCACAGCGTGAAACTGTTAAGATAAGTTCGGTGAGAGTCTCTCTCATTGTTTCGTTTTTGTTTTTGTTTTGTTTTTTAACAGCGAAGCTGTTTAAACTTTTGTGTTTACAAAAACTATCATCATCCTGAGCGGCTATGTGCCGCAGAAATTGGGCAAATCTCACTGCACACCGCCAGTCCACTAAAAATGAAGGCAACAGACGGGGGCAAACACCAATTAAGATTTCTAGAGACGTAACCAGTAAATTGAGGAAAGCTTTAATAAGCCGTCGGGATTAAGCCAGTGATAAGTACCGTGGCCGGACGATTCAGCTTCGCTGAAGCATCTGTGCGGAGTGCTGCAGCAGTACGTACAACGACAGAATACTGGGGAACGGGTAAAGGTAACGGCGGCTGCGAGAACATCCCGAAGGGATAGATTTACGGGGACTGCGAACTCTCGGCTTTAGCGCGAGTTTCTGTCTCTGGATTTCGGACATCCCTGTCGTGTCAGTTACTGTCCGTCGTTTAACTCGTACCTCTCTTCGCTGAGAAGCAACCTAGAAACAACCTACAGCATCACCTAGCTATAGCTTAGCAACCACCTAGAAGCAAACTAGAAAAAACCTAGGATCACCTATACTTGAAGCCTATAGCAACAACCTAGAAGCAACCAGATTAGACTTCTGAATCGTACAACGTCGCTGTTTCAAGCGTTGCCTGACTTTGTGCGAGCTTCGCCTCTCTCTCTCTCTCTTTCTCTTTGCAGTGGTTGTAAGCTGGACGGACATGATCTGTACCGAACGTGAATGCTATTTATTTACAGTACCTCGAGGGGCATTATGTAAGGGGGGGCAGTACAGGATATACGTGAGTGATATATATAAATACATAGATAAATATTGATTACTACAGAAAGGGTATACCTTGATTGTAGTACCTCATACGTTATACCTTTCGCGCTCCGAAAGCTCCGCAGGAGACGCCTTCCAAGCTCTTTGCATTCAGCTGTGCGCGAGTGCCGTCCATACTGCGTGACTTATTGTCAGAGTATATACGCATATACAATGCGAAATACGACCATGTCTATCGCAATTGGGGCCGGCACGTACTGATGTCGACCGCAACCACGCTACCCATAGTCGTATTATTATGGATTGAACAATATATGTAACTGCGCCTGTCGATACACACGTATATATAGATGCATATCGATCGGTGCGAGCTTGCCTACTGCGTTCGCATGGACATACGACGCATGGGATCGAAGTGCGGAAGTATCTGCGTCGTGTTTATTTCGGAAGAGTCTTAAACAGAGGTCGCGTTTCCCTCGAAACGGTAAGTGCGCTGCTCTGTGTATGGATCGCCAATGGGAAACTACAGGGGCGGTTGCGTACGCCGTGATATACTCGTTCGATGCGACGATCTCTCTAGGAAGCGGAAGCCGAGTAGAACCATTTTCGTTGGCTCGCGCGGGCATCGTTCGATTGTGAACGTTATAGCGGTGACGTCATGCACGTCACGTCGCGCCCTCCCTCGTCGCTGCGGGGAACTATAAGGAGAGCCCGGTGGGGAGAGGGGGGGGGGGTCGTTTTCCAGTGCGCCGTTTTTGTTCTAAAGATGCGCAAAAGTGAAATATCACTTGAAACATGATAGGTTATTGTTTGAGAATTGCGTTTTCGTTCGTTCTGCCACCGCATATTCATCAATAATAATAATAAAAAAGGTCAAAGCGTTGTTTTCGAATTTAGCGCCTGGATGTTGGTGTGACACAGATTTCAGACTTTGTTATTTTGGCCGCATTGGCTTAATACAATTTCCTGGAATTTTCTGCATTATGTCTATGGTTCCCTTAGAACACAATGTAGCTAACCTGTGGCGATAAAACGTTTTTGTAGTCATCAACAGACGCCGTCAAAATCAATGACGTCACGGGGTGGGTGGGTGCAGGAACATCAAGGTGGCGTCAATTTATTTTCTTTCTGCGCGATGTTTTGCTTCCCAAGCCTGTTCTTGCGGCAAGGGACGGTGCTTTCTGCATTGTGAACTGGTGATTTAACTATCCGAGAAAAGTCTTTTTTTTTTTTTTCAGTAACTATAGCGTCTCCTTAAAGGGACCGACAACCAATTTTTATGGTGCCTACTTTTTTTAGCGCAACGGAAAGCTTACCGGTCAGTGAGTCTAATCACGGAATGGTAAAGTGGAAAACGCCTCGAAACATTTGTAATCAAAATTTTTCTATCTGCAGCGAATATACAGTCGTATACTCACATGCTGCAAACAGTGAGTGCGAGAGCCGTTCGTGTTCGAGCGCGCTGGTTTAATGCACATGCGTGCACTCCGCGCGCATGCGCCGCAGCTCGACTTGGTCCACTGGTGGCGGCGACAGCAGCGCCGCTCCTCACCTTGCCACTCCTTTTACGTCGTAAGCAGCACAGAATTGAGCGGTGCTGAATAATAATATACATATTTTAATTTTGAGGACTGGCACCCATGACAGCATCGGGCTACGCGACTACGTACAGTAAAGTGATCGACTCCATATTCCATAATCCAGCTTCAAGGCTCTGCCGCTAGGCTGCGCGACATGACGGTTTTTGTCACTTTTAAGCACGATTTAAAAGTATAAATCCTAGTCACAACGCGAAAAGAATGCTGGAATCTGTCACTATATTTCATGGTCTTGTCATTTCTACTAGGATTTATTCACACGTTCTGGCCAGTTGTCGGTCCCTTTAACGCCGGTATAACTGACTACACCGATATGGCAGGGAGGGCTAGAATAGCCTCCAATTACCCAGGTCATTACTAAGATGTTTGATAAGCGACTATGGTTGATTGATTGATTAACGTACCTGCGTGTGTGACAGGTACCGATTTTCCCCGGGAAACTCTAAACGCGTATATTCTATAACGGGCCGCCGGCCCCGTACAGCTACGCCATGCACGGCTTTCGACACTCGCTCATGGTTTGGCGCTAACTGAAAAACTTCGTGCGTTACTCGTATATAAGCGGCGACGCCTTTTGAACGGAGCTCGTCGACTCGCGCCGGGACTGTATTATAGCAGCGGCAGCGGCAGGTCTTCCGCTTTTCCATCACACACCACTTTGTCAAGTGTCACCCACACACCGCCCGTTGTCGCGCCCATCAATCATTTCTCAGGTGTCGAAAAAAAAAAAAGTGATCGGTGACGTCCCCGTCACTGCTTCGACGCTGTCGCGTGGAGTAAAAATTCTCGTTTATTATTTATTCTTTTATGTCGACATCTTCAGTGTGCTGCCGTGCAGTGCTGGTTGAGCGGGTGTATGAATTCGGGAAGAAGCCCTAGAGGGGTCTTGGAATTTGGGGGGGGGGGGAGGGGGGGGGGGGCTCATTCATCATGTCTGTACGCGGACCTTGAGCTAACGGGCTTTTCGGTTACAAACTTGCTTCTTTTACGGCGAAGTCTACAGCCTCGATTGGTATGAGATAACAATGGTACCGTGCTGTGTGGGTTTGTTGGTTTCTCACCATGGAATGGCTTGTATGTTACATACAGCACAGCGGGACAGAATGGCTCGAAAAGAAAGGACAAACCGGCAGAGCGTTTGCATACAATTGGTCGTTTCTTCCTGTGCCATTGTTTCCTGCTGCGCTACACTACAATGCAACATGGTTGCCGTGGTCATAGTGGCCATGACACTGTGTGGTGGCTCCTACATAAGATAAATGAAATAAGCTATTTTCAAGATAGTATTTTTTTTTAAAAACCAATTTATCGTTTGCCGGTGTCGCCTTCCAGGACTGGGGCTTCGTTCGACCACCGTCACCGTGTTTCATGAAGCACATTTTTAGCCTGACAGGCCCCGGAACCTTGTCGAACACTGCATGCAATAATCGCTTGCTTCCGTTTTATATCTTGGGCCACGTTCGAGAAAACCTTATACGCTAAAGTCAATTGGTAGAACAAATTTAACTCTGGAGTCAACCTTCACATTGGATGTACTATAGCGAATACTTAAAGTTGCAGCTGCAGGCCAGTGCTTACGCGACTTTGAAACATTCGCGAACTCGGCTTCTAAGCATTTCTTCGGATATGATTTGTTAATTGATGGAAGGTTGTCGCGCGACTTCGATGTGCGTCGGCCTATAGTTTCGATTTCGCTTCGGCGTCTCTCTCACATCTTATCTCACGCGCAAAAGCAGACGCACGCAAACGTTTCCTTTCCGGCCAGCGTGGTTTTGCGGATTTTCCGGCTCGTCTCTCTCTCTCTCTCCTCGTCTTTTGTTGTGTCATAGAATCCGAAGGCTAGCTAAACCACCTAGGATATCGCTTGGTGGTCAGCGTAGGGCAACGTTAGTGACGTGAATGGAGCTCGTTAATAAAACAGGTCATAAAAAAGAGATAAGACAGTTAACAGTAAGATGTGCGAAATACGGAGGCTGACGACCAACAGAACTTTATTTTGTGGTTAGCGCACAGCAGTCCGAACGCAGTCGCATAAAAATTATATAAAATAAAAAATAACAATAAAAAAGAAGGGAGGGGGGGGGGGGGGGCTCCACGCCAAGCATACTTCGCTTTTAAGTCTTGTGTTATATGAGACTTGAGACTTTCATATGGGACTCTGCCGATATAGTAAATATGGGAAAATCCACGTTTTCATATGAAATCCCCGTATTTTCGTACAGCTTTCGGCCTGAAGATCCGACGATACGTAATGCACTGTATATAGACATGGCATTTAGGCTTGTTCGCCATTCCATCTGGCTATAGGGAATCGGTCGATATCTTTTCGTGTAGGCGTTTATTAGACATGGGGTGCACGTCTTCCGTTCGTTTGTTTGTCTATTTTTCTCATTAGGGAGCTCCGCAGACTATGCCAACTGAATCTTATTTGTTCTCTTAAACACGAAAGGTCAGTTAGCATAGCCAGGGCCTGTGTTTTGCATTATTTTCGTTATAACCATATACGCACCAATTCTCGACGACGCTCCGCCCTTTGCTTCTGTATTCGTCTCGCGCGCGTGCTAAATTAACGCAAGAATCTCGTGCGATTGGCACCCCCGCTTAATCCGTGTGAGCACTGCGCATTGCAGTACGTTATACCACCGTGTTCCAGCAAAGCGTGGGCAGCGCAA